>JAJMDB010000020.1:0-140609 GCA_030573315.1 Osmozyma mogii
CTTTATTTTTTTTTTTTTTTTAGTTGTTTGGTTCTCGGGAGTTGTTATTTGATTTGCTGCCGTTCAAAGAGCGTACGCCATCGTTTCTCACATAATCGCTCACAGCGCCAACACGTTACTTATCTCGGCGATTTGCCTTCCAACTACCTCCTCTCATCCTCACCCCTCGCACCCATGAACACAGCCGGTTCAGGGTTCCCAAACGTGTATCCAAATCTTCAGAATTTGTCTCCCAACATGGCTAACAATAATTCAAATCAAAATGGGCAGCCGGCTGATTCTGGTTATCTGAGTCATCAGCTATTCAACCACCAGATGTTTCCCTCCCAATCCATCCCTTCTCAGCAAAAACGCCAGTCTAGCATATCAGCCTATATGAATAATCCTTCCAACAAACGCACCGCCAACCCGTTGCAGATGCAACTCTCCATGCAAAGCAATGTTCCTGGTTCTCAACAACTAGGTTCCGTCAACCCTGCATCTCCATCCGGGCGGTTCGTGGCTGCTCCTCAGCGTGGGAAGTTACGCAAGTCTATTCATTTCCCAAATCAATCACAAGGCTCCGTCATGAAAACTCCTACTCCATCCACATACGATGTGCCTTCCTCCCCGAATGTCACACAGTCTACAGCACAAAACAACTCGGATCTGTCCGATTCCAGTCCCATGGTGGATCCATTGCCCCCTACACAACGCTCGAACAACAAAGACACCCCCGATCTGATTTCGAATCCATCAGCAATAAACCTACAGCATCAACAGCCACCTCCAAAACAACAGCTGCAACATAATGCTAAGCAACTGGTACAAATGCAGTCGGATCAGCCAGCTACACCCCAAATCCGTGTCATGAGTGATGAGGAACAACAGCTCGCAACCAAGTTGAAGGAAACTTACAAGAACATCGTCAACTTTGAAGAGATTGTGCAGAAGTCCATCGTTGAACTCACCATCAAAATGAATCTGTCCAGCAATATGAATTCTCTCTACTCTGCATCTTTATACATGCCCCAACAGCATCCGAACTCTGGTACTTCGCCTAGTTTTCAACATCCTATGCCCACAAACTGCACCGAGCTTTCCAATACCTTGTGGACAATTTACCATCATAACATTACCCTTTTGAACAACTACTACGACTTTCTTACTACTGCATTGAAACCAACAACCATGGCCACTCCATTCAAGACAGGCAAAAATATCATTGATCTTTACAAGATCCCCCGCAGAATGTGGATTTACGGCATTGTTGGTTTCTTGGAGTTGTTGAAGAATATAATGAGCTTGTTTCTGGAGCATGAAGTTTTCCTGTGTTTCATTGCTCATTGCTTCAGCATTGTTTCGAGTCTCACTGATCCTTCTTGGGAGATGGAAGGTTGGTGGTGCGAGAAGCTCGGCGACATATCTAGAATGGCTATTGCCTTATACTCATCCCGTTTTATAGACTGGAAGTCTTCTGCTGAGTACTGGTATTGGAACTCTTTAAAGACGTTGTATGGTCATGGAAAAATGTACTATCACATGAGTACCGTGCAGCAGGACAATTTGGAGGCACTTGTTAACATAAGTAAAGCTGTTAATTGTCGTGATCCATTCGTCCCAACATCGCAGTACCTCAAGCTTGTCGTTGAAAACATTTGCACTCAAAGAAATATTCTTTCCTTGCTTGAACTTCCAATCATTGATTTCATCAAGATTCACAAGGTTCTTTTGTGTATCAACAACAATTCTTCCAATGGAATGTCTTCAGGTCTGGAATCTTTTGATGAGAATCATTTTAATCATGGTGTTGATTTGGTCTCTCGTTATGCAATGTCTTTTGGTTCCGATTCTCATGGCTACAACTTTTTCTTGAGGCAATATATCTATCCATCCTCAAACGACAAGTATGGCTCTGACCCTTTTACTCAGTATTTAAAGCAGCAGCATGAACAAGATCAACAAGCAAACTCAATGGATGCTATGGAGAAAATGAACTTTTGGTTTAATAAAGGACCTTTATTTGCCATCGCAAACATCAATCACCTCATAGGGTTTGGTGATGCAAGAAACCCATTTGCTAAACTTTTCGGACTTCCTGAAGCCCTCAGAGAAAGAAAGGATAAGAAGGAGAGAAAGCGCAAGTCCAAGTCTGGTACTCAGGATCAGCCAAATGCAGAGCCTTTCTCGCTGCTCGGCTCACTCTCTAGTGGTGTTGACAGCTCTTCTGTTGTGGCTGCAGATTTGTCTGTAAGCAACTGGTTCTATTGTCTTGCATACCTTGATAAATCGGTATTGGAGTTGTGCTTCAGAATTTTGAATTATTACCTTATTGGTCCTAAACAAGCTTCAACCTGCCATGTTATTGTGTGGTTGTACTTTTTGGTATCACTTGGTGAGGGGATGAAAAAGTATCCTGAATCCAAGAACATGTTTTTATGGCTTTTCCGCAAGTTTTTCCCTTGGGAAGCCTTCATTAACTACATGAATGCTGTAACAGCAAATGTGCGAAACACACCTCATTTAAACGACTTATGTCGCAACTACATCTTGCATCATCCAGACTATGTGTCTCATTTCAATGAGAATGAGTTTTTACCGGAGGTATGGAAATGTTGGGGTACACTCTGGTTTGACTTCATCTGTACGAAATATGATTATGAGGATTTCGCAGATGCTGGAGTCGTGAATCATGGAATGTTTGATCTCCCAATCTGTGGTACGTCACCAATGATTAATTTCAATCTAAACAGCGCTCATTATGGTGGCTGCAAAGCCAGAGATAGACAAGAAAGGGATAACGATGAGAGGCTAATCCGTGTTGTCTTGATGGGCCGAATTTTGGCTGATAATTACGATTTCGGTTTTGTCAGAACTCCGACAGGTTTCAAATTTGACGAGCAAATCTATAAAGAAACTGAGAGTGACGCTTTAGTAACTAGTGCTTCTCCAGAACTCCCAAACGATTTGTTTATGTTTCTTCGTGAGGTAATTCACGACGATGCTCGTCTTGCTCAACGCAGTTTTGTTATTCCCATCTCTGCAGAGAATCTTGCTTCCATGGACGAGCAACGGTCTGAAGTTGCGGATTTAGATAGCATGTGGTTTCAACTTGATGTTAAAAGGGCATGCCCACAGCATGGGGATGAGCCTATCGATGAAGAAGAGATTATAGACGATGATGATGCCCTTGAGGGGTACGCTAATTCCGATTTGGACGAAAATGCTGGTGCATTTTACCAAATGGAAATGATGCAAGACTCACCAGATGATGGCCATTTGCAGGATCAGCATTATTATCATCACCTGCATCATCAACGGGCATTGATGAATCAGGTAAGAGAAGGAAACTTTGATGACTATTACAACGACAATTACGTTCTCAATGCTGATTTGATTCCCGTCTTACGCAAGGACAAGGCTGTTGTTGAAGGAGACTTAGGTGATCGCATGGATTCCTCTATTACCTACATCACTTTTGACACAAACATTTGGCTCAAACACTGTGGACGTATTTTCAAATGCGTGCAGAGTGGTGCAATCAAAGTTCTGATACCGTTGATAGTTTTTCAGGAGTTGCGCTCTTTGAGAAAATCGACGGAGGCGACAATTTCGGATGCAGCAACGAGATGTGTCATTATAATTAGAGAGTTGTACGCTTCGAAGAAATTGGAACCTTTAAGGTTTGATGGTACTGTCGCCAGTGATATAAATGAGGTCACCGAGTTCGAAAACAATCCAGCCTGGCTCAACAATGTGGATCTGACTGTATTGAATGTTGTCAACGAACACGACGAAGTTAGCAGGAAACTTATGAAGGGTTTGCATGTGTCGCTTAGAGGACAGGTGCCTATTACACTTGACAGCAAATTGGCTAAAATCTTCCGCTATTGCGTTTTGATAACAGACGATAGGAATATGAGATTGAGAGCAAAGACTACAGGTTTATGCAGCTTCCAAAGCAGGTGGCTTTTTGGACAACTCGAAATCATTTGCCCGGAAAAGTGCATCGATTAATCCCGGCTTTAGCATTATTATATTAGCATCCAAACATTAACTTGTAACATCCCTGCAATGTGTAAAATTCATGTAGAAAATATCATTGATGTTCATACATGTGCCAACAATTACAATGTATACTAGATTCCATAATCTACATTATTTATATTTAGATAAAAGCCCTTGCATTAACAAATCCCAACCGTTAAGCTTATGCACATGAAGATTGATTTAAAAGTTGGGCCTAAGGCACCATACCGGAAGAAACAAAAGTGAATACTGACGAGTGTCTGTAGAAAAATTGCCTGCTAATGAGATGCACTTAGAAGAGCCAGTCCAAGATCTTATCCTTGAGATTTCTCTGTTGCTGGTTGGCTTCCAATTCAGCATAGTACTGGTATTCATGCTCTTCAATCTCATCGAGACCAGTGGTAAGATCAGCCTCAGCAGGCTTAACAAACTTTGACCTCTTTATGAGTTTCCAAGCAATAAAAACGGCTGCAGACACGAAAATCATGACATACTTGTACAAGAACGTTTTGACATCCCATCTTCCAGGCATAAGTGTTTCATAACCCAAGATACCAACAAGACACCACAAGAAGAAGCAAGCAATCATGCCGGTGTATGGTTGGCAGTATGATGTATATGTGAAGCTCTTTCTGTCAATTCCCTGAGCCTTGCATGCTCGGTAGAAACACAAATAGGTAACACTCATGAATGCGTAATTGAGCAATTGAGAACCAGTACACAAACCGACCATGATGTCCAAAGCATTTGCACCAGATTTAGAGATCTGCAACAAAGACAAGAGGGAGAAACATGACGAGATTGCAACACAGAAAATAGGAACACCGTTGTTCAAACAGAAGGTAAGGAACTTTGGAGCAAATCCCTTTTGAGCCAAACCATAGAGAGTTCTTGAAGAACAGTAAGTGTAAGAGTTACCAGCAGAAAATGCGGAAGACAACACAACACCATTGACAATGTGAGGAAGCACCTTAATGTGCAAGTTCTGCATAGCAACAACGTATGGAGAGGATGCGGCGGTTGATGAATTTGATCCAGTACCCAAAGCTTTAAGGTAGGTTGGATCATTGTAAGCAATCAAGATAGAAACAGAGAGTGCACCACCAATGAAGAAAACAACCAAACGGTACAAGACGGTCTTAAAAGCCTTGGCCATGTTGTGTCTTGGGTTCTTGGCTTCACCAGCAGTCATACTGAGATACTCAGAAGAAACCACAGTAAAACAAGCGGAGAACAAACCTTGCAAGAAACCTTGGAAACGACCAAGAGAACCTGTATGGATATACTCGGCGATAGGACCTCCAGCGGCATGCCAGTGTCTAAATCCAAAGGCATCGTGTTGTGGGTTACCACCACACATGGTAACAAGAGTGAAAATCAAAAGACCAATACACATGATCAACTTGCTGATAGATAACCAAAATTCAACTTCACCGTAAAGAGAAACAGCAAAAACGTTAATCAAGATGTAGATAACAATTTGAATGGCAAGTGTGATACCCGGACTGTAATCATCTCTCCAAAAATGAATCATACCATTAACTGCGGTAATCTCGAAAGGAATGTACAAACTCTCCACAAGCCAAAAGTTGACAGTGGCTGCACACTCAAAGGCAGGATCAACAACACGGCCTGCCATGGTCAAAAATGGGGAGTCCACGGGCAAGTAACACACCATTTCACCGGCAGAAACAGTCAAACACAAAATGATAAAAGTCCAGAAGGTGTAACCCAAAAGAAGGCCCAAAGGACCACCTTGAACCAAACCGTTAGAACCAATAGTAATAAACAAACCAGTACCGATGGCACCACCAATGGCAATAAGGTTGACGTGTCTCTGCTCAAGTCTTCTTTGGGTCTTCCTTGGTTGGTTCGAGGAGCTTTTATCATCGTGAGATGAGCTCACCTCGTTATCGCTGACATCAAGGATTGGTCCCGAGGACACTGTTTTCTTCTCGAGATCTTTCTCAGTCAACGACATTTTAGAGAATGTGTTGTTAGATGGAAGGAAAAGACCTAGAAAAAGGTAAAAGGATAAAGTTTTGAAAAGAAGAACAAATCAAAACAACTAGGTAAGAAAAAAAAAAAGCCGTGAAAATAGTACAAGCTAAATGCAATGATGTACACGCCTGAGGTACGGTGTTAGTGTGGATAGTTCTTTTCTTTTTTGCTTGGAACGTGGGATGCAAGAAAAAGAAAAGACTTTGTGCAAGACGGGTCTTTTAGCTAGGATGCGACAGTGAAGTTGCACTTGATGAGGAAAAAGCAACCTGAGAGAACAGTAAGGACTGTATACGGAGGATGAATTAACGGGCGTGAAGAGAACCTGCGAGCTCTGATAAAGATAGCGAGGCTGGAAAGATTAGCTTAGAAAGGAACACCTGTACTGATACAAAAATGAACAAACAAACTGGGCATTCCAGGGTATATATGCCTTCCTGTGTTTTCCTGCCCATCTAGACCGAGCTGCATCTTCTTTGAGACAGACAAAAATTGTTTCATGCGCCTCCATCGCCTTGTCAGCAGACGAGTGTAGCGTGACATCATTGAGTAGCGTGGGCAAATAAAAAAAAAAAAAGCTTCGATGCAGGAGTATCTGCTTTGCCGTGGAAACACTGCGGAGAGCAGTCTTTAGCACGTTTTAGCCGGGACACTACTGTTAGGGTTAAGTGGGGGAAAGAGATCACGGCATCATGTCGGATTTTTGCTGTAAGAGAAGCCGCTGCAACCCCTCCCTGTGTTTTGTTTTTAGGAGTGGCTTACATTGTTCGAAAAGAAGGGTCCAAAGCGGGCACCTGAGTTTTTGTCTTGGCGGACACTCAGCAATTTGAGAGAAAAAGCAAATTGACATGGACCAGTGTAATTGGAAAATTGCCAAGTGGAATTGGTAAAGTAAGTCATACGGCATAAAGACTTTAATTATCGTAAGAGGCGTGTATTAATTTATGGCACAACTACGAGTCGAGAAAGCAGTTGATGACCACGAAAAGTTTAACAAGCAGCTGCAAGCCGACCGTAGATAAGCTATCTGTTTCATAGTACGGGATCTGTTGCTTCTCCAAAAGGGCATCTCTTTTGAGGACGCCCGAGATGAGCGGACCAAAATGGCGCATTAGTTCGCGCACCTGTACGATTCCCGGCCTGTATGAGGGTCCCATTGCAGAAAGTATGGTTGCGACCAATTGAAAAGCAGGAACTAACATCTCGTAATACGAGATAGTAGATGAATCTTGGGTTTGTGCATGCGAACTTTCGCTTCTGAGTGTGAGGGGCACATCCAAGCTTATCTTTACAGTAACATGTGGGGCAGTTGTATCACCGTCCGGAACATCCCCGGTCTGAATGTGTAAGTCTGTGCCCAACTCGGAATCCACGCGCAAGAACTTAAGTTCCAGCAAAACAGAAAAGATCTCGTTTTCAATCAAACTCGAGGCCCCTGCTCTGTTCTGTGCAATCTTAACTAGCAAGTAAAGTGTGGCCTTGAACGCAGTAAGTTCGTAGAGGAGCGTGTCCACGCGAACAGCCGATGTGGCAGTATCATTGCATGCATCCATGATCTCTCCCGTACGCTTCAACAGCCGCACGAGCAACGAGAGCAGATTATTTTCTACCATCGCATCAAGCATTGTGCTCAGTTTAGCAATCCATGACAAGCCAATTAATGACTCCATCAAAATTATGGATGTAATCCTTGGAGAGCCTTCAGAGTAAATCGAGTCACTGCATACCACGTCAATGAATTTGCGGTCCAACAGGCGGAACTCTCCGAGCACATGCGGCAAGAGCTCTGATCCGTCGATGCTCCGCAACACAAACTTGTTAAGCACAAGATAGAGGTCTGCACGAAGTGCTGGTGTGGAGTTGCTGCTAAGAACGCCGCTGACACACGTCTTGAAGAGCGGTAAGAGCTTGTGCAAGTGGTGCCCAATTGCACCAGCACGCACACTGTCTTCCTCATACATGTCGAACAACACAACACATAACGACATAAGTTCTTCGGCATATAAGATGTTCCGCTCAAAGTAGTCGTTGTTGATCTTCGGAAGCACCATCTGAAGCACCTTCAAAATGAAGTCGCACTTGTCCAGAACCCCATCCATCGTAAGCACCTGGATCATCTGCACCCAACCTCGCATGCATTTCATGTGAAGTGTCTGGAGCTCGTCCACAGCTAGTGTTTTGTCGAGGAAACGGTTGAGACTGCTCACTCCGTTGCCTGCCTCTGGTTCCCCTCGGATCATCTCTATCTCATAGATGTTCCGCAGGTATCCCAACGCCTCCAGCAACACAATAAGACTGGAAACCACGTTGTCCTCCGTGCGACCCATTCTTTCTTCTTTCACCAGCCGTAAAAGACTCATCACGTCAAAAATCGCCTCGTATGGAGCCCCTTCCTGCACCTCATAGTTGGAAAACTGGAAGTTCAACACATCCACAAAACTTAAGATCCGTGGTGTACCATTGAGAAAGTCCGACTCCTCTGTAAGCAATTTTACGTAGTGATTCTGTCTTGTGGATGACTGCACATCGTGGAACTCGAATGACAAGTACTGGAGTATGAGGTTCCGGTACTGGATGAATGAAAGAAACGTGTCTGTGTTGCTTTCACTCTGCAAGAAGTCATTGGGGCTGCCTGTCTGTACATCTCCTTGAAATGGAAGAGTAGGCCAAAGTGTATTGGTGTCAAGTTGTGGTTGCACCGTAAGAAGCTTTTGGAAGAGGTCAAATTTTCTCAAAAACTGAAGCGTCACTCTCGACGTAAGCGGACTCTTGCAGAGACACACTATCACTTCCATTATTGAGGATGCCAACTTAGATGGCCCCTCGTCGATCCTGTGGATGTACCCTTTGCTATAGTCAACATCGAAGATTAAGTCCACCGTAGAAAGAAGAAGCTCCACCAAACTCTTGAGTAATGATATCTTTTGGTGGTCTTCCTTAAGTGTGATTACACCTCCTCTAGTCTCATATCCGAGCAAGAAATGTGCCACAGTCATTTCTTTCCTGTCGACAAGATGGTGAACAAGGAACTTGATAATAGACTGCTTCGTCCGAAGCGAATCGGAAATTGTTTCAATCTGTTGCACCATGGCATATTGGATCTTCACAGATTCATCCACACTTTCAAGAACACTGCAGAGTTTGGTTTTACTGAGGCTCCGCTCACTAGAGAGTGCACTTTTGGAGGAAAAGACTGGCAGAGAAGCAACCTTGCTCAACACGCGAATGGCGGCCTGGCTAATTGTAGCATCTTGATTACCCACGTACAATGCAATTTGAGCAACACTCGAGAGATGGAACAAAATAATCTCATAGAAATCACTCACGCCTTTTGTGCCCACATTTGATGGATAGTAAATATCCTTCTCAAATCTCTTGGGTGCAGAAAGGATCAAGCTCAAGGACGTACCGTAACCATTTTGTTTGGCCTTCAGGGACTCAGGAATGACGGTGCCGTTTTTGAGAAGAGGCAAGAGTCTTCCGATGTAAATATCTTGCGTGTCGAGAACTCGATCAAGTAGTCTCAAAGCTAAACTTACCAAGTCAAGTGTTGCTGTATCATCATCAATCGGCGCAAATCCCAAGTCAATGATGGAAAAGAGAACGTTGAACATTCTCTCATCGAACACTAAGTCCAAAATTGCAACTGAATGATGTAATCTCACAATGTCTCGCAATGACACAGTAGTGTCATCACCGTTCGAGTTTTTGAACTTTGCAAGCACATCGTCTATGTCAGGAAACTGATGGAGAAGTGAAGGTGCTGCTCCAAGTATGAATTTCCAATCGATACTCTCTAAAGATGACAAAAGAAGTTGTAAGATGCTTCCTTGTAAGCTCACTCTTGCATCTTTCTCTTCAATCAAGTTGGTGTCCTTCAATACTTTCAATGAGATGAATTCAAAGTAAGGCCAAATACCTATCTGATTCTTGTATCTGTAATTAGCACCAATATCGACGGGGAATGGAAGGGTAGATTGATTTGTAATATCGCAAGGCAGAGGGGGACTTGGCAACAAATTCTTTATCAAATAGACGAAATTGATTACTTGCGAACGGCTGGTAAGCAAAAGTTGGAAACCTTGCTTTATGCCTGAGTTTCTGTTGAAATTCTTGAGCTTTGAAAGTTCAGACTTCACAGACCGATTTCCTGATGGCGCAGCACCAATTCCGGTGTACCTAGATGTCTCAGATGCATTCGAGGAAGACTCACTGTCAAATAAGCTGAAATTCAACCAGCGGTCGATGCAGTTCCAAATTTCGTATCGAATTTCGGGGTCAGAGTCTGTTGCAGATGCAAAATCAGATAATGCTTTGAGAATGAGATTAATAAGAGTGGCTCTATTGCTATCATTGAAAAGAATAGGGGTAATTTCTCTTCTGCTGTCAGCAGACATTGCCTTGGCCGAAACAATAAGGTTGTCAAATTTCAAGTAGTCCGTGATAATTGGAAAAAACCTGGTGAAAGCCGATTTGACCAAGTTGCTGCCTGTTTGTGTACCATCTTTGGAATTGTGTACAATCTCGGAGATAAGCATAAAAAATCCAGCGATGAAAACGACAGAATCTTCAGATAATTGTATGCTGAAGTCAGGACTCGAAGTGGCCTCTTTCCTGGAATTGTATCCACTTGAAAATAAGAACTCCAGTTTCTTTTGCTCATTCTTTAACCTGAGATTGAGATCATACTCCAAATTAGCCATCAATGCATCATAATAATATGAGAGGGAGTTAATAATTGAGTCAATGGAGATCTTAGAGTAGTCGTTCTTCCTGAGAGTACCGGCATTAAGTAGGATATCCCATAACTTGGTGGACGCTGAGATGCCACTAGTCGATAAACTTCCAAGAAGCATGCAAAATGTTGCCGTGATTAAAGGCAGTGTGTTGTTGGCAATTCCCCATGTCACGAAACCCAAAATGTTGGGATCATCAACCGCCCAAAATGCATCACAGAGTTCACGACGGCCGTAGTAAGTGTAGGAAAATGCTAAATAGAGTCTTTCGAGGTCAGCTCGGCTTGCGATGTTATCTAAATCGTGAATACCCTCTTCTGTTGGACCTCTCGAAGACTTGGATGAGAGCGATCTTGATTCGTTGACAATGTTTTCATAGTCATCATTGAAGCTATTGTTTGACTTTTCCTCGGGCACTTCAAGTTGTCTTCTATTCAATGAAGAGAGAAGAAAGTCTTCTTCACTGTCACGAAGCAGAGTGAGCACTATGGCAGCGTGATTAATGAAATCGCAAAAGAACAGATGCAAGGCAGGAGCAATAAGTAGCTCAGAAAGTGTCGATGATACCCTGAGAGAAGAATGATCTATGAGCTTTGAGATATTTTGAAGATCAGGTCTAGCTTTAGTCGCATGAATGAGCTCAGGGGTACCAGAGTAGACGAACTTCTGCGGAGTCAACTTTGGGAGTGTTCTTTGAAGCAACGGTCTAAAGTCGTAAAGTTCTCTATTTTCGAGAAGGTTGATTGCCTCTGGTCTAGCCGACTCGGCTGCAAAATTAAGGATTTGCTCGAAAGTTCCATAACTGATCAACCATTCAATATATTGCAATATCCCGCCTTTGAAGTCATACTTTGCTGTACGGGCGGAATCCTTCTTGCACCAAGGAATGAAAGAAACGAAGAAAAGAAGAGCACTGACGAGCTCGAAGACTCTCAAGGAGGATTTGCTAATATCGATGGTATTATCAGGGGATTTGACTCTAGTAAAATCTGCCTTAAGGGAAGTGTGAATCTGAAGATGTAACTGGTTGACTTCAGCATCTTTCATTTCATCGAGACCTTGAACGATGCGGAAAAGAGAGGGAACAAGATGTAGTATGAGGGTGTCAAAGTCATCGGAGATGTTTTCCTTGATGTGCTTAGTCAATTTGTCGTATGTGTCCCAAGTTAAGAAGGTCTCACTGTATGAATCAATCAACGAGAAGAGTATCTGAGAAAGAAGATCATGAATTGCAAAGAGTTGTTTTTTCATGAAAACAGTCTTGTTGACAAATCCCAAGTTGTTGATATCTGCAGTAGCCTTTTGCTTGTCTATCTGATCATTCTGTGATTGAACGAGGGCATAAATTTTCTTGAAACTCAGGAGGCAGTTTTCAAACAAGCTCTTTTGTAAGTTAGGGTCGGATCCAAGCAAATGAGTTTGTTTATTCAGGATGATATAACCTGCGATGTTCAAAATATAGTCATATCTCCTGAAAAACATCAATCTCCCGGCATCCTCAAGGCTTGAGCCTTTGGAAAAGCTCTCGTTTGCAGAAGCTTGTAAAAGTTCAGCTGCACACAACTCATCAAGATTGAGTTCTGATGCTAGAATGCTGACACTTTCAATGAATGGCTTATTGAGACGATATTCACCGCCATTTGGGAACTTCACAGATTTAGTTTCAGACTCTTTTAATGCATTGGCAGACTTTTCACTTCTATTTGGCACAAGTAACAATTGTTGTAAATCGTGGCCCAAGAGTTCTCCAAGATGATCTGGTACCGAATCTAGTACTTTTATGGCATTATAACAGCTCGCAAAGACATCAACATCCCAGTTGAGACTAGCAGACATCTTTAACTTTCAATAATGAAGGATTGAATACTCTAGGAGTGGGCTTGTTGGCTGTTGTGAAGGCACCTCTGTTACCAAAAATTTGTTTTCAATTGATTTTAGTAATATGCAGGATCAAAGTTCATAACAACACTTTAAAAATCTGTTTGAAGAGCAAGTTCTATCTCTCGCGCTGGTGGCTATCAAACAAATCTACGTCGTGACTTGATGTTTCTCTAATGACTCATAGTGCTTAAGATTCCATTCATGTTAGTGTGTGACACATCGTTCCAGGCATTTCACATTTGATGCTTTAGCTGCGAAAAGTTACTGCTAATGGGTTCACAGAAGGCTTGAACTCGCTCTGAAATATTCTTTTTTCTCTCACTTTGAACAATCAAACTATTTACGGACTCTTTTGTAAGCAAACTTTAGAGGCGTCTGTTCCAACTTTAAGGCTGTCTACAAATTTCTAGTAAGAATTATCTGACAATACTAGCAATCTCTACATACGAATACCAATTGCATGCATAATATAATTTAAAACGTCATATTTCCATATCAGTACAAACTGATTTGAGTTCCCTCGTTCACACTCATTGTCAAGTGGGTCTTCTTCAAGGGTCTCTCCTCTGCTGTGAAACTCTTGATATTCTTGAAGATTTGTAAAAGTCTCACTGTTGTGTAAGATGCTTCAGTTAATGCAAATTGCTGTCCCAAGCAAATACGAGGGCCTCCATTGAACGGAAGAAATCCCCAGCCAACTTTTTTGAGTGCAGGGTCGGCCCATCTTTCTGGTCTCCACTCAGTGGCATCCTTTCCATAGATGTCTTCCTTGCGGTGAGTGGAATAGATTGAGTAGACAACCGTTTGACCCTTTCTGACATAAATAGGCTCGTCTTCGTTTTCGCCACCACCTCTAGGGAGAGTGGTGTTTTTGGTAGCAACACGGAAGTTCTGGGGCACAGATGGATACAATCTCAAAGTTTCATTAAGAACCCACTTTAAGTACTCAAGTTTCTTCAAAGATTCAAAAGTAAGGTCTTTCAAATTGACCTCGTCGTCTTCACCGAATGTAGACACAATCTCTTCACGCAATTTGTGGAAGACATCTGGGTGTCTAGCAAGCTCATAGAAGAGAAAAGACAACAATCCAGCTGTTGTATCACGGGCTGCCAACAAAATATTCAAAGACTGATCTCTCAAAGTTTTAGGATTCCTTGTCTCCTTCAACAACTCGTACAAAAACACATATCCACCTCTGGAGAACTTCTCAACCTCTTCTGGTGTTGCCCTAAGGGCCTTATTCACATAGTAGTCACCAAACTCGTGAACAATCCTATTGCATTTCTTGAATTCAGGTGTCATTGCCAACCAGTAGAACTTTTGCATGTTTGCTCTGTAGAACAAGTATGATTGAGATCTGTTGAAAGCTTCTGGGAACTGCCTTCTCACTGCTGGTCCGTCCACATCATTATCAATATCTTCATCTAATGAGGAGCAAGACTCACCAAAAAGAAACTCTGTTCCAGTATCAATGGTCAATTTAAAAAACAAGGGCTGGAGATCAAATTGTTGACCTTGAGCATTGCGGATGTTTCTTGCCAAAGCCTGAATGTGGGGCTCCAACAGCTCGACATGACCGACTTGCTCTCTAGCAAACTGTGGACGCAACATTGCTCTGGAGTGTTTCCATCCACCACCGTCCAAAGTAAAGATGCCCTCACCGAGTAAGATATTGAATTGTTTGTGGCGAATACCCAAAACAAAGTCATTGAACTGAGTACCTAATACAGCCTTGATGTTTTCGGGCTCTCTAGTGGAGATAATTTCGGAGCCAGCAGTGTAGCAACGCAAAGTGTTGATATTATTGGTGTGAAAACGGTCATAGATGTAGTCGGGAAGCTCGCCCTCCTGCTGCATTTTCATCATCAAGTACACTATCTTAAAGCCGTACCACCCATCAGAAACAAGCCGTGGTCTGGAGGCACCAGAGCGTTTGTATGCGATGTAATCCCTGATGTTACTATGAATGATAATGAGTAAAACAAAGCCGATTATAGTTGCCCACCAGGGGACATTTTGCTGGAAGCGTTCAACGGATTCCTTTACCACTGACATGGCTTCTTTATTGTAAATAGATTTTAGAATAAATAAGAGGGGGAAGAGGCACCTTCAAGTTATATGTACTTGTATACACTGGTGCCATATATGCGGTCCAGCCGAAATATGTCAGATGCGGAGTAATCGAGGAACATAAGGGAATTATTTGGGTGCGGACTGCATGCCCAGATAATCTCCGAAAAAAGCGTGTGCCTAGTGAGGTTCACGCCCTGATCTTGCAGCCGATGAACCTGAACAGGAAGAATCGATAGATCCAAACTCGTTGCAGATAGGCTTTTTGTTAAAGATTTTCCTAAAAATCGGGCAGCGATTATTATATTCATTACAAAACAAATCTCGCCACTTTTTTTGAGTAGAAAGCTTAAGATGAGCAGTCTTGTGCTTAGTTGTATTTCTACCAGTAACGCTTATGATAATGTACATTACCCCAGAGTGCTCATTACGTTTGACCGCAGGTTTGCATAAAAGCCTGCGCGGCACTTGCGACAAGAATTGGACCGTTTGCTGCCCCACAAGCACATGGAACGCTGATCTTGAGTAAAGAAACGAGAAATGCAAGCCCAAATTTAACTTCGCATATTCGGAGATCCAATCGCATGCGCGAAACGTCATCCACTTTCTGCTAAGCATAAATGCTGCTTCTCCTTTTGCTGGTCTCCTTCAGTTTTTCCCTTGTCACATGTTAACTCCGCGACTTCTCTCCACCCCGGAAATAACAGAAGCATTTCGTCTGCAACATTACCACGGTCTGCTAGGAAGCCAACAGTATCTTTTCCGTTGTTGATATACTCTACTTTGGCTAGCAACTACCACATCTCTTATCTTTTCATATTTTGCTTACGTAAGCTACGGTTTGAATTACCTAACATGAATGCATATTTATGCTAAAAATAAATCACCATCAGAGTCTTAAACTGCTGGACCAGCAGCCTTGACTTCAGCAGTAGCCTGGTCAGCGTACTTGACGAAGTTCTCAGTGAACTTGCCAGCCAACTGCTTGATCTCCTTCAAAAGAGAAGCCTCGCCCTCAGTCCAGGCATTGACTGGGTTCAAGAGCTCACTTGGAACACCAGGACAGGACTTTGGAACAGGCAAGTTGAAGACTGGGAACTCTTCAAACTCAGCCTTGCTCAAGGAGCCATCGTGGATAGCATTCAAGATAGCTCTAGTGTACTTCAATGGACATCTCTTACCGCCCTTGGCAGCAGAAGCACCAGCCCAACCGGTATTAAGCAACCAGGCGTTAGCGTTGTGCTCAGAAATCTTGTCCGACAATTGTTGGGCGTATTTCATTGGGTGCAACACAAGGAAAGGTTGACCAAAGCATGCGGAGAAAGTGGCCTGTGGCTCGGTGACACCTTCCTCAGTACCAGCCATCTTGGAGGTGTAGCCCGAAATAAAGTGGTACATCACCTGGGAGTTAGTCAACTTGGACACTGGTGGCAAAACACCAGAAGCATCACATGTCAACAAGATAATGTTGGTTGGGTGAGTGTCGGCCAAACATGGAAGCTTGGCAGATGGAATGTAGTCAATTGGGTATGCACATCTGGTGTTCTCAGTGATAGAAGAGTCGTTGTAGTCAACAACCTTCGAGATTGGGTCGTAGACAACGTTCTCAAGGATGGAACCAAACTTGATAGCATTGAAAATATCTGGTTCCTTCTCCTGACTCAAGTCCAAACACTTGGCGTAACAGCCACCTTCAATGTTGAACACACCGTTGTCAGACCAGCAGTGCTCATCGTCACCAATCAACTTTCTGTTAGGGTCAGCAGAAAGAGTGGTCTTACCGGTACCGGACAAACCAAAGAACAAGGTAATGTCACCCTTTTCGTTACCCTGGTTACAGGAAGAGTGCAAAGTCAACACCTTGTGCTTGATTGGCATGAGGTAGAACATGACAGTGAAGATACCCTTCTTCATTTCACCAGCGTACTCGGTACCTAAGATAACCATCTCCATATCCTTGAAGTTGATCTCAACAGAGGTGGAGGAGGTCATACCCTTGGTGTAAGTGTTGGCTGGGAATTGGCCAGCATTGTAGATGGTGAAGTCTGGCTCACCAAAGTTCTTGAGCTCTTCCTCAGTTGGTCTGATCAACATGTTGGACATGAACAAGGCATGGTAAGCTCTGGCACAGACAATTCTGACCTTGATTCTGTATCTTGGGTCCCAGCCGGCGTAAGCGTCGACAACGAACAACTTCTCTCTGGTTCTCAAGTAGTCAATTGCTCTGGATCTCGAGATCTTCCAGGTCAACTCGTCAACCTGCTTGTTGACAGGTCCCCACCAAATGTTGTGGGTAGAGGTTTCCTCATCGACAATTCTCTTGTCCTTTGGAGATCTACCAGTCTTCTTACCAGAGTAAGCCATCAAAGCACCACTGGAAGAGATGGTGGTACCCTTCTCCAACAAACCGTCCTCGTACAAGGTTGGAGCTGGAGCATTGTGTCTAATAATGACATCGTCCTTGAGGGATAATTGTTGCACCAAGGGATCCTCGGTGGACTTGATCGTGGGGTGACCTTGGAAATTTATAGATGATTCAACTGCAGCTGGAGGAGCCATGATTGATTTAATAGATAGGATTGACTATTGGATGAAAGTCAAAGAAAGTAAAAACTACAGGGAAATCATGGGATACTTATAGTTGTTGGCAGACAACCATTTGCAGTGGTGAAACTTCCGGGGCACCGGGTGCTGCAAGCACTTGGCCCGGGGGAAGGGACGGTATAGGGACGCATATGCTTCAAGAAAGTATGGGGTAAGACCGCAGGAAAAAATCGGAATGCCTCACGGTGGCCACCGGGTGTGACCGGAACTACAGGTCTTGCGCTACTAATTCGGGTTAACGGAACAAAGGTTTTCCTGCAGAAAATCACGACATACACTTCCCCGATATTTCTCCAGCTTAGTGCTACAGGTACCCCGGGGCATCTAGGGTAGTGAATTTAACCATTCAATTGTTTTTACTTCGGTTGGATTCCGTTCTTCGTCTTGCAAGTGGGGTCGGCACCGGGAGTCAGCCCGGAGAAAGTAGGAAACGTGAATATACGTTGGCCAATGCAACATAGCTTGTTCCTGTCTAAATGAGGGACTTTCATCATACGTCTTTTTTCTTTTTCTTTTCATTTATGGGCAGTGTTGGATTGCTACTAAGTGTGGGGCATGTGTTGGCTAGCCCTTGGATCAGCGGGGCGGGGCATGCGACTTGCCTTTTTGGGAACGCACCAAAGTCTGAGCGTAACTTTTCGAATTAATAGCCAGCCCAAAACTACGTATGTTTGCCTTGAAGCTTCTATTCTCCGCAAGAGACTATTTCTCTGTTTCCTCATTTGGCTTCTTTACTTTGTCGTCAAGAGCATAATTCAAGTTTGGCCGTAATCCTACTAATTCTATTTATCATTATAGCATATTATTATCTCCTGCTTATAATAAAGGACAAGAGATCGAGAGTGGTAATAAATAATAATTTGCACCCATGGAATTCAGAGCCGAGGAAGCCAGCCGCGCCTGAAAAATAGAATGATATCATAGCCGATGGAAGATATCGGGTGACCAAAATAATAATAATAATAAAAAAAAAAAAAAATCAAAAAAAAAGAAAGAAAAGAAACGAATGTGGGGGAGGCGGAAGGAATAATGAAAAAGTCACGGTAAGCTTCACAGCTCAGAACGGCATCAAAAGCGAGAATTATTGCATATTCTCTCAAGATGCAACACTCATGTTCTTGTCTAGCGCGCAAAACGCCTGTGCCTCTCCCCAGATTCCGGGGGAACGCATGTGGTGCATATAAATCTCCTGCTGACAGTGCATGCCTGTCCAGACGCACATTTCACTTCCATCTATCCGAGAGTAAACATATTGACGTGTATCAATATTCTCCGTTCATCCAGCAATGACATCAGTGTAAATCTGTTACTTTGACAGCTGACATCATTCTCTTAATACCACTTCATCGTCCTTTTGACTGTCAAGATAGTGATGGTAAGGTTTCCACTGCTCAAAGCCTATATCTCTGATACCAGAGTAGAGCTTGTCATCAGTCACACCGAACATGACACACGAGTTCATGCCACTTTGAGAGGACTCGTCACAAAAATTTGATTTCAAGTAGGTTACACCCGAGCAGATAAGACCAAATTTAAATATTTCAGTCAAATTGGAGTAGGAGGGGTCAATCACAGGGCCTATTATACCTCCAACTAAGGCCCCCTTTTGGTAAGTGCTTGTACCAAGACCGGCTTCCTCTATCATAGGGTAAAATTTCGAAAGATCGCTGCGGTTCGTAAATAAAACCACACTTCCAATCACACTCTGGTTTGTTGGTTCCAAAGCTATAATCACCTTTGCCTCAAACGCTGAGTTTTTAGCATCTGTGGCCACTTTGTAAAGTTCACGAAGCCATCTTCTATAATGCTTTGCATCGTTGATGTTAGCTGACTGCACTGGATCTATATCACTTTCCGAAGAAGCTGTGTCTTTCTCTTTGTCTGAATTTTCAGTGTCCTCGATTACTCTGTTGACCATCTCATGAAGCTTGTCTGTCTGCAGACAGATGTCGAACCTTACTCCGACTATCATGAGCTCACGGAATATTTTTTGGGGAACCGTCCAGTTAGAGAGATCCTTTAGCACTAAAATGTTAGAAAGTGACAGTCGACTGTAGTCATGGATATCCCAGCTTGAGTTCTGCAAGAACGATAAAATCCTGTTCTCATACCCAATCTCTGGTGTATATAATAATGGGAACAGACAGCCCAAATTTATTGTCCGGCATCCTCTCTCTTCAACAAAATATCTCATTGCACGGCTATGTAGATTCTTGCCAATCAGTTGCAATCTTTTTGACTTGTCAACAAAAATGTACATAATGTTCCCCGTTTTGTTTTCATCTGGATGATCAGGCAGTCCGAGGTCCTGAACCCAGGTAAGGATAGCACCGTATATAATATTAAGACTCGAATTGCGCATGACGAAGTGCTTCTGAGTGTCTGATGTGGAATGAAGAAGTTGGAGAATGTGCCGAAATGATGAGTCACTGAAAACTGTTTCGCTTGTTTTTAGGAGCTTGAATAGACTTCTCCAGTCACGGTTGCAATCAAACTCGTCAACCAACCATTTCCGCTTTGGAGGTGTAGATCTGCGAGCTTTTCTTAACTGTTTATCGCCAACAAATCCGCTTTTCCTCTTTCTTGATTTGGGAACCACAAATCTTTCCTCGCCTGGAATACAGCCTTGTGCAATAGAATCACCCATTAAAACTCCCACTAATTCATTAAAAACATTTTCTGTGTAGTCATAGCAGCATATATATGCTGATCCGATACTCTTATTGTAAAAGAAATCATAGGGTGACAGTGTTGCAATAATGATGAGTGGTTTTGATAAATGAGAAGCGACTTGAGACCTTGATAAGGACGAAGGTGTAGCACCACAAAGAATCGATATATACTTGACAATTCCGATTTGATACATGTTTCGGGAAGCTTCCGAAGTCACCACGACAACTGCTTTGGAGTGCTCGATAAGTGATTCGTGTAAAGCTGTTAGACCATTTGCAGTGTATGTTGTGTGAAGAACATTCCCCGACACGTTTGAAGGGTGCTCTGAGAGCTTTTTTCCAAAGCTTTGGAAAACAGCTTCTCCAGGATAAAGACTTTTTTGCATTTTCTCGTGTTTATGAGTTGGATAAATTGGGTTAAGAAGGGGAGTTAAAATGAGTAAATTGTCGTCTTGATTGCCGCCAACGTATTGAGACAACGGAAGGGCACCCTCGTAGTCCCTTACTAGGGTAATTGATTTTTTGTAAGCAAGTCTGGAGAGTTCCTGGTGATGCTGCCACAAATCTGGGTGAGCATCTTTGAAAAGTATAGGCTCGAAAGGTTCGCCTGTTGGAAAGATAGAGTCCCACTGGGGTAGTCTTTTGCGTAAGTTTTCCATCCTTGTCAAAGAAGCAGAGATCACTTCTTCCTCTATCATTCCATTATAAAGAGCCGTGGAAATAGATTGAATAGCCTCAACTTGTAGCTCGAAATCGTGGCATACCATGACAAGATCACAGCCAGCGCACAAAGCCAACATTACACCCTGGCCAAGGCCAATCGAGTCATATAATGCTTCCATTTCGAGACACTCACTGATAATAAAGCCTTGAAACCCGATTTCTTTTCTTAGAAGCTGGGTCATGAGCACTGGTGAAAGACATGCGTGTGTTTCGTCTGGAGATATTGTGGGGACACCACACCCAGCTGCAGAAATCCCATCGAGTAGTCCTTCGTGTATAAGCTCAGCAAAAGGAACGGAGTTGAATCTCCGGATTTGTTCGAGGGAGTCTGTCATCATTGGCAATTCGAGAAGAGAATCGACAGAGGCATTACCGATACCCGGGAAGTGCTTGCCAACAGTTAGAAGACCACCATCTTTAAGGCCTCTTGCCACTGCTTTGCCAAATTTCGTAACTTCTTCGATTGTTGTGCCGAAGGACCGTACTGAGACCAACTGATGTGAAAGTTTGGTGATTACATCAAGTACCGGTCCCAAGATAATCAGAAACCCAATATGGCTGATTTGCAACGCTAGAGCTTTTGAAATCTCGTATGCAATCTGAGTGTCACCGGTAGCAGCCAAGGCCATTGCACCTGGGAACTGGGAAAGATTTTCTGGATCAAACAAGGAATTAAGCATTCCGCCCTCCATATCCACAGCAAATAATAGTGGGTATTTGTATCTTGCGGTATTGTATGCGATGTATTGGAGGTCTCGTATGAGTCTTGACATCTGGTCCACCAGCTGGGCGTTTTTCCTCAGTAGAATCATGGTGGACACTCTGTATTTGACCACAAGGTCGTAGGCTTGCAGAGTTACGGTGGTACCTTGGAATCCACCACACACGAGCTGACCACAGTTTTCTGGATCTATCATTGGTTATATTATAAGAATAAGTCAAGACAGTGTATTAGTAATAGGGAGGTGGAACTATCTTTTATGTCAGTGTTGATGGATATAACTGGAGAGACCATTGTAGCATGGTGCGCTCCTGCACCGGCACGCGTGTGGGGCGATTACACTATAAAAGTGCTTTTGTGACGTTCGATGACATCCTACAAGATGGGGCCATGATAAGAATACGAGACTTGTGTGACTGCAAATTCCAGAATTTTTTTCACAGATCTTGTCCCATGAGCTTCTGCTGCAGGGGTTCCTAAATTTACTCGCAGCGTCGCGAAGGAATAGATTTACCAGCCGCAGAAGATGCTTGTACGATAAATATGGCTCCTCAGCGACATCAAAGGAATTTAGAACTATCAATTAGGTTTTTTCTATAGTCCAGGTGACTGCTTGAGTATATTCAATTTCAAATTGGGTTTAAAGCATTAAGTTTAACGCAATCACCAGGCCTTTGCCTTACGTTACTGTGTGCGCACGAGATCTGTTTGCGCGTGCCCTAAACCAACTAGCGTCGCTAAGAGATATTTTCTTTTATGGTCTGAAGTTGATTTTCCGCAACCAGGGTAATTCATACTACGCTTGGCGCATTGGATTCCCTCACACTGCCAAGTTATAGCATTGCTAAATAACACAAGAAATTGTTGAATGTCAAAACCAATTTTTAATTGGTCCTTTAAACTTTGTTTTCACACAATAAAAACTTCAATTTTCTTGACTTCCAGATTTTTAATTGTCTAATTTGTAAATCTTGTTCGTTTGTTCCTGCTCATTCAATTTAAAATTGCTCGCCTTGTCACGGGCCCAGGAAAAACTACAAACTCTTAGGAACTTCAAATAAAAAATAAAAAAATAAAACTAAAAAAAGAAAGCTATTAAAGCAGTTATCTTAGCTGATATACTTAATGGAAGTTCTCGATTTTGATTAAATATTCGGACTTCACATCTAATTGTGGATCAATCGTATATTGGAGCTTCTAATGTAGAATGCGGGCGCGAAGCTATCAAGCGTTTCTTAATTACATCAAAATGTCATGGGCATCGCTGATCTATGGCCCGTAGTCAGTCCAGCATGCGAGTCTCGGATTTCATTTCAGACTTTTCTATCACAATTCATTGAAAGAAATGGGAGACCACCAAGATTTGCTATAGATGCTTACATGTTCATTTACTACTCTCAGCTTCCCGATGTTGATCCTAATGATAAGATTGTCCAGAGCAGGACGATAAGAAACTTTATGGCAAAATTATGGTATTTTGTGCAGCATAACATTCTGTTTGTGGTTGTTTTTGATGGAAGATTCAAGCCTGGAAAACTACGAAATGGACACCTCCCTGAAATCCCTGGCTCGATCAACTATGATGAGATTCTAGCTTTCTTTCGGAAAGTAGATCCGATCAAATACAGCGAGAATCTGAGTCTTGTCGAGAAACTTAAAGTTATTCTCCAACGAAATTGCATGGACATCGTGCAGGCACCGGGGGAAGCGGAAGCTGAATGTGCCTGGCTTCAGAAGCTAGGTGTAGTTGACTATGTCATTTCTGACGACTCAGACACGTTGGTTTTTGGTGCAACGCAGATGATCCGCTCTTTTAATCGTGTCAAGTACACTAGTGAAGACGGAAAGCCAGTCCTCAGCAATACAGACTACTACGTCACTCCTGTACATATGGATAAGGTCGTTGAAATGACCGGTCTAGACAGAAATAGGCTTGTTTTGCTAGCAGTTTTGAGAGGCGGTGACTACTCATCGGGTGCTGAAAGTATAGGAATCACGAGAGCAAAAGAAATTGCGCTCTGTGGTACTCCCATGCTCCTGAGTCTTCCACGTAAGGCTCTCCAAGATTTTGGAGCGTTTCCTGATTTTTCTAAAAAGTTTGTCGAAACTTTTGTGGATCAGGAGAAAGCTCAAAGATCATATGTTGATCCTTGGGCTGGACTCAAACTTGAGCTTGATCGGACAGAGCTGCTCAATGCTTTCAACTCATATCTTGACTCCTTTTTACGGCAAGAACATAAAGGTATATTTGGTCGTCTGACCACTTTCAAAAGCAAAGTAAATGCAGACGAATACTACGCTTTACTTTACTTCTTTCCCTTGGTAAATCGCAAAGTCTTTAAGTTCATGCCCAATTCAACGAGTTTTGGCGAGCTTAAGGCAATTGAAAATGATCTTCCTGGTGTACTCCCGTCTGCTATAACACAGGTTGTTAAAAGATACAACTACGTTTGTAATTACAAGGACATCGGCGTCCTGGTCGTTGACGGCGACAAGATGACTTTCAGCTCTCGAGATAGTGCGCTAAGAATGGAGCAAGAGGTTTTTGCTTTGCCAAGAGAGCGTCATTTTAATCTAAAGTCGTTTGTTCTCAAGTTGCTCCGCTCTCCAAAATTTGCTGAGGAGATCACCCTTGCCAGAGTGAAGAAAGTCGAGGATATTGAATTAGGTGTTCTTAAATTCAATAAAACAAGGCTCCATGACGTTGTATACTTAGTTCTGAAGAAAGACGCCAAAAATCAGGCGGATGGAGATGCAGACGAAGACTCAAATGATCTTGATGACCCAAATGATCCAGATTCTCTGGTTTCCAGAGATAATGACGAAGATGACGAAAAGGTTTTGAGCATTGCAGTTCCACTTAATGCTATTTCGCTTGTGGCTCCGAAATTCGTATCAGACTTCCGCAAGCGCCAATCTCCGAATAGAAAGTCACCAAGAAAGAAAATTATTTCACCACAGAAGACTACGCTTGACGCCCTTTGGCCCGGTATGTCGCCATCCAAAAAGCCTAAAGCAACAGAAACTATTAGCCTAGATAGCGATGAAGATTTGATTGAGCTTCCATCGCCATCAAAAAATGAAAGAGCAGGCTCTCCGTCTCGGCGTCGCAGAAAGATGACATTGAAAGAAAGATACGAGCTCAAGCCCGGTCAGAAGACAGTTACATCATACTTCAAGAATCCTTCAAACTCTAATCCGTTCCAGCAGCTGCTTTTTGTCAACGAGGACGAGGAAGAGTCAAATCCAGAGGATTTCTTGAAGATGAAGAATGTAATACTTGGTGCACCAAAATTAGAAGCTTCTGAGCATAGCTCCAAGGCTCTGGTGGACACCCGCCTCAGCTCCCCCGAGCTGAGTCCTACAAAAAAATCAAGGATGAATTTGTCTCCAGACAATTCGCCACTTAAGGCTAAAAAAGAGCCAGACACGGAGAATCCACCATCATAGTGTGCATATAGTCGATAACATGATCGAGGTGCCTGGGGTAAATCGCACTCTTCAGTACCTTGATAGTCTCCTCTCTCCCTAGCACACAAATAATGCCACCTAAATACAGTGATCCAGTGAAGAGAGTCTATGATGGCAACGATCTTGATAATTTCAAAAAGTCCATTGCTTATGATAGGCTCCACACCATCATAAATCTTCTTGCCGAGAAGGTCAAAGGAGCAGAGGTCCCGAAACACATACTAGATCCTTCCATAGTTACCCGAGGCGATAACCGCTACAAAGTCGGCGAAAAGAATTCTATACTGGACATAAAACACAGTTTTAGTGGTAGCACGAATTCAATCCTTGCAATCTTGGAAGTTTTCTCGCGTATCGTCGACCAGACTCCTCCTCTAGAAGGGCCTAGGAGATTTGGTAATCTTGCTCGTCGGGACTGGCAAGAGAAAATTGAAGCGGAAAGCAAAAAGTTACTCAAGAATATCACATCCGATGATTCTCTTATCGAAGAACTAAATTTCTATTTGGTTAATGCATTTGGTTCCCCGGTCCGTCTCGACTATGGGTCTGGCCATGAGTTGGCCTTCATTGCATTCGTCGGCGCGTTAATCCAGATCAAAGCCATCGACATAAAATCAGTCCCACCCGCAGAAATTCTTGTTATATTTTCCAAGTACTACGATTTGGCCCGTAGGCTAATTCTCGTCTACAGTCTTGAACCTGCTGGATCTCACGGTGTCTGGGGTCTTGACGACCACTTTCATTTCATCTACATACTTGGTGCCGCACAAGCTAATGGTGATAATCAAACACGAGGCATAATACCCTCAGTGTCTCTGGTTTTGACAAACTTTACAATAGAGGACTATAAGGAATCCAATCTATATGTGAACGCTATTGCCTTTATTTTTAAAATCAAGCTGGGCCCATTCCATGAGCACTCACCTATTTTATATGATATCCACAAAACCGTGCCGCTTTGGGCTAAAGTGCTTTCTGGTTTGTTGAAGATGTATGATGCCGAGGTCTTCAATAAAGTGCCCGTAATTCAGCATTTCTGGTTTGGTACCGGCCTCTACCCTTGGGCCGATGCACTTACTAACAAGGAGTTGCCAGTTCGAGAGCCACAAAATGAGGAAGAGAACGAGAAAGATGACAGCCTTCCTGGATTCATAAATGGATATCAAGGTACAAAGACAACAAAAAATAACATCACGTTAACTCAAGCTCCTTGGGCTGGGAAGTCTACACGTGGACCGTTGCCCAGGCGCTAAATATTTAACTATATACCTTAAGCCTTATTGAAGTTAAATGCGGAACGACACAATGGACAGGTACTGCTTCCAGAGCTCTTAAACCACTTGTAGAGACAAGCAGCGTGGAATTTGTTCAGACATGTAGGACAAGTCTTCGAAGGAAGGGAATGGTCCTGGTGAAGAATGGAGTAACAAATTGCACATTCCTCGAAACCAGAAAAGTGCAAATTCACGTTCCTATTGAAAAGCTCGACACTATCAATGATTGAGCCATTTGTCAAAGATACAACTCTTTGGGAAGCCAAGAGCCAGGCCTTCCACTGGTTCTCCTTCACACCCAATCGCAAGGGTCCCTGCACTTCAACGCTAGAGAGAGGGAAAGCCTCTGGGATTTTAACAACCATTTCCATTTTTTGCTCATCGATGATGTAAATTGTCCGAACCTCGTTTGTTACCTTGTTCACCTTAATGGTGAGGTTTTCGTCTTTGTCTGTCAATCTATTTTTGACTCTTTCAACCTCGTTGAGCATCTTGGATATAAGGATGGGTGAGATAAGTCTAATAGTGAATTTTTCGACTTGCTGCTTTAACTGTAAATCCCGAATCTCATTATACCAATGTTGGGCGAAAGAGCCAAAGTGGTGTAAACTTAAGAAGAATAAATGAACAAAGAGAAAGCGGACCTCGTATTGTAATGTTTCACCGACACAGCCCTGTGAAATTCTGTACTGTGAGATTAGGTTGTTTTCAGGATTCACTTTCTGAGTCTTTTCATTACCCGAGACAAGTGTCTTTAGGAACGAAGAATTCGTAAACTCGATATGATCTAACAAGTCATCGAAAAGCTTCTTAATTTTACCATCAGCTTTTAGCTGGTTAATGTAGTCAGTTTTGATGCTGTGTGTGGTGTCTTTGAAATGATCAAATATGAGTATCCAAGCCCACAAATACCTGAATACAACCTCGTAATTACCGCTCTCAACAACCTCATCCCAGTCATATTCTGAAGCTTCCAAAATTTTTAAGAGTTGTCCAGGTAGCTCTGCTTTGAGGCCATTTTCATCAGAGTCACCGAGATTAGATTTGCGAAGTTGATATTCAACAACAAAGTCCTCCTGAGATCTCAAAACATGTCCCTCAAGAAAAGATGATGCAACTCTTTGCAAATCAACAAAACGGGAATTTTGAAGAATTCCATAAAGTTTGTCCGACTTTTCTTGGATGAGATCTTTAGAGGTCTCTGTTTTGAGCAAGAATCTCCTGAGATGCTCATTTATCATGAGGATTGCTTGACACGAATTCTTGGAGTCTTTCTTCTCAATATGTTCATTGGACATTAAATCAAGAAGCTCTGAAGTAATTGATTTCAAGTTCTCTTTCCAATTCTGGCTTGTCTCGAAGTGCTTAGTTAAAGTATTGCAGAGTCTGATTGTGTGATATCTCAATTCAACTGCACCAGTGCTGACTTCACAAGTACTAATATTGTTTGAGCACAAGTCAAATGCAGTTTCAATCGTTTTATCAGAGACGTTTTCAGGATCTCTATTGATGAGATCATTGAAGAACACTGATAAAAGGCATCTAACTGGTAAAAATTCATCATCAAAAGCAACCTCAGACTCCAACCAGCCACTTAAATGATTAACAACCAAGCCTAGTTTGGATCCAGGTAAGACTTCATAGGCTATGTTGTCCAGCCTAAGAAAGTTGATGCTGATTGTGAGCAAGTCTTTACCCTTGCTAAGTATAGCGGATGCATCTGTGACCCCCAAAATTTCAGCAAATACAAAATTCCTGGTTCTATCGAAATGCTTTGAGTTTCCGATGAATTTTCCAGAAGAACATAAGATTGTTGCTAGTTTCAATGGTTCTTTTATGATGCGAGCAAAAGGAATCTCCAATGCTTCAAAAGCATTGAGCGACATACTTTCAAATGCTTGTCCAAATGATTCAACTAAACATCTTGCAGAATAAAGCTGCTTCATAGTTGGATGTTCACCGCCAATTTCCAAGAATAAACGAGAACGGAAGCCCGACACAGTCTCTGGATTAGAGAAAAGGTTTTTTGAAACAGCAGTAGAGTGAAGCTCCGTTGCAAGTTTATTAGAAAGTGATGACTGTAATGCAGAAATTTCCTCTGTGTCCGTCTTGATGTGGCTCAAAAATACATAATCTTTGAGATATTCAGCCACAACAGCTCCAATTTCCAACAAACTAAAAGTCCATTCATCCACAGTTTCAGCTTCTGCATACTTCTCGAGGAATCTGGCGATGCGCACAGCGGAATAATGCAAATCTGTTCTGTCGTTAGTGATTGAAATGAGATGCACATTTTGGGCTAAAGGATTAGCAACCGCAATAGTGTCCAAGTCAACAGAATTGATAGCATCATTCAAGTTTTTCCAAAGCTCATCAAACGGAATCAAATCTGGGTTCTCTTTTATATAGGAAGAGAGAGTTTGTAAGCTTGCATCTTCCTGAGTGATATAGGCCCCAAAAACATTCTTAATAAATTGTTTGTTTTTGAAACCATTCAAAAACAGAGAAGCTTGCTCGATATTGAAACTCTTCAATGAGTGATTAATCGCATTGATCCAATGAGCCTTCATGTCGTCTATTTTGTCAATGGAAAAGCCACTGTTTGTCAAAGTGCTAATTAATTTTGAAGGATCACTTTGAACATCTTTGGAGTGTAAGAGGTTTCTAAGGATTGTGGTATTTGAAATGTGTTTCGAAACGACAAGATTCTCCTCATCAGTCCTGTGATCATTTTGAGACAATTTAACGAGATAATTCTCAGCCTCACTTGATTTAAGATCAGAATCCCGACCAGTTTCTTGTAAAGTAATAAAAAAGACAGGAAGTGCTCTTGGAACATCCACAGAAAGCTTTGTAAAGATATCATCAAGCAATGCAGAAACATTGAGCCACAGGGGACCATCTTTCAAGACCAACTTGAGCAAAGATAATGGCCATTCATAAAAAGTTGGAGAAAAGTAGCTTGGTAGCAAAGGAATCCACTCCTTGAACTCATGGCTATATCCATGTTTCACACAGAGAATTAAAATCTTAAATGCTCTTGTTAAAAGGTCATCATCATACACGGATTGAATGACCAAAAGTAAAGAGTCCAAGAAATCTTCAGCTTGGCGTTTTTCTAAAGCTTCCACGTAAAAGCTGACCATGTCTTCATAGGAGCTTGAAAATTGATAATCCTCAATGCAAAGAGGATCCCGTGAGGGCAAATGATCTGCAATTTTCGAGTTGATGAGTTTAAAATCTATGAGCTTCACAGAAGCAGAGAGAGATTTGAGACATTCAGCTTTTGAAGCGGCATCATCACGACGAGCAGAACGGGCGGGCAAAGCATCGACGATATGTATGAAGCTGCTTTGCATCAAGTGTGCTTTGTTATCTGTGTTGAACAAACCTATAATATGGAAAACACAATCAATAAACGATTTTTTAAAAGAGAACCCCTGAAGTTTTTGAAGATGGGATAAAAGTGTTTCGACGACAAAAGATGCATCCTTGCCCTTACTGAAATCCACAAAAGAAAACTTCTCATCGAACTCGAAAGGAACTTCAGCCAACAAGCTAAAAAAAGACCTCACAATATTGTAATAAATTGGGTTAGAATTGCATGGTCCGAGCCTGAGGTAGTCTTTAAACCGAGAGTACGATTTGGAGCCTCCTAGTTCCCAAAAGTTTTTCTTGATTTTGAGTAATTTTTTTGTCTCTTGGTTCTGTATCGAGAACGATGTAAGAGCACTTAAGGTATCCCATAGCTGTAAAATGTTGTTGCAGTAAATGACATTGACTGATTTTGAGGCGTCACCCTTCAACTTCACGTTTTTGATGAAGCGCTTGCTGACAGATTTGTAAATGCCCTTGATATCACCAATCCTGGTGGTGAATTCGGAAGGACGCTGCTCTTTGTCTAAAGCAAAGAGTTTTTTGATCAATGTGAGAAATGTGTTGAGTAGAGGAGCATTGAACGTCTCCCCGGATGAGCATGCAAGATTATCCCATAATTTTTCCAGGCCGAGAACTTCCTGTAACTTGTTGTTTGAAGTCTCAGACTTGACCATTTCACCTTGAGTGTTGATCAAATCAATGAGTTTGCAAATCATCATTAAAGCGCCATTCAAAGCTCTGTCATACTTGGCGAAAGAATCAGATTCTTTGACATACCTTTGATCAGACAAACTGTCATGCAGCTCCACCAATATAACTGTATGGATGTAGTTAACTATTTGGTCAAAGAAGACTAGCCAGATCTTTGAGTCAACTCTTTCCTTGTCGTTCTGAAAACAGTCAATTAAATCAGCGTATGTTGACGAAGCTAAGGACCTGTCGCTATCATATATCGCCTGAAGCCACAAAGGGATAGAGCTTTTGAGGTACTTCGAGAAGTCTTTGCCACCGACCTTTCTCAAGAGTGTGGCCTGTACCTGGTGGGCAAGGGAGCGTACTGATCTTGAATTGTCGAGAGCCAACTTTGGGTACAGCTGAATCCAGCATGTAATCAAGGTATCATCACATTCCAGAGAGGGATCTTTGAGGACCGCCTCTAAGTCTGTCAAGTTCTTTTCTTTAGTGACAGAGTTTTTCTTCAAGAGTGACTTGAAAATGACGGAGTAATTAGCATCTGATATTAGAGACACATCGGGAGCTGCAGCAAAGTAGCTCAAGGAGACAGGAAATCCATTATAACCTAAATCTTCATTTATCGCCGAGTTAAACGCCATGGAAAATGTGTCTCGATTTAAAGTTGAAGATGGATAACTGAGATTGCGAACTAGATCCTACTGATGTTCTCATTCCGTTACATAAGGAACCAAAGAAGCTGCAAAAAAAAAAAAAAAAAAAAAAAAGAAAAAAAAGAACTAGGTATCTGCTTTTAAATCCTCGCCGTTAATCAAATCGAAGAAATTCGAGAACATGCTGTCAGATAAGTTTAAAGCAATATCGTCGTCTAGACGAAAAATGTGATTCCATTCGGCCTGAGAGTAGACCTGCTGAGAAGATTCCTCTGCAGCAGCAAGCACCTGAAAAAGCAGGCTGTTGCCAATCTCAGAAACCTTTCTTTTGATGTAAACCATGGACTTAGATGCTAGCTTCCAGCATAGGCAGGAGGAAGAAATTGTTTTGTAAAAAATCTGTAAATCGTTGACGTCCTTATCATCAAGCAGTTGTTGCGAAAGTGCGTTTATTTTCATGAGTAGCACACTTATACCAAGGATGGCTGCGTATACAATCAATATTGACGGCGGATAGTGAGATGCGTTGAACTTGGCTAAACAAATACCTAGCTCTGATATTGCCATATCACATAATCTCATGGGGGCATTTTCTTCGCCACTCAGACCAAAAAATGATCGATTAAGGCATAGAAGCAAAATATAGTAATATAGCTTGAAGTTCATGCGTGTCGGATTATAATTATGGCTTTTTAAAGAAGATTTGCTCCATTTCATGTCAGTTGGCAAGCTCAGTCGCCATTTTAAAAGAACGGAATTGAACTCGTCAATTTCTTCCTTTGAAAGATATGAGAGCCCGTCTCTTTGTTTGTCAGCAGTGTATATTGCAGAAAGAATTGAACCAATACTCTCACTTAAAGAGCAAAGAGGAACGAGTGACTCTGACGTGTCAATGTTGGAAACACTGTCTTGATGTGCGTCAGGCTTGAACACAAAATTATCAATACCTTTGGAGTTTGGAAGATGTTCGCTGGAAGGAATAGTCGCCTCAGATCTTCTGACGGTCACAGGTCTCCCCATTACAAGACTGACAAAATGATCAAATACATAGCATCCCCAGTACACACGAGATCTAACCATGATATCCATTTCTGTGATCATATCAGTCAGCAGTTCAGACATTTCTGATTGAGACTGGATTGCCCAATCCTTTGGATTAAGCTGGAAACCCATGTCGTAGCCCATTCTAAATGCCATTCCAGAGAGCATCCATCCAGCAGATGCATCTCCGTCACCTAGCTCATAAAGGCTTAGACAAAGCAAAGCTTGTAGTGTACAAACATGAGGCAGGCATATCTTTGTTGAGAATATTTTGGTCTTTGCGGTGTCAAAGAACGAGGGAGCCAAATTACGTAGTGATTCATCCTCTGAACACTTTGCACCAATTGCTGCAATTGCATATATGAGTTCCTCCGAGCAGTATCCTCTATAAGACAGAGGTGTGAGGAAGTCATTGAGGAAACTCTCACGGTGGATGAAAGTGGCAACATCAGGATACTGATACTTGAAAAAATTCTCAAGACACAATATCAAAGATGACAGATTCATGAGAATGTTGTCAAATGATTCTGTGGATCCACTATTGAGAGGCATATCAACCGCATTGTGGAAAGCAGAAGTTGGCCCAAAAATAGAGAAACTTCCTCCACTACTAGTACCAATAGACACAGGTATTTTTCTTGTGGTCCTGGGGGAGATTTCAGACGAGCTATTCTGGCGATGAAGAAGTTCTTGCACATATTGCCCTACCTTATTGGAGTCCTCTTCTTGATCAACTATTCCCTGGATTTTGGATAAAGTTCCCAGCAATTTTTGTGAATAGGCCCTAAGGCTATCGAATTCTGAGTTCTTTGCTCTTGTACTTCGTCCATCGTCACCTCCACGTTTGCAAGGAATCCCTAATCTTTTACATTGACCACATACTTCAAGGCCATCACATTTGCGCTATTTGTTAGATCGTGTTGGTCATTATTGAAAAAATGAAACATACTTTTCGTACTCTGCAATTCAAGCATCTTTGAGTTAGCAATGAAGCATCCGTCGAATATTTCCATTACATACGATGTGGAGCAGTTCTTTCTAGACATTATACTATTAGCGATCTCCCACGAATGTGCGCGTTTTGTGGGGTAGATTCGATGTTACACACAGCATGAAGATTTCTGCGAGACTTTTTCCAAAAATAAAATAAAAAAAAAAAAAAAAAAAAAAAAAAAAAAAAAAAAAAAAAAAAAAAAAAAAAAAAAAAAAAAAAAAAAAAAAAAAAAAAAAAAAAAAAAAAAAAAAAAAAAAAAAGAAAAGAAAATAGAAAGACTGGAAGAAAATGACTGAAACAACCATTCCTTCACTACTTCTGCCCTGAAACCGTGTCGTAGAAGTTTTTGACTTCTGGAGAAGTTCTAATACGGCGATGATCAAAATTGAGCACCTCGAGCTGATCTTTGTTTGTAGCACGAGACAACGCAACGTAGACTTGACCCTTTTCGAAGATCTTTCGAAGATCAACCCTTAGTCTATCAATAGATTGACCTTGAGCTTTGTGGATGGACATTGCCCAGGCCAAAAGTAGAGGCAATTGTTCACGAACGACATTTTGGGGCATACCTGGTTGCTTAACCACATTGCCCGGGTCTGCCGAAAATTCCTCTCTTCTCACAAGAATGATAGTGAAGTCATCCAGTCCTGTTTTGAAATTGACAATAGGCAAACTCTCTGTGGTTGAAGGGATCTTCATCATTTCCATCCGAAGTTTTTCGACCTTGGACCTCCACTGAGGCGGTAGAATAGAAAATAATTCACCATCATGATCGGAAAACTCGGTCTTTCCGACTAGGTTGCTTAAAAGCTTAAGCAAGTTCAAGATATCCATTGATGGGTTTATGAGTTCTCTGATCCCAAACATCAGTACCACCAACCCCCAAACGCTCTCAGGGACGAAGCCAATAACGGTACCAATCGAACCGTTCACCACGATGTCATCCGGGTGATTTTTAAGATACATCACTTGTGCGCCCTCTTTCAAATCAAGGCGTTCTTCGCACATCATATTGTCGTAAAGCTTCTTCAAGAAGGCATCGTTGGTATTATCCTTTGCCTGAAAAGAGAATAGCTTGCCAGGCAATTGCAGGAGCCGATATTCGTTAGCGCGTTTGACTTCTTGACGCGTTGGGAAGAGTTCGGTGGGTTCGATTCCATCATCATACTTGACTTTTCGCAGGAGTTGATGGAACTTCATGATCATCGAGTTATCGAGTTCGCCCTTACGCAATGCATTCAACATGTCAATGAGCTCGGAATCGCCCTTTTGACGGAAGATCTGGGTAAGAGTTATAGTGTGAGTGATAGCTTTTGTCCAAGAGTCACTTTGGAAACAGTACTGGCTTCCTTGATCTTTAGCCACGGGGGGAAGCTGGTAGAAATCACCAGTGCAGACCAATTGAATGCCACCAAAAGGAGCCGTGTTTTCACGGACAAGCTTGCCGAGATGATCGAGCTTGGTGAAGAGTTTGCCGTCAATCATGGAGATTTCATCAATGACGAGTACAACAAGAGTCTTCCAGCGTTTCTTGAGACCACCGTTCCGTTTAATTTTTCTAGCCAACTCTTCAGGAGAGCCTGCTCCAAGACCAATACCAAGGAACTTGTGCACTGTTTGACCACCGATGTTGCAAGCAGCCAATCCAGTGGAGGCAGTGACGCCAACATTGGCCTGGCCGTATTTTCTGTTAAGAGCACTGACCAACTGGCGTAGCACAACAGATTTACCAGTACCGGCAGAACCGGTAAAGAACACGTTCTGCCCCTTGTTGACCACAATGTTGATAATCTCCAACTGTTCGGAGCTCAACTCGACCTCTTTTCCTTCCGCCAGAGGGGCAATGGGAGTGACATAGGAAGGTGCCTTTTTCGCTATTTTCCTTGGTCTGGAGTTCATGAAATCAAGAAAGCTTGAAGAGTTGGAATGCTCGAGTTTGGGTTTAGCCACGGGGCTAGAGGGGATCTGGTGGTTCTCCTTGTCATTGTCTGTTTCCTCATCTAGAGAGACAACTGGGGTCTTGGAGCCTTCGATTTTCACCTTATTCCGTTGCGGCAGGCCAGCAGAAACATTGGATATGCTTCTATTCAAGGCTGGGTTTTTAAAGTTGCTCACCTCCGGAGATCCAAACGATGTATCTGAGCTGCCTATCTCATCAAACGCGCCTTTGGCTGTTGAGTGGGTATGCGCGGGGCGGACTGAGAAGCTGTTTCGCTGCGGAGTGGCAGCGGTGGTATTCGCCTTTGTGCTAGCCTGTTGAGGCTTCTTTGTCAGAACAGGCGGACCGAAAAAACTGTTTATCAGCTGCTGCCTTGGTGCTTTTGCGGGGGCCATTTGATAGGATTAAAATGGGATATGTTTGGAGTTACAAAGAAAAGATGCGTGGCCAGAGGTAAACAGGAAACGCGGCCTGAGGAAGAAAAGTGGACGAAAAAAGATGAGAAAATTTCGACTTTGGGCCAGAGCGCGCGTTTTGCCCTGGGCGCACTGGGAAAACTGGCAGTGTAATGTGAGCCACAGGGCCAGACACGGTACACTCTGCTAATATAGATTATTTTTTTCATGCAAAAACGTAAAGAGAAGATTATATGGAGACTGTTTTTAGTTTTTACATTTTATATTCTAAGGAATAGGTCCATGAAGTGCTGCATCATACCAGTTGCAGCCGAGCACTGAGCCAGGCAGCACACCAACACAACAACAAGCTCAGTCTATGGATGGAGCTGGAAATGCTGTTGGAGCGAACAAGACTACATCCATGACCACGACACAAACCAAAACGGTACCAATCACGATTTCTGTGACGCATTGGAGATGTGGAGCCGTGCACATAGTGCTTGGTTCTCATGCCGTCCATGTTCGTATTTGCGGCCTTTGCAAAACAGACTCGCGCAGCCGTGTCGATTTGATCCATGTAAACAAAGCTTCTCGACCAATTGCGTTTTCGACTTCACCAACATCTCTGATAAAATTACATCTTTTGTAGACGGTTGGAGCAACGGAACGAAGTACAACGTGGGACCTGTCTGTTACACATGTATCGAGATGTACTGAAATGTGAAACATTCCCCTCCGATGCCGCAGCCCTTGGTAATGGGCACATCCAGGAATGCTTGCTGTTGTTACAAGTATAGCTTAAGCAGTGAAAGAAAAAACATTTCAAGACTATCCTCCTAGGGTGTTTCACAGACTATCGAGGAAATACATGACTATACTCTACTCAAGAGGTCTGTGAAACACTCCTGTTATAGCCAATCGTAAAACTACCCACTTAAAGTGCACGCCAGGGGTTTAACTTTTTAAGTACATTTTGCTCTTCGGTCTAAAGGAGTACCTGGTTAGCCTTGTCGGTACCTGACCACCATTTACCGAATCGCGCTTCGCATGCAGCTGTGAGCCCCATAGAAAACACATTCTCTCATCCGAATCTGGCGTTCTCCTACATTGTATTGTTGATTATAAAGGCTAGAGGCTCAACAAAAACTCACCACATTATACCCTGCCATCTGACCTTGCAGTGCCTAGCGCATCCCCGTTATCACGTGCACCCTCTTGTGTGTGGATCAGATCAAGACCTCCTGCCATAACACTTTGTGCTAAACCAGGTCATGAACAAAGCCCCAGAGTCACCCGACTCAGGAGGCTCGAGTTCCAATGCCCACTCTCAGAAGAAGGGGAACACCTTCACCAAATCCATTAAGAAGTTCTCATCCAAACTCAACCTATCTGCCATAGCACAACAGGCCCCAGATCGCTCCCCACAAACACCCTCCAACTCTAGATTTGGATTGCAAAATAGCAACAAAGATGAGTTCCAGGCTATAAGCTACTCCACAGTTCCCAATTCGGCAGAACCTACCCAGGTAAAGTATCTTCCGGGGCGTGAATCCCCCCTTGGGCTGCCTCGAAGAAACTCTGCTGGTGTCAATGATACCCCTAAACAAAGGCTTAGGTTCAATTCCGCTCCCCTAGCATCCAGCAAGTCGTCTATCAAAAGCTCTGCATCTCAGGACCTGAATCCTCCCTTGTCCCCACAACTTGCTCCCGCTCCGATGCAACCGAGGTCTCTCACATTCGACCGTGTGATTCCAAAATCTCCTCTTTGGACTCAAAGCAATGCTAGCACCGGAAGCTTTGGCTCCCTCGATCCAAAACCGAGACCCCCAGCTATTGAAGATGAGTATAAGCTACGTCATGTCAAAAGCTCCTCTAGCTTGACGTCCAAGTCTTCTCAGGATTTCTTATCTGAATTGGAGCCTCCTGCTCCTCTATACGCCCAGTCAAAAGAGAAAGACCGTAGCACGCTGCAGTCGCTGACATCACTGTCTCAGGCTGCATTCACCCCAAAGCTATCTTCCAGCTCTCAAGCATTGAGCTCTTTTGACAAGGTCACTTCGAATATCGATCTTATGCCTCGACCGGAGGTTGTTGACATGCTATTTCAGCAGATGCTCTCGAGAAGGGTCTTTCCCCAGAAGTCATTTCGAAATGCCACTACAAAACGCAAATGGGAGCTCCTACTCAGTGAGAACGAACAAAACGACGATTTCGATCTTCTGTCTTTGACCAAAGCAGCAAACAAAAAGGCAGAGGAATCAAGAGCTCACAGTCAGTCTTTCCAGCATCATCAGGCTCCATCAAGGAAGAGATCGCTTGTGTTTGATAAACAGCGTTTGTCAAGCGACTCAGAAAATAGCATCGGCACTGCCACCCCCACTAGCGGTATATCCACAAGCTCAGTACTAGCATTTAATAAGAACAGCCCACAGTGGTTCATAAAACAGTTTCTTTCCAGGCAAATTTCATCGAAAGACTTCAAAAAGCTCGAGAAAAAGATCGAGAGCTCATCATTTGCATCTGAATTCCGCCGATTGAGTGGAGAAGCTGTACTTGCACAAATACTTACCCGTGTTAATCAGAAGAGTATCAAATCAAACGAGGAGTTCGAAATTGAGAAGTCCATCTGCAAGTCACTAAAGCAACTTCTATCGCACGAAAGATATAGTTTGACCATTGGCACTGCTGAAAAGACACAACCTCAACAGAAAGCCAATGAACATCACGCTTTGGTACGTGCTGTGGTCTTTTCCCTTACTTCGCCCAGTCTCGAAACAAGAATCTTGGCCACTGAGATATTGACACTTTTAACACATATTCATCCCGCTGATTCTTGCCACAGCATCCAATCTGCTTTCATACGATTACAAGATCATTGTGGCGACTATTTAAAGTTCCAGCCTCTCATTAAAGTCATGGGAGAGACTATCAGTCAGCACCATACTTCCCCCGTCCGCCGCTCGGGCCACGAGTCCATGTTTCTCGAATATTTATTAATCAGTCTCGTTCTTATAAACCAGCTCATAGAAACATGCAGCCGACAGAGAGAACGAGAAAACATCCGCCTGGAGTTGCAAGAATGCGGAATAGAGGATTTGTTCATCAAACTTCAGAGGCTCAAATCAGAAGATATCCACAAGCACATCAATAAGTACAGAGAGCTTGCAGAGATCGACTATTATAGCTATCTTACGAGTGAGCTGTTTCGAGATGAGTTGGGCCAAAAACCTGACGTTGAATCGATGGATGGTATTTTCGATGATATCGAAAGAATTAATGAACATGATGACAGCATTGACAGTGAAAGTGCTGACACGGACCTTGTTAGGTCGATCCTTCAGAAGCTCCTCAAGCTTAAGCCTAATGAACCATCAGACCATAATTCCAAGAAGCTTGTTCTTTTGGATAAAATTGTTGATCATGTACTTTCTGACTATTCCTCAAGAAGTGAACCTGAATCTGTTTTGAATGCCAATCTTCAAAGATATATGGACCGTTTGGAAACTGATGAAATCGCCAAAAGAGCGATGTTGGAGGCAAGCAAGTTGAAGCAGCAACTTGCTGAATTGGAAGTTGAAAAGAATGTGCTTGCTAAGCGTGTAGAGGAGCTTCAAGGTTCAAACAAGGATCCTCAACAGGAAGTGGTCGAAGAATTGAAGCAAAAGATTACGAAGTTGGAGACAAAACTTAAACAGAAGCATGGATCAACTTCCACGAAGACTGGTTACTCTAATAATATTGCTTCCTCGCAGTCCATTCTGAGTGATGACATAACGCTCACAAACAGAGGTGGTAACGAGTTTAATCCCCAGAAACATGGAAAGGTTGTGGATGAATATGAATACAAAAAGTCAAGAAGCCAGACCAGCAAGAGGAATAAGCATATGTCAGCTCCATCAAACCTTCTCATCGACAACATGCATTTACTTAATACTTCACAAAACATAGAGCAACTTGATGAGTTCTTGAAGGCCCGCAAAGCTGACACTCTATCTTCATTGAAAAAGGATATTCCTTTGTCCGCTGCTGAGTCTGAAGTTGAACACCAACCTCCAAAGTCAGCAGATAAATTGCAACCTAACGATAATTCCTCAGTTCCACCCCCGCCAGCGCCACCACCACCACCACCACCGCCTCCGGCAGTTCCGGAATTTCTTAAAGCAGCTGCCCCTCCACCACCACAACTTCCAGCATTTTTGAACAATGCTCCCCCACCACCGCCCCCATTACCACCTCTTCTTAATAACGAAGGTTCAAAATCAGCAGGACCCCCACCACCACCACCTTTGCCTGGTATGCTCCAAATGGGACCACCGCCGCCACCACCACTTCCAGGTTTTGTCACTCCTTCTGCCCCTGGATCTGCTTCAGAATCTCCGGTTGGAACACCAGAGAAGAACAAACGTGGTGCTGAAAATACCATAAACCAAGAACCAGCAGAACCACCAGTCAAACTTAAGCCTGTTCATGTATACAATGTGAATGATACAAAGGAAACGGTTTGGGCAGATATACAGAATGACGATATTGCTCAGACTTTGCAAGAGAAGGGGGCATTCAACTATGTGGAGACGAATTTCAAAATCAAGGAAGTTCCAAAGAAGAAGAAACAAATGGGATTAAAATCTAAGGCAGCTAAAACTCAAGAAACCCACGTTCCTCGTGAAGCCGCTCATCAATTCGGAATTTACTTACATATGTACAATCATCTTACTGCAGAGGAGTTACTTGAAAAGATTCTTCAATGTGACAAAGACATCGTGGAGAATACCAGCATACTTGACTTTTTCACTTCAGATACCTTCAATGAGTTTTCTGAGGCCAAATATAGGGGATTCCTTCCTTATGCACAAGATTATAAGAATCCCGATTCATTGCCCGAAAAGTCACTGACTGAGTTGCAACGAATCGATAAAATATTCCTCGTGATCTATAATATGCGTGGATACTGGAAATCAAGGGCACGGGCGTTGTTGGTTACACAGACGTTTAGGAAGGACTATAAAGATTTGCACCACAAGCTTTCTCTAATTGATGAGTCTTTGGATGCCCTTAAGTCCAGTGATCACTTGAGAAATGTCTTTGGTATTATTCTTCAGGTTGTTAACTTTATGAATGATAAATCGAAGCAGACTCCAGGTTTCAAGTTAGATACTTTGCAAAGACTCAAGTTCTTGAAAGATAATTCCAACACCATGACTTTCTTGCATTATGTTGAGATAATTGTGAGAAACAAATTCCCTCAATGGGGATCATTTGTGGACGACTTGCAGATTTTACATCAGGTACAGAAATTAAGTGTCGAGCAGATAGAGAAGGACTGCCAGGAATACAGCCGCAATATCACGAATGTTCTCACTTCTTTGGAGAAGGGCAATCTTAGCGATGAGTCCATCTTCCATCCAGAAGATAAGGTCTTGACAACAGTGACACGTCCACTTCGGGAAGCCAAAACTAAGAGCAACAACTTGATTTCAGCATTGGGTAGAGTAACGGAAAAGCACGATGCATTGATGTCATATTTTGATGAAAATCCTAAAGACTCAGAAGCCAGAAATGCATTTTTCCTGAAGTTTGCTGCTTTCACTACTCAGTTCAAGCAAGTACACATCGATAATGTTCAAAGGGAAGAGGAGGAAAGAGCATACGAGGCAAAGAAAGAAGCTCTTCAAAAGAAGGAGCAAGAACGCCAAAAGAAGCCTTCATCGCCCAAGAAAGATGCAATCGATGATTACCGTACTGATGAAGAAGGAAGCGAAGATACGGAAAAAGAAATGTCTGTGGACGATCTTCTTCGAAAGTTAAAGGCAGCAACGCCCAGAGCTCGTACTCGGTCTCAGAGAAAACACAAATACACTGTACCCCCAGCACAACAGAAAACCATGGAGAATGATCTCCCAACTGAACCTCTTCGGTACAACAATGATTATGGCACAGTGACGGGATTGAAACGCAAGATCATACAAAGAAAAAATGGGCAAGCTCTGACTACCAGTGCAAACGTCGATGGCCTCATGCTTCGTGCTCAAAACATGCTCCATCAACTTCGCCCACCAGTTGACTATAGTGAAGGAGCTGAAATACCTGAAGAAGACTTGAAAAATAAGGTTGAGGAAGTGAAAAAAGATCAAGTTGAAGCGGAAGAAGAGCAAACTGCCAACAACGCCATCTCCCAGGACAAAGAGGATGAGGAGCTTGGGGAAATCTCTGACGAAATCGAGACTATGACTGAGGCGATCGAAGAAAACAAAGAAGCTTTTGTTCTGGCAATTGAAGGAGACACCCAGACCGAAATCGCGGATGTGGAAGACTCGTCTATTTCGGTAATAGAGGGGCCGGAAGATTTCGCAGCCACGGAGGTCGGGCTGTCTGATACGGAATAAAATACCATGTGTCGCACGCAGTCTTGACTCTGTCTCAGATAAGCTGCGCGGCTACGTGGTGCAGTCAGAGCAGAGTCAGATTTCGGACTTGCCGTGCATTGACATTGGAGTCAACGGTCCGTGTAGTCATGTGGGGGCTCTGTGAGTTCATTTGCAACCACAGATAGCTAGCTGATGTCCCAAACTTGGTATTTTGGATTCGAATTTTCTCCTGAAACATTGTTACAGCACGCAGGGCATAGGGCGTGTGCCCTGCAAAAGTCATATTGTGAGTCACAGCAAAAATTTTTCAAGCAATGGCCAGCTCTTCTCCGTCCTGCATATAATATCGGACTTGGATTCTGTGTACTGTTTATTGAACATTGCATACTGGTACCCAGCCAATAACTCAAGTAATACGAAATTTGCAAATTCCAGGGGTCTAATATTTAGTAAGATCTCATTTAAAAAAAAGACTCAGCTGTCTGGATTCCTACTCCCTATTCATATTTCCTGTGAAGTGATTTTGCAACCATGTTGGCTCGGTCAGCTAGAACATGGAAAATGGTGTCTTTGAGACACCTAAGCACCTCTCCACGGTCGTTTGACGCAGTGGTTGTGTCAGGCAAGAAACTCGCGTCTTCTATCAAGAGTCAGATTGCTGAAAAGGTTGTTCAATACAACAGAGACAACTTTCCTGCTGTGGAATTGCCATTGTTAAACGAGAATGCCTCATTCAAGCAACTCAGCTTCAAGCCTCAGTTGACCATTATCCAAGTTGGTGACAGACCTGACTCTTCCACCTACGTCCGCTCCAAGCTTAAAGCCGCAGAGTCGTCTAACATTCAGCTGCGTTTGCTCAAATTCGGAGAGGACACCTCCGAAGAGGAATTGCTTGAGGAAGTTGAGCGTTTGAACAAGGATCCAAAAGTAAACGGTATCTTGATTCAATTGCCATTGCCTAAGCACTTCAATGAAACGACAGTAACTAATGCAGTTGCAACAGAGAAGGATGTGGATGGTTTCGACAGATTCAATGTCGGTGAGCTCTCCAAGAGAGGTGGCCAGCCGATGTTCAAGCCTTGCACACCTAACGGTATTATTGAGTTGATTAAGACATCCGGCATCCAATTACGTGGTAAGAATGCTGTGGTTCTTGGTCGTTCTGATATTGTGGGTACTCCGGTCGCAGCAATGTTGAGAAACGAAGACTGTACGGTTACCATCTGTCACAGACACACGAAGGATGTCCCATCAGTAATCCGCGAAGCTGATATTGTGGTTGCTGCTGTTGGTATTCCAGAATACGTGAAAGGTGACTGGATCAAGGAAGGTGCTGTTGTGATCGACGTGGGTATCAACTACAAGGACGACCCTACAGCCAAGAACGGCAAAAAGCTTGTTGGAGATGTTGATTATGAGGAAGTTGCTAAGAAGGCTTCTTTCATCACTCCTGTTCCCGGTGGAGTTGGCCCAATGACTGTTGCCATGCTCTGTTCCAACGTGTATGATGCAGCCATTGCTCAGGCCAAAAAGGCCAGAGATGCCAAGTTCAAGGCATTGCCTTTGAAGCTTCAAAGACCTGTGCCCCTGGACATTGCCATTTCTCGTGCACAGAAGCCAAAAAAGATCACCAGAGTTGCTGAGGAACTCGGTATCTTGGAGAACGAGTTGGAGCCATATGGCCACTACAAGGCCAAGGTGGACGCCAAGAAGGTCATTGACCGTTTGAGTGAGCTGGATCAGAACTCTGGTCGTGGTCACTTCGTTCTTGTGGCTGGTATCACACCAACTCCTTTGGGTGAAGGTAAGTCCACCACCACCATTGGGTTGGCACAAGCCCTTGGTGCTCACTTGGGCAACAACACTATTGCCAACGTGCGTCAGCCTTCCATGGGACCTACTTTTGGTGTCAAAGGTGGTGCTGCAGGTGGTGGTTATTCTCAAGTCATTCCTATGGACGAGTTCAACATGCACTTGACCGGAGACATTCACGCTATTTCTGCTGCTCAAAACTTGATGTGTGCTGCCGTGGACACCCGTATGTTCCATGAAGGCACTTCCAAAAAGTTGAGAGCTTTCTATAACCGTTTGGTGCCCAACAAGAAGGGTGTCAGAAAGTTTACTGGTCAGATGTTGGCCCGCTTGCAGAAGTTGGGTATCAACAAGACCAACCCTGATGACTTGACTGATGAGGAGGTGGAGCGTTTTGCTAAGCTCAACATTGACCCAGAGTCTATCACTATCAAGAGAGTGGTTGACTGCAATGACCGTTTCCTCCGAGAAATCACTCTTGGTCAAGGTAAGAATGAGGCTTCCAAGTACCCACCACGTGTCCTGGGCTTTGATATTACTGTTGCTTCTGAGCTTATGGCCATTTTGGCCTTGTCCAAGTCTCTCAAAGACTTGAGAGAAAAGGTTGGCCGTGTGGTCGTGGGTACACAGAAGGAAACTGGTGAGCCAATCACTACCGAAGACATTGGTTGTGCGGGTGCAATCACTGCACTTTTGAAGGATGCCATTAAGCCAAACTTGATGCAAACATTGGAAGGTACACCTGTTTTCGTGCATGCTGGTCCTTTCGCCAACATCTCGATTGGAGCCTCTTCCGTTGTTGCTGACAGATTGGCCTTGAAATTGACTGCACCAGAGAACCCAATTAACAACGGTAAGAAGGGATACGTTGTCACCGAAGCCGGTTTCGATTTCACCATGGGTGGAGAGCGTTTCTTTAATATCAAGTGCCGTGAAGCTGGTGTTTCTCCTGACACAGTTGTGCTTGTGGCTACCACCAGAGCATTGAAGTTGCACGGTGGAGCTCCAGATGTGAAGCCCGGCCAGGAGTTGCCAGAGGCTTATGTCACAGAGAACTTGGAGTTCTTGCAGGCTGGTTGCGCCAACTTGGCAAAGCAGATTGAGAACATCAAGCAGTACAACGTGCCTGTGGTCGTTGCCATCAACGAGTTTGAGACAGACAGCAAGGCAGAAATCCGTGTGATCCAGGAGGCAGCTAAGCAGGCAGGTGCTGACTACGCTGTTGCTTCTTCCCACTGGGGAGAAGGTGGAGCTGGTGCTCTTCAATTGGCAGATGCCGTTTCCCAGGCTGTTGAAAAGAGTGAGGCTGAAGAGCAGACTTTCTTGTACGACGTGAACGACACCGTGGAGAACAAATTGAAGGCCATTGCCTGCAAGATGTACGGAGCAGCCGATATTGAGTTGTCTCCATTGGCTCAGAAGCAAATTGAAACCTATACTAGACAAGGGTATAACAAGTTGCCCATTTGCATTGCCAAGACGCAATACTCGTTGTCCCACGACCCATCGTTGAAGGGTGTGCCTACTGGGTTCACCGTGCCTATCAGAGAGGTCAGATGTAGCGCTGGCGCTGGCTACTTGTACGCATTGGCGGCTGAAATCATGACCATTCCGGGCTTGCCCACCCACTGTGGGTTCATGAATGTTGAGGTGAACGACGATGGTGAGATCGAAGGGTTGTTTTAATGCATAGAATTATAGAATAGAATAGTACTACAAGTTTTCACGTAGTGTTTCGTTATTCATGACACGTCTTCGTCACCTATGGTACAACCAAGCCGGGGGAACCTCAGTGGCCTCCTCGTTGCATCGGCGTGCTTGGGTGGTTATTATTGTACAAGGATGCTGTTGACGCTGGGGGTGACCCGCCTTGTGATGCTGGCGTGGCTCTCCGCTGCGCCAAATATGCTTGATTAAGTTGATGCTGGTTTTGTTGCTTCCTCATCTGCTGGAGCGCCTGCTGTTGTTGCTGTGTTTTTGCAGCCGTAGCGACTGTGCTTTCGGGTCCACTGCGGCGATACCCAGAGTACCCGGGCACTCCTATCTTGTTGTTTCCGTGCTGCCCATTAGCTTCTCCACCTGCAACGTGATTCATTTGATTACGGTTGTTCATCTGGTGTTGTTGCAATGCACGCATCCGTGCTTGTTGTATGAGGAGCTGCCTCTGGTGGGCGTTCTCTCGGAGGAGATCGTATGACTTGGAAAGAAGCATTGATCCGAACCGAATCGACTGTGTTTCATCACTGATACTGTTAAGCTTAGATGGATCCCAACTGAATGGATGTTGTATGCCATGATCACTTTCAGTGCAGTCGTCATCAAACTTCCACCGTGAGTCCATTCTCTTGACTGCGTCTCTCCTGGAATACGCGTCGGCAACTGGAGCATCTTTGGGTTCATCTGTCTCTGGCTCATCTGTCTCTTCAATCCAATCATTGATCTCGCCGTTGGGCCTCTTCATGAGTCCTCGTCTGTCTATAAAGAGCTGATTAGCTCTGCCAGTACGCTTTCTCAAACGGAAAATTGGACTAGATATAGAGTACTCATCATCCGAGTTGTCCTCTTCATTACTCTTCGAGAAGCCATTGGTATATGCACTGAAGTCATTGTTTTGCAAGCTTGAGAGAAGATGGGCGATGTAGCCTGATGAGCTTTTCTTGGAATTGATATGCTCATCAAGTAGCGTGTGTAAGTGAGGAAAAGGCTTGGAAGGAATAAGATCCCCGTTAGCACCACGGAAAGTTTTGGTACCAGGAAGGGGTCTTTTCGCATCCTCTAAGAGCTTCTTCAAATTGTCGCTGATGACATTGGTTGTGTTCATCTGGTGGTAAAAGCTCGATGCAATAGAGGAGTAGGGAATATGTGACAATTCCATGTTTGGAACACCATTGTTGGTGATGATGTTGAAGAAGGGTTGGTAAGGATCGTACGTCAAGTTCACGTAGCCCTTGTCGCTCTCCTTGCGCTTCCTCATCTTCTCTAGGACAGCTCTCTTTATAGTCTCGTTCTTCTCCTTCAACACCAAATTGACGGTAACCAAATCCATGTCGGGGATCTTTGATGGAGGCAATTTGACATATGGCTGGTTCGAGGGTGTCTCCAGCTGGACCTGTCCATTGATCTGTTTCTCCTTGCTGAGACTGGACACAGAAGGCTCCATATCCAGGGCGATTTTCTTTCTTTCCTTGCGAGGTTTGGTGACAATAGTCTCTTCCTCGTCTTCGGATTCGATCTTGACAATCTTTTTCCGCTTGTGAGGAAAGAAAAGATAATCATCTCCCTTGACACCGACAGCTCTCTTGACATTCTTTGTCTCGCAACGTGCTTTGAAGATTTCATAGTCGGACTGCCACACCTTCTCCTTGAGTAATTCTCGCTTACAAACATTGAGAACAAGTTCCCTTGCTTTCCGCAATGACCGTTGAAGGTGTCTTATGCGCTCCGCACCAATATTGTCCGCCCTTCTAGTTTTCCTAGCTTGGCGGAACTCACGCCGACGGAAACAAATATAAGGATCATTATCATTGTCTTTCTCATTGGCGTTGGGGTCCTCAAACTTAAGTTGTGGCGAAATTGGTTTTCCTTTCCGTTCTATTTTGCGATGTTTCCAGTGCTCGTATATTGGCTCACCAAAAAGCTCAAGTAGTAATGTAATTGGTCTCACCTCAGATGAAGTTGATTCTTGCTGTGGGTTTTTATCGTAAAGAGTAACATATGGCAGATAATTGAGCTCTTTCGACAACGTTTCTTTCAACTTGCTAGTTGACATATAATGAAGATTAGATCCGGAACCCAGATACGGAGGCTCGGCTTTATCAGATGCTTTGAAATCTTCTAAGATGTGAGACAGGATTTCCGAATAGGACATGATGATAGAAGGATCAACCGACAAGAATGGTTGCTTCTCTTCAATTGTCTTTTCAAACTTATCCATGATTGTTTCAAATTCCAACTCTGAGCAAGTTTTCTCCGTCTCTTCTGATAATCCATCCTTCTTCTTTTTCGATGCTTTAGGATATGTGCTGAGAACATTTTTTATGAAAACCTCATCTTCTTCATCAACGTTGTATTCAACTCCGAGGGTGTCCTCCACCGTCGCACTGAATTTAATGTATGCTTCCGGCTCAACAAACGTATTGTCATTGTAATATTTCTTCGCGTCCTTCCAAAGTCGGGATGCATCTGGTGTAGGAATGTACACAGACTCATCTTTCTTGCCATCGCCATCTTTTTTGTCATCTTTGACGTTACCCATTAAAACTCGCTGTGCAGCGTTTATGACTTGTTGTAAGTGCACTTCATCCTCTTCATTTTTGTCAACACCGGTTTCCACACTGTGAACATCGCGGGGCTGTTGGGACGAGCCAGCATTGATATGATGCAATTGAGAAGGCTCTAGGTCAGCTTCTGCTGCGGCTAGTTCTTTTTGATTGTAAATATGTAGCGGAACCTTAACTGAAATCTTCCGCTGACGGAATCTGGCGCCGGCGCCACTTTTAGCATTGGCCGCATTCTTCGGTGGCATAACAGCCATCACTTAACGGGAGGCCAGATGTGCCGATATGATGTTGAGGCTGGCGTGCAAATTTGGATTGATTGCTTCGACAGCCGGCGATGTCGTCGACAAAGTGTTGATGTCGCCCGGCTGAGTGCCTCTTAACTATGGGTGTACGGGTTTGTTTATCCCGAAAAATGTCGTCCGCTCAACAAAATAGGGGGATGGGGAAAACGCCTTGGAACCGGGTCACTGAAATTTAGTTAAAAAAACAGCGTGATCAATCGAAAATAAGACGAATGATTAAATCCGGCAAATGTCTGGACAATTTTTGGGGTTAGGAGTGGATTTCTGCCAATAAAACCTGGCACTGCCTGCAAGTGTCTGTTGGTGACTTTTATTCGGAATTCGGGGGGGGGGGCGAGAAAAATTTTCAATTGCGCCAACAAACATGTTTGCCGATCGGGGAGAATGTCGCACTTAGCACGTGACTGTGCACATGACATTGAAAGGGAGCTTCCAAATTAAGGGACTCCACAAGATATTCGAGGCCATCTTGATATCTTATTCAGAGCTGCGGCGAATGTGATCCTGAATCATCTCCTTGTAAGTGTATGCAAGAGAAGTGACAATGCTGCAACTCCCCAGTTGCCAAATTAAGAGGCCCTGAAAGACAAAATTCACTGTATGTAGATATCTCTTAATCTTGAACTCCAAAAAAAAGTGCCTAAAAGTGCCTTTGTGGTGCTGAATAGGTTTCAATTGCTTTTGGGTTGGATTTTCACATCACTCATACTCAAGATGAAAAAGTAGATTCCTCCATAATATGTGGATTGGCGCAGTGATTTTGTGGCTCTAAATGAGAAATATTATCATATTTGGGGATAGCATTTGGTACTCTATTCTAGAAACCTTCAAGTTAGTTCAGGAAGAAAAGATGTGGAGCGAAGTGCTTGCAGTTCCTACGGGGCATGAACTCTTGCATTTATGTGCAGTACAATGACCTTGGAGACCTGAGCCGTTGTTAAGAAATGTCGCGCGACTTTTGGATCTGGCTAAATATAACTTTGAGAGGACTACAAATAGCCATGCCATTGATAGATCATTTGCTAATAGTTTCACCCCCCAATCGTAATACCTATCATTCCCAGAATACTCTTTATGTTACGTAGTTTTTGGTCACGTGACTTGTGTCATATGCCAACAATCAATTTTAGGTCGGCATTGCCCCAGATTTTTACGTAATGTCTGAGCGAAAAAGCCTCCATGCGTTGAGCAACAGAATAGCTCGGTGACCCAAAACACTTATTCCACTGATCATGCTGTGATGCGTAGAATTAACTAAACGGATTCTTGCTTGTATGTCCTGTGGTATTGTATTCGGACAAGTAAAACTCTGGTTTATGCTGTCTTTCTGGTTACAACAATATGTGTAGTACCTATCGCTTAAACGGCAACGCGCTGTTATAATACCTTCCCATGCATTATACACAGGAACATTCGAATCTGGTTACTTTTTCTTGCCGCATTTATCAGGCACTTTATCATCTAGAATCTGGTCAGCCTCTAGTTACACTCGTCAAAGAATCCACCTCTCCCTCATAAGAAATTCCTCCAATTTACCTTTCCTGCCACAATAACATTTTACAGGTAAAAATTCAAACCAAATCCTGATTTGCTTCTCATAGCAAACCACATCTTGAGGCCGCCTTGCTTTTGCCTCATGCTCTGGAAAGTGGCAGAACCCAGTTACAAGTTATCACCAGCCATTTTCTCGCAATTGCCTTGATCGAACTACTTCTAAAATGACACTGGCACGGGTCTTTCTGCAAAATCCTCCCCCGGAATCCTTTTTCCTAGAAACTGTCTGTCCAGGATCGCTGCTCTTAGAAGAAAATATTCATTTTACCTTGGAGTCAGATGTGCCACCTGAGAAACTTAAATCTGTCTCTTCGTTCAATTGGCCACTTACTGGAACACTGCTTCCCTCTATCTCCACAAAGGCTACACTAGATTCCCTGTATCTTAATATTGCCAGACCTCCTTTCGAAAGACTAGTTCACAAGAATATCGAGTCTACGACTTATGTATCTTTACCATACCATATAACTAACTTATTTGAGCAAATTGCTCTGAACCAGCCTCCCGCAAAGCAGGATGGTGGTTTACATATTGGAGCCAATGTCAGCCCTTTGATACCTGACCCCTATAGATGGGTTCACTTGAATCCGGGTTGCCTCAGCACCATGGTCGTTTTGAACAACAACAAGACGTCTATCAATTTTGGCAGCAAAAATCCGTTCAACAGAATGACCTCCAGCATAAATAAGTTCTTAAAGATGGGCACTTTGTCTGGTGATGGTACATCCGAATCCCTTTTTACCCCTATAGTGGACGCCATTCCAGACTCATCATCGCCTCTGTACCATATATCACATCCACTGCAGAGCTCAAATGGTGCTTCAGCTTCATCTTCGAGGAGAGGCTCAAATTTCCACAAACAGCTTTTTTCTCGGCTCCTTGACTTTGATTCAAAATCTTATAACAGCAGGATACATTCTCCCCAGACTAAGAAGCTTCTCGTCTCTGTAAACGTTAATGTTGTCAACGTGATAGTTGTTGATGAGACTTACAACTATGGTGGTACCAAGGAATCCAATTCCACCTCATCAATCTTCCCCATTGTGGACCAATCAGCTACTCAGTCCGCTTCCACTTCAAGCTCTACACCGCTCACTAACACATGCAAACCTTACAAAAGGCTAACAGAGGTCCCACTTCTAAGATTTCTGTTGCACCACAGCTTGGTGGTGACCAGCATATTGGCTATACATAGCTCAGACAGCCAAGATCCGTTCCTCGTGATGGGTTTAAACACCGGCGACATCCTCGTAATTGATCTTGTTCATATGTCATACAGATTATTTGATAATCTTGGCTTCTGTCCTCATCAAAACAGCAACACGCATTCTTCATGGTCTAACGTTTCGGTAACATCTCTTGCCGCCGTGGCTCATCCGAAGTACGACATTCTTCTTTTTGCTGGATATGCCAACGGTGAAGTTATCATCCTAGACCTCCTTGGGAATGACGTGGACTCAACTTACGAGAAAACTGAATCTGGAAAAGACAGCTTTAGTACCTACTTCAAAAAATTTGATCTCAGCCCATTTGCTGAAAGGCCGACTCAAGCTCCGGAAGACACGTCTCCAGAGTATATAGTGGGTCATTTCAAGGTGAGTCACAAACCAATTACAAGCATTGCATCCACGTTGCTGCTGTCACCGTCTGTTTCTTCCAGTCCGTCTAAAAGGCCCATGATTGTGGCATTAGCATCGGATGATGGATTGGTTCGCATCATTGATCTTATAACCACACATGACAAAAATTATGGAGATCTAGAAAATATCTATGATCGGCCTCTTGTGTCCGACATCATCAGTAACTACTTTCAGGACGGTGTACGGTACATTGAGTTCTCTGATGATTGCAAGTTTTTCTGCTTGGCCGGTAAAGGTGATCTTATTGAGATTTTTAAGATGTCTTATTACAATGTGAGTGGTCTTCTCAACAAGAACGTTAACACCTCTTATGTGAGGGGCAGGTCCCGTTCTGGTACGACCAACAGTGGCAACTCTCACCTACAGCATGCTCCATCTTCACTCTTCCTATCTGTTCGGAGTAGCACACCATCTACGAGCAATGAGTTCGTTTCAGAGGATGGTCCTGAGCAGCACTACGATCCTACCCATTACCCTCCTATGATCAAAGATATCACAATTGTGAGTCGACTTAAGGGCCACACGAACACAGTCGAGAGAGTCAGCTTTGTGCTGAAACATGACTTCACTCAAGCAGGACTGGATGAAGGTACTACTGCTTCAGCATACAATCTCATATCGTGTGGAAGTGATGGAAAAATCATCATTTGGGACTTTGACAGTAAAGCCGTGTCTAGAGTCAAAAGAAGCCACTTTGTCACCTCAAAGCGAGTCAAGTCTGGAGATACTGCGCCTCCTGATCAGCTGGCTTCACACCCAGGTCATGCTGCTGCGCATAAAGCCAAAGTCACATCAACAGGTATAGCACCAGCAATTACGATGAACTCCTTGGCCCAGCATGCCAGAAATCGTTCTTGGTCTCATCAAGACGACAACGCTCTTCATGCGTCATTTAGTAACTTGGGAATCAGCAATGTCTTAAGCCCAAGTCCACATCATCAAACGCCACAAACTTCTGATGGTCCGGAGCAACAGAAGATTGTAATTTCATTATACCGCTCGCTTTACGAAGTCAGGCTAAAAAAGCATTATCTCCGCCTGAACCCAGTAAAGGATGGTAAAAGGAAATACACCACCATCATTCATGGTATTGTCGACGACGGTCATTTGCCATCTATTCAAATACCTCTGCTAGAGATTGATCTTTCTTATTTCTACAAGGACGGCAAAGTACAGAATTTCTTCGTGAATCCATACAGCTTTTGGGTATTTGGGCGCAATGGAGACATCTTTAGATACAAAATTGAGTGAATAAGAGGATTTTTGTGTTAAATGTTATAAGCATTAAATCTATGAGCGGTAAATTGTAACATCAGAAACGAAGAAAGAAAATGCAAAAAAGCCTTTGCGCAGGGACTGATGGTCGCAGAGCAAAAGCGTAACGTTAGTCGTTAAAACCATTATGGGTCTTCATAAGAGCGAACCATGGTAGCGAAGCTCTATTCATTTTTAATTTTTCTTTTTTGTAGAGTGCCCTTTCGAAGTTTTCTTTTTCTTTTTAATTTTTTAAATTTTTCTCTCCTTTTTTCTCTTTTCGGTTTTTTGAATTTTTTTTTTTTTTTTAGATCACATATTGTAATTTGTTGAACCATCGAGACCAAATCCTAGCTCTTCTTCTAGTCTAAAGAGTTCCAAGTGGTCGGCTTTCTCCTCCAAAAAGGTGAAGTCGTCTAGTTCTTGGGGTTTGGGGACGGCTTCTTCAGCATCGTACTCAGTATTACGGTTCTGGAGCAGCTGCAAATCCGTGATCATCTCACTGTTGTCCAATGTGTTGTAATGGCTAGAACCCACTTCCGGATAGTACTGGTCAGAGGAGAAATTCACATCCTTATCTTGGTGAACGAGTCTGGCTTGTTCTTCCTTTTGGATTTGTTGTTGCTGCATCTGCAACTGGATCTGATGTTGTTCATGAACAGGCTTTCTCACGAAATCCCTGAAAATCTTCACCTCGTTCAAGATCAACAGCTTCATGGCACTTATATCTTCAACAGTCTCAAAGCTCCTGAAATCAAATTTTACCTTGCACTCTGGCTCGTCATTAGGATCATGCCAAACTGCCAAGTATGGGTGGTTGAGGGCTTCGTCAACGGTGATTCTTTGGAATGGATCGAACGCCAACATGCGTTCAAGCAAATCTAGTGCCAAAGGATTTGCCTTCGGGAAAAGCTCCGAAAATGGGACCCTTCTCATTATGGGCAAGGAACGAACATAGTTTTGAGCTCTGACAGAGCCAATCTTAGTCATGGTTGACTCCTTTGGAGTTCCTAAGATCATGAGAATTTGATTGAGCTGATCGACATAGTCTTTACCTCTGAAAAGAGGCTTTCCACCCAAGAGCTCACCGAGAATGCAACCCACTGACCATATATCGATGGCCTTGGTGTAATTGGAAAACGAAAGCATGATTTCAGGTGCTCTGTACCATCGTGTGGCAACGTATTCAGTCATAAATTGGGCATTTTGTTCGAAATCTTCAGAGAATCCACGGGCAAGACCAAAGTCACAGATCTTCAATTCACAGTCGGCATTCACGAGAAGATTCCCTGGCTTCAAATCTCTATGCAAAACGTCAGCACTGTGAATATATTTAAGGCCGCAGAGAACTTGATAAATAAACAGCTGGAAATGGGAGTCTGTAAGGGGTTGTCCAGAGCGAATGATTTGATGCATGTCACATTCCATCAACTCTTCGTATAGATATATCTCGTTGAAGTCCCCAGTGGTGGGGTTAGGCACTATGTCCAAGTCGTAAAGGCATGTTATATTTTTGTGTCCGCGGAAGAATTCTAGCAATTTGAGTTCACGAAGGGCACGTTTGCAAAGGATCTTTTTGGAGAAGATGTTTGTGACTTTTTTGATGGCAACGTAGTTACCTTCGCCCTCCTGATTTCCATATCTCGCAGAACAGACTATGCCGTAGGCACCATGACCGAGTTCTTTGACGATTTTAAAGCGTTTATCGATGATAAAGTCCTGATTATAAACCTTGTTAACCTCTCTGCCGTTGTATTCCATGTTAGGCTTAATTGAAGGTTGGGAGCGCACTTAGATTTAATGAGATCAGAGCACCCTGTAATGTATGACGTTATTAGATCTTGGAAAAAACTGAAGACGAAGGTGCTATTAAAGAGTGAATAGTGAAGCTATGCTAGTGGTCTCTTCACTGAATTCGATGCCAATTCAACCTAATTGTTTTTTGTAAAAATAAAAAAAAGAACCCCTCAGTAGTCTTCCGTGGTCTGTTTCAAATCTTTGATTTGATGGAAGGCAGCGTGAAAATATATATTACTTAAGTCGTTGTGTGCGGCCCTGCATCTTGCAGCGCGATGAAAGGTGTCAGGCTGGAGCATCAGAGGTTTTTTTTTTGTCTTTGTTGTTGTTTTTTTTTGTCTTGTATAAATAACTTGCAGTACTTTTGCACGATGTACCGGGCCCTACTTACTATTTTTAGGAATACACCCGGGGCTCAATAACTCTTAGTACCGTCCTCCATACGCAAAAACCCTGGATGCCGTGCACTACATGGCATATGGGGCACGTTTTCCTTCTTTGGCGGCATATCGTTCCTGCTTTCTATTTAAAAACTCTTAATGTCTTTTTGTTTTCGTTTTTTTTTTTTTTTTTTTTTTTTTTTTTTTTTTTTTTTTTTTTTTTCTCCTCTCTCTTAGTAATAATTATTCATTTGGATATCATCAATGCTATTGAACAGAAGTTTAGAACATCTTCAACGGCGAAAAAAACTGAGCACATACTGCAATTGCAGAGTTAAAGTTTTTACAATTTACTTGATTTTGGATTGTTTGCTTGGCTTTGCCGACACCATTATCCGTTTTCTTCGAGGAGTTCCTCATGAGATGCACTCTTTTGCAGAATACACGCTAAGATGCGCGAATCATGCATCACAACAACGGCATTCTCTTTTTTTTTTTTTTTTTTTTTTGTTTCTTATTTATTAAGTTGACCGTTCACTGCACCCATGACGGAAAAAGGGACGGGGCTTAAGGAAATTTGATAATACGCAAAAAAACTAAATTTGCATTCTCAATGGGCTTTCAATAGTGGGGTTGGCAACTCGCATGATGCGCTAACGCTGAATCATTATCTATTGATTCGTACTTGATTGAAATTGACTCGCTTTTGATGACTTCTATAAATAGATTCACCCACATGCGATACCCATCTAGAATCTTAGGCACCGCCTATTTTCGAGCCATGCGGTTCCTATACGGACGAAGCAGGAAGCGAGATCGCGTGCGAAGTTCGCCGCACGGCTCCCTATATGCGCAACTCAGCCGCGTTTGGCATTTAAGTGCACACGGTGCTCACCAGCATGAGCGGTGACTACTCGCCGTTTTTTTTTGTACGCATATTACGCAATTGACTTGAAAGTTCTGTGAATAAAATATCGGAGTAGCATAGTTCACATCGTGCGTGGAAGAACGGCTTTTGTCTGCTCGAGAAGCACCGATTACCGCGCAAATTTTTAATTCTTTGTTCGTCGTAAGGACAAGTAAATTGTTTTTCGCTAATGCCGCTTGAGCCACGCAATGAGCACCTCAAATCCTTTTTCTATGTCCAGAGCCGCATTGCCAAACCCAATACGAAGAAACCCTGGAGAACTAAAAACCTCTCCGGGTACAACAAGAAGCTTATAGTTTTCCGCAAGATCCTCTGCCATTTTCATCGTAGAAACGTCCTTGTTGACTTTTACAAAACAGGTGGAGCCGCCCTTGGGCTTCACCCACTCGAGAAGTCCGTCCAGACTATTGATGTATCGCTCGATTACTGCCAAGTTAGACGCACAGAGCTCGTGACTGCGCTGCAAAATTTTGTCGACATTTTTAAGTGCGGCTGTCGCAAACATGTCATCTATCTTCAGCACAGAAATGGTATTGTAGTCTCTTTTTTCGTAAAGCTGGTCTTTGATATTCTGGTTCTTTGTTACAATCCAGCCAAGACGCAATCCAGCCAACGAGAATGCCTTAGACATGGAGCTCGTGGATGCACTTTTCTCCCATTCAAACGACACGATCGAGTCGGCGTGACTCTCGTGGTATAATGGCCTGTATACTTCGTCACATAAAACAGTGACATCATAACTCCGGCAAATTTCCACAATCTTGCTTAAGATATCATTTCCCCACACAAATCCAGTTGGATTGTTCGGATTGTTGATGACAAAGAGTCGAGTCTTATTCGCAGCTATTGTCTTCTCGCTATTGTCTTCTCTAACTCGGCCAAGTTTGGCTGGTACCCATCCTCAAACTTGATCTTCCAAGGATCTACCTTCCCACCAAACATCTTTGGCACAGATGAAAGCTGTTGGTAGCTTGGTTCAATGACAAGAATATGGTCACCAGGATTCACAATGGCATAGAAGAGAAGGTAGTTAGCCCCAATGGCACCATTGGTGACAATCACATCATCTTCAGCAAACTTGTCTCCATACAAAGAGGCGATGGCCTTCCTCAATTGAGGTGAGCCCTTGATATGACCATATGTAAGCTTTGCATTAAAGATCTGTTTGCTTAGCTCAGATACAGAAGCGTCACCAACTATCTCTTGCATGGTGAGAGAATCAACGCATGTTTCCCCCATGTTGTAATCAATGGAAGTTTCATACTTGTCCATGAATTGCTCAACGCCAAAAGGCTCTTGAAACACCATTGTGCGTTATTGGGAGTTACAATTTTTTTTTATTGCTGAAAGTGTTGATAAGACGACGTCAGCGTTGATTAGACAACGTAAAAGTTGAGTAGACAACGAAAGCGCTGATCAGACAGGTAAGTGCTGATAAGACACTGGTTGGACCAATCTCAATGTGTGCGCCTGCTATAGGCAGGAGCAGCCGAGCGCTCTTCGGCTTGCACAGCGGCTAATGATCGAAAATGTCAGTCGACAATTTCCGTAAATGATTTTCTTGCGGGGCAGGTTCACCTGACGTGTACTACATATTTCAGTGTCTCGATTAACTCTAAGCTTTTCTTACTTCTTCGTGCTCAGTGATTTTGTGCAAATAGAATCAGGAACCCGTACTGCAAGATCTTAGATCTCTTTTGCTTCGATGATATTCTATTTCTGCAAAGCATTACTCTTATATATTTTGGCTTTTAGGTTTCTGGTCGTCAGACCAAGTGCCTGAAGAAAGAGTAATTGCGAGAGGATATGAAATTATACTTTCCACCTTGCTGTGATCGTGAGACCAGACGATTTCATGCATGCCCCACAGGTTATCCTTCTGCGCGCTTAAACGTCCCACAAATTGACTTATTTTAAAAGTACCCTTATTTCTATATTGTCTCATGTTGTTAAAGCCTTGGCGTCTTTGTAAGAATATCTACAATCTTCTAGAAAGTTGCTGCTTTGGGCACACCTGGGTTTGAATCCTCTTCATGGCTGTCGTCCCTGGCGTCTAAAATCTCAAAGCTGCCTTAAGATAGATCCCCTCAGGCATACGCAGGACGCGCTGAGAATATCCAGATTGATCATCAAATCGTCCGACTCCAACAACTCAGTCATCCCAAGAAGACTGACCTTGTCCAAGAAATTTGCTCGCGTGCAGTGTTTTGCTTCAGAATTTTCTTAGAATTCATAAAAAGAAACAAGTGTCCAACAATAAGAGAACCATGAACGATAACAAGGGTGATCCAAACGACTTTTCCTCTCTATTCCTACCGGATCTTCTCCGTTCCTTTTCAACAACGAACCAAGATATGGTAATCAAGCAAGAAGATGAGAACCTCATAGGTGCCCTTTTTCTGGACCCGCGTTCGAATCTAAGCAACGACTCCTCAAATCCGTTGGCTCTCTTTGAGCAGGACTCAGACCCCGCCACTTTTGCTCCTTATGACCAGATTCAAGTGTCTCAGAACAATGCAAATAATCAAGGGAACATCCAAAACTTTCCTCATCAGAACTCTTCTAGGAGGCAGCTGCCGTTTACTGGAACTCATGACGACGGTGTCCGCCTTACCCTGCACTACGCAGACATGATTCCAGTTGAAGCTGCTGGATACCAGCCGCAAAGTATTCGACACATGAACCAAAATAATCGCATGGCTGGAAACAACCATTTGTCCCATAATCTGCATGTCATTCCTATACAACCTGCCTTATCCTCACTGACAGTCATTGGCCAGTTCGATGGTATCAACTATTTCGGAGGAATGAGCCCCCAATACCCATCACAGATGATGCCTCAATCTGTTCCTTCTCACATTGATTTTGAGACTCAGCCGAACGTCAGAGGTAACACTGAGACCCCAGATCCCACTGAGTTTTTGAGACACTATCGGTCTTTTCCTCCTCCGCTGAACATACATCCATCGCAACTGCCCTTCTCTGAACCAGTAACTGATTCTGTCAATGGCAGTGCTTACCAAACCTCTCCAGACGACAATAGGCAAAATGATGAGAGACAAGGTGATAAATTAGGAGCTGAAAATCCAAGCATACACCCCGAAGGGATCAGTCATCTGAGAGTCAATAAGCCAGAAAAGCCCGCAATGGAGTTTGATTATTCTACAGAAAAGCTTCTTAGGCTTGTTGATCTAAAAGCATCAGCTGAAAATACTCATCCAATATTTGCCAATGACAACCAGCGGCCAGTTGAAGTCGACTTTGCGTCTTTTCTCACAGGCAGATTCTATACAAATGACCAAGACAATATTAATTTTATTTCAGTGAAGGACCAACAAGCTCCCACTGAGGGAAAATCTGATCCTCAAGTGGTATCATGCTACAGGAGGAATTTCATTCGTTTCAATATAAAGTTTCAGTTGAAAAATGACTCTAAAGTCTTCTTCGATCAGACTGGTGATCATATTCAGAAATTCAGGATTGACATCTTAGCTTTCGTGGACGACAAAGATCAGACGAGGATCCCAGTTATCATCAACAGAGATAAGGATCCAATTAAGGACCTGAACAAACATACAGAGGACAGTTTTGTCCCATTTTACATGGACATAAATCAGGAAATTGAGCCACAGCAAAGCACTCAAGAGAATTACTTTTGTGTTCGCAAAGCACAATTCAAAAAGGCCACAGCGAACTCTGGTAACTTAAGTTTTCAGACGTTCTTCCGTTTTCACGTACGTCTTGTGGCCATAACGGAAGTTGGACAAAGCACGGTGAAAGAGCTTGTCAGTGCTCCTATAGTTGTGAGAGGAAGAAACCCTTCCTTCTACTACAAAAGAAGAGACGTGCTTATTCCTAGCAGAACACCAAATTCAAAGTCTAGTTTTGACTTGAAGAAAACCATTGAATTCCAGAAAGCTTCTGGAGATGAAGCTGTTGGATTTGAAGAAGAACGAGGTAACCTGCCCGTTCCGGAAGAGAAGTCCAACAGTGTAAGTGCTGATGCTCCTGAAGACCCACAACCCACAAAGCCAAGTGACACAGAGCAGAGACAGGGCAATGTCACGCCACTTGGGTCCAAGGGTCTAAATCTGGCAATCAACTTGAAGGAGCTACTAGATCCAAAATCATTTGTTGACGCAGATGGAAAACCAAGCCGATACCGCTATTTCCCTATTCTGAACGTTTACTATCTTCCTCCAATCAACGTGGTGTACTTTCCACATGGTGCACACCAGCTGAAGAGAGACATGGCTGATGCGACTGAGGATTCGGGTACGGACATGGAGAAACCGAACGATTCACCTATCTCAGCCAGAAAAGCCGATAAAAAACGCAACGTCTCAAAAGTCTATTTCAAATAAATAGAGATTCCCGCCATACAATGGTTCACGTGTAAAATAAAGACAAACAATAAAGTTTTCCGGGTGCGGAGTATCGTGTCTTGTGGGCAATTCTCGCTCTTCTCCGAGATCTGGTATATAGTCCAAAGGACGTCATAGGTGCATCTTGTTTGCCACTTTCGAAAATCAAAAAATGAGTTTTGAGGAGTTTTCAGTCTAAGTTTTAGAAAAAAGGTAGAAATAATTCGAAGAGATGATGGAGAAGTAATTAAACTCCCAGAGAACATTCTCTGCTAAGTCTGTCATCTGACTTTACTAGACCCTGCGCATATGCGTATGCAAGTAGATAAGAGAAGGTCTACAATCGCCTCTCGACTGCAGCGTGTAAATAGCATGGTAATAATTTCATCAGCCACAATTAAAATTATATCAATTTCATTAGTTTCTTTTTCGTTTTTAAAATAAACGCGATAAAACCGATCTATATGGACGTTAGATGAAAATCTTTTCCATTTGAGATGACTTTTAACGAAAAGGATTCCGCTTTCGTGAAAGAAGTCTATTTGCAGGAAAGTAAAGAACTGGTGGAGGATCTGTCCAACGAGGGCTTCGGGTTTTTCCAGCACAGTGATGAAGTGACAGATGATGAGGTCGAAGCATCTATCAAAAAGATCCGATTAAAGGTGGATTTGAGAATCATACCTGTGCTTTGTGTCACCTATACGTTGCAGTTTCTCGACAAGCTCAGTCTTAACTATGCTGCCGCTTATTCCTTTAAGGAAGACCTAAATCTTACTGGCCAAAGGTATTCCCGGGTTGCCTCGATTTTCAACTTTGGCTATCTCTTTTGGGCATTTCCCTCGAACTACATCATCCAAAAAGTACCCATTGCCAAATACACTGGCTTTATGATCCTTGTGTGGGCAGTGCTACTCATAGCGCATATCGGAGCCAAGAACTACGGAGGCATTCTTGTTCTACGATTTATCCTAGGAATGTTCGAAGCTGGCATTTCACCCTCGTGTATGATGATATGCGGAATGTTCTATACCCACAAGGAACAGCCGTTGAGAATGTGTGCGTTCTTGAGTTGCAACGGTATCGCTACCATCTTGGGTGCACTCTTGGGTTTTGGTCTTGGACATTCTCATAATACATCTTTGGCATCGTGGAAGTTGATCTTCTTGACTTTCGGACTACTTAACTTAGCGTGGTCTATTGTCTTCTTGCTCATCACTCCTGACAGTCCTGTCAGTGCCAAATTCCTCTCTGAGAGAGAACGCATAATTCTCATAAAGCATATCGCTAAAAATAACCAAGGTGTGAAAGATAAGTCATTTAAGTGGTACCAAGTTCGAGAGGTTATGTGTGATGCTGGTGTCTATGTTCTTCTTTTGTTCTCCATTGCAACAGGCATCATCAATGGAGGTGTCTCGAATTTCCAATCTGCACTCATAAAAGGTCTTGGATTTAGCGGACTCAATGCATCTGCCTTACAAATGCCTACTGGTGCAATTGAATTTGTACTTGTGCTCGCAGCCGGTATTCTTGCATTCACAATTCCCAACATCAGGTGTCTAATCACTTTCCTTCTTTGTGTCCCCGGTCTTGCTGGTTTGATTGGGCTTCATTTAATTCACAATAATCAGTGGGCTTCTGTGGGGTGCACTTGGCTTCAATACATTGTGGGTGGACCTCTTGTTATGAGCTGGATTTTTATTAATTCTAACATTGGAGGAACAACGAAAAAAGTGGTAACTAATGGTGCATGGTTTACTATTTACGCAGCAGGAAACATAGTCGGTGCCAACATTTTTATGGCAAAACAGGCACCTCGTTATATTTCTGCAATGATCGGCCTCATGACGTGCTACTCCGGGATGATGGCTGCAACAATCTTTTACTGGTTTCTTCTAAAGCACAGAAATGCTCAGAAGACAAAGAAATATGGCGAGCTTACCCCTGAGCTAATAGAAGACGCAAAACTTAAGGGTTTTCAAGGATATACAGATTTTGAAAATCCTGGTTTTCGGTACACTACATAGAGACATATACTATTCTTTTTTCCTTTTCCGTAATTATTTATTTGCCGTTCTGATTTTTCCGTCATGCGCGCCCCGTATAGTATGTAAGTGTGGAGCCCTCACGGAGATAAGTAAGTTAACGCCGACAGCACATCGACACAAAACCAAATATATAGTAATAGTGCAGCGGAGCTGTTTTTGACCGGCAAAAAAGTCTCATTATGGGCCGTGGCCGTACCAGAGTTGTCTGTCTGTTTTGCAGACGAAGAAAAATAAAGTGTGACCAAAACTGTCCATGTTCAGCCTGTATCAAGCATCAAGTCCACTGCGATCTCAACGACGCAATAGCGGATCATAACGAAGATCACAAGGCCCATAAAGCTGATGAGGACATTTCAGCTTTACCATCAAAAGCTGAGCCTTCGCGCTCTGGTACTACTTCTTCTGGTGAAGGCTCCTACGAGGAGCTAGCTTTGCTCAAAGAAAGACTAGCATCTCTAGAGGATGCCGTGCAGCGGAATGCAGCTAAGAGGAGGAAGATGAATTTGGAGCATCTACCAGAGCTTACTTTACGTGAATACAAGATCAACTTTCATGCATCTATCAAAACCTATCCAGATAATACCTTTTCTCGCTACCAAGTTGGACCCTTCCGGCGTATCGTGATGCTGAGTCTTGATCCAACTATCTTCGGATTATTCAAAGAATTCGTCACTCAAAGGTTTAATAAGAAAAACAAAGATCATAAAAAAGAGAGGTGTCTGCACTTGCTCGGTGGCTCGGAACCTAAGTGCTCTAAGGAAGATCTCGTCGTTTTGATCCAACTGGCTCTACCGAAACCATATATAATATGGGCTCTAGTGGAGAGATTTTATAAGATACTCTACCCATACGTACCTTTCATTGACGAAGTTGTGTTCAAGTCGTGGTTGGTTTCAATTATAGGTCCTGTTTCGGTACCTGCTGGCATCGTAACCATTGCTATAAATCAGCGGACTGACTATGCATATCTTGGAATTCTTCTTTTGATTCTTCGATTGGCTCATTTATCTTTGTTTGACGGTTGTAATTGTCTAAATGCCGGTCCACGCGGTGATGCTCATGATATCGAAGCTTTAGCACAAGTACCAATCCCAGATGTCTTTGTGGAATATGCAGAGCAGTGTCTTGGTACCTTTAACTTGCTCAAAGATAACGAAATTGAGATCATACAACTTCTTGCGTTGCTTCGTACTGTTAATTATGTGAATCCGATGGTAACAAAGCCATATGATCATAATCAAACAGTTGCTGCGCTACATATTCAGATGGCAATGTCCAGCTGGATTAACAGAGAGCCAGGTCAATACTCTAATGAAGAGGGTCTCGAAAAGCGGATCAACCAAAACAGGAATCTTTGGTACTGCCTCGTCTTTTTGGACTTCCAGCTTTCGGTCAGTCTGGGTTCCTTTCCACAGATACATCCGGATACATTTAATGTTGAGCTTCCAGCTGTTGGCCAGAGAGTCCTGAAATTCTTTGATTTGGAGTTAGAACATGCCTCGAGGGCTCATTTTCATCGTTTGGACAGGTTGCGAAAAACATTCATGCCTGCTCTTATGTTAGTTGGAAGAGTTGGAGGGGAATTTTCGATAGGAGAGATCTTGCAAAAATTAAGGCCAATTGAGGATTGTCAATGTAATGCAATGGAAGAAATTTCTGATTTCTCTTCCCAACCTGCTGTCAATATTGCGGAATCCGTTTATCGTAACTCTGTGTTGCAAGTTTATCTGTGGTGTCAGTACTTCTCTTTCTGCACCTACTACCACATCTACTTTTTTTATCATCGGCGAAATGAGTACGAACAGGCAGGAAATGTTGAGGTACGCCTTGTTCAGTCAATCGTCAACAACATCTTGCCATTAATTCCATACAAATGTGGGCAGAGGCTCGATCCGTTTGCTGGCACAACGGATTTGTTTTCTGGTATCGCATTTTTTGAGTGTGTTTGGCCGATTTCACTTGCCCTTCTCGTTTTTCTTGCAAAGTACAATAGCTATCTCGTGGCCATGAGCCTGAACGACATGCATGAGGCTCGCAAAGCTAGTGATCCGAGATATTTCAATCTACATGGGGCATTGGAAAAGTACACAAAGACCCTCATTGAGCTACTCAACATCTTCACAAGTTTCTTTGAAGCAACTAGGCGCAGATACTATATCTGCGAAAAGTTGTATAACTTTCAGCGATACTGTGTGGATGCGATTTTGGACTTCAAAGGCCTGGCCAAAGATGAAGGCTCTTACGTGAAGGTGGCACCTCCCTTCTTGGTTGGATGCAACGAGATTATTCGCAATGTCATTGACAAGCCTGAGTTTGATGCTTTAAAAAGGTATCATCCGCCCTCGCCATTCCCTTCCAAACCACCGACTCTCGATATTGGAAACAAGTCTTTAGGTGCATATGATTTTCTCAATGAGCTTTCTCCAATCATTGATTTTCAGGAGTTGGAGGCCATGATGGGAAGTTCGTGATGCAGACAGTACAGGTGCCGACAGCACATAAAACATAGTCTATTCTTATCTATACCCCGGAATCTTCTACATAGTTGATTTTCAGCCCAGTAATAGACTGGCTACATGTACAGACAATTTTTTAATAAATATCAATTTTGTTGCAGCTATGTGCTTTTCGTAAGGTCATTATTTCTTCTCACGTTGACCGTAAGCCTTCGTGGCGTAGTCACCATCAATGACGATGATGTCCTGCTTTCTGTAGTCATACTTCTTGGTGAAGAAAGACTCCAAGATAGACTTGGTACCAGCAGCGTATCTGGCCTGAGCGTCAATGGAGGTACCAGAGATGTGAGGAGTCATGAAGTTACCACCGCCCCACTTGTTCCTGAAAGATCTCCATGGGTGCTCCTCAGGAGCTGGCTGTGGGTACCAGACATCACCACCGTAACCTCTGAGCTTACCCTTCTCAACAGCCTCAGCAACGTCCTTCTCGTTACAGATAGCACCACGAGCAGTGTTGATCAACCAAGCACCGTCCTTCATGTGGGCAATCAAGTCCTTGTTGAACAAGCCCTTGGTCTTCTCGTGCAATGGACAGTTGATGGTGACAACGTCAGCCTTAGCAAGCATCACCTTCAAGTCCTCAACACGCTCAACAATGTCACCTCTGTCGTTGAAGAGCTCGGAAGCCTTGTTCAACTTCTCAATGGCAGGAGCTGGAAGGTCTTGGTAGTCGTAGTACAAGAGCTTCTTAGGGTTGAATGCAACCATTCTCTCCAAGACACGGTAACCAATTCTACCAGCGCCAACGGTGGCAACGACCTTGTCTTCCAAGTCGAACTCGTTCTTGGCACAGGCAGCAATGTCCCAGCCACCAGCCATGGACTGCTCGTGGGATGGGATCATGTTACGAACCAAGCCCAAGATGAGACCCATGACGTGCTCGGCAACGGAGACAACGTTGGAGCCAGTGACCTCAGCAACAGTGATCTTCTTCTCGTTGGCGGCATCCAAGTCAACGTGGTCGGAGCCGACACCAGCGGTAACACAAAGCTTAAGGTTAGGAGCGTTTGCGATTCTTTCCTTTGTGATGTATGCAGGGAAGAAAGGAGTGGAGATAATGATTTCGGTTTCAGGCAAGTGCTTGTCGACCTCGGAGCTGCCAACTGGGTCTTTGTCAACAGTTGTGACCAAGTCGTAGCCATGGGACTCGATGAACAGTCTGAGACCCAATTCGTTCTCGATACAGCCCAACATTCTAGGCTCGTCGAGAGCATGCTCCTTACCGGCGTACAAGACTAAGAGGACCTTTGGCTTTGTCATTTTGGATCAATTGATTGGAATATAACTTAAAGAAGTAAGTGTAGAGAGTAAAAAGAAAAAAGAGAAGAGGAAGGCGGAAAAACTAGGTATTTATATATCGTTTGGGTTGTCCGGCTGTCGGAGAACGAATATGCGCAACATGATGGTTTGTTAAACAGAACCGCAACGAAACGGAAACGAAGCAAGCCTGAGCAAAAGCGTGAAAAAAACGACGTATCCGAAGAAAAAATGGCTATGCACAGAGACGTTATTGGAGAAGTGGGCCTAAGCTCCGAAGGCTCCGCGCGGCGCACAGAGAGGATAATGGCAAATATAATGCATGGTTAAGTGGCTTGTGCAGTCTGTTTGATGTTTGGTGACTATCGAGATCCTATTTCTAATGTGTGGGGAGAAAAACTCGCGGGTTTTCCCCCACTTTGGCCCCTTTACAGAGTTCCAGTGCGCTATTTCTTATTCCGAGCCATTTTTGGTCCACCTTCCGCGACCATTTCTCGCACAAACCTACTAGGCAAAAATATCCGCAGCAACTCTGTGAGCGATTCTTCTGGTTACAAATGCGTTTCTGCTTACATCAGCTCACCATGGATCACCTTACTTTTTCGGGTCAATCTTTGCCACTCATCCAACTGTGTTGTCGGGGGAAGGTCTTCCCCTCAGCCAGCTCTGATTAGACGAAACCTTTGTATCTTGTAGTACAGTAGTCAACCGCTCGATCCCCGACTATATTTTCTCAATCGGGCAAAACCTCCCGCTTTTGGGCTCCTTGCGTTCCTTTCTTGCTCTGGCCGTCAAGCACACAATATTATAAAGCCCAGCATTTCAACAAGTGAAATTATCCCCACAGGAATTTTTGTTTTCTTTTCTTGTCTCCGCAATCTAGCGGCACCCGCTACCAACTTACCGAGTACAACACCTTCTACAAGCCTGTTACGTTATAATCATTTATTCCCTCAACCTAGAAAGTAGAGACTTTGTTGAATTCTCTGTGATTAATAAATTATGCAAATGCGGACTTAATCGAAGGCCATCTGCTTCTTGATCTCAGCAATAGCACGTCCGGGGTTCAACCCCTTTGGACACGTTTTGGCACAGTTCATGATGGTGTGGCATCTGTACAAAGACATAGAGTTTTGCAACATAGCCTTTCTGGAAGATGTAGCCTCGTCTCTGGAGTCAATCAACCATCTGTAGGCCTGCATCAACACTGCTGGGCCCAAGTACTGCTGCTGGTTCCACCAGTAAGATGGACACGAGGTCGAGCAGCAAGCACACAAAATGCATTCGTAGAGACCATCCAACTTGGCTCTGTCTTCCACACTCTGTAAGTTCTCTCTGCCATCGGCTGGAGCAGCGTTTCTCTGCAAGTATGGCTGGATGGACTTGTATTGCTTGTAAAAGTGGGTCAAGTCTGGCACCAAGTCACGGACAATGTACATGTGAGGTAATGGGTAGATCTTCAAGTCCTTGGATGTGTTGCGATCTATCTTACACAAACATGCCAAAGTGTTCTGACCGCCAATGTTCATGGCACAAGAGCCACAAATGCCTTCTCTACAAGATCTTCTGAATGTCAAGGTTGCATCCTGCTCATTCTTGATCTTTAAAAGAGCATCCAACACCATCGGTCCGCACTGGTTCAAATCAACGTCGTATTGCTTCATGGTTGGCTCCACCTCTGGGGTGTCTGGGTTCCATCTGTAAATCTGGAACTTTTTGATGTCTGGCTTGGCTGCAGTGGCCAAGGTCCTGATAGCGGATACACGCGAGACTGGTCTGATGACTGCCTTAAACATGACTGAGTATTGTAGTTGTGTAAATGTCCGTCTCGTTCGAGGTGTGATACTTTTTTTATTCTACGATTCCTCTGCACCATTTAGAACCCGGAGACAGGCCGGGTGCACTACTATCTGCAGTATTGACAAATATGAATTTCTGACTCCTTGATTGGTCGCCGCGGGCTCTTTCTGCAATCGTACACCACGTATTTACAGTGCGCATGTGAAGCACGGGCTATTTACGATTGACAGCGATAGTACACGCGTAAATGCGTTTGTGCTGAACCGCTGCTTTAGCCATTTTTTAACTCATTTCAGTTTATACTACGGGAGTTTGTTTTTTTTGCGTACGCCATGTAAACTGTGCCGTATCCCGGTGTTCCGAATACCTCCGGGATTCTCACGTGACTAATACTCTTCCGAAGGCGCTTCCCCGGATTTGGTCACGTGTGGTCATGATGTGTGTGCGATCCCCGGGCTCGCTGTTCTAAAGTTCACATATTACTGCACCATGTAGTATTGGGCATGACTGGGTATAGCCGAGAAGCGTATCTTACTGCTACTTGTCGGGACTTACCCCTGCTCCGTATCCATCGGCTGCAATGCCAATAGGACCCGGTATGCCTACAACCAAATGCTTGTAGTTTTGTGGCCAAATCTGGTCATACTGTGCTAACTTGCAATACACAAATGCGTAAGCTATGGAAAACATGATCCGGCTACTTGTTTTCTGAAAAGTTTAGACAACAAGAAAGGTTCATGTGGGTAAAATACAAATTATTTGTGGTGAGAAAAGAATGCTATAATTGCTTGGTTTGTTTTCTATTTACATCAAAACGCTTATAAGCGCTATTTACAACCCCACATCAGTAGGACCAAAGAATTCGGAATGGAACTGAGTAACATCTCTCTTCTTTAATTCTTCACGAACAAAGTTCATGTAACTTACAGGACCCAAAAGATATACCTCTTTGTCCTTCAAATCAATGGAATCAAAATCTTGACTCAGAAGTCTGTGATTCTGGGAGGAAACATACTCCTTGAAGTGGAAGTTCTTGTTATCTGCGCTCAATTGCTCAAAGTATTTGGAGAATGGACGGCTAGTCTCCCTTTTGTTCGAGCTAAACAAAAAGACTTGCTTACCGTCTTGCAACCCTTTGCTGATTATAGAAATCAAAGGTGTGATACCAATTCCACCTGCAAACAAAACAAGGTCCTTGTCGGTATCTTTGTAGGTAAATCTACCTGTAGGCGGAGCAACTTTGAATTGGTCACCGACCTTCAAGTTCTCGTGCACATATGTGGACACAGCACCGTTCTGTAACTTCTTTATAGAGATTCTGTATTCATTCTGAGTAGGATATTCGGAGATTGAATACTCCCTGGACTTTTCGATATCAGTACCAGGCACCAAAAATCTAAATCCAAGGTACTGTCCATGTAAAGGAGCGGCAATTTTGCTGCCATCTGCTGGAGTGAAGTACACTGATTTAACATCATCTGCTTCCTCGATAATCTTTGTCACAGTGAAAGTCTTGAACCCGTCCCAGGGCTGCCTTTCATACACGGCATGCTCTGCATTGATCAATAACTGAGCCAAATTACCATAGGCAGTTGACCACGCCTCGACAAACTCTGGAGTGGCAATCTTTTCACCCAAAAGCTTACCCATTGTGGAAATCAAGCAAGTTCCAACAATAGGATAATGCTCTGCTTTGATTTGCAAACCCACATGCTTGACTACGATCTGATTAACAAAATCGGTCAAAGGCGTCAAATCATCAATGTTTTTTGCGTAGTTGAGCAAAGCAAATGCCAACACTTTGGGCTGTCTGAGGTTCTGTTGGTTGGTCTCGTTAAAAAATGGCTTAACCTCAGGATACTCATTTAACATGAATTGATAGAAGGTTTTAGTAAGGTCTACGCCCGACAGCTCGAGAATCGGGATGGAGGCCTTAATCAAGCCTTTCTGTGCCTCAGTCAATTCTTTTATTTGATAGATTTGGGGTGCTGCAGTCATCTTAACGAGCTTATGTTGAAGGGTTGATGTTTTTTGTAGTTTCAAAAGCCCTACCCCCACATTTTTCGTGACCAAAACATCGTCTGATAATTCGTTATGCACTACGATTATGCGAGACACTGAGGTTAGCCCACGGCCAATGGTATTTCGGAGATTAGTACGTTAAGATGCCCTCCGCGAAATGGTCCTTGGGCTCTTCAAAAATACTGCAAAAGCAATTTAGAGTCTCAAAAATAATAATATTTCTATAGAGAAGAAAATAGGAAATGAAAATAAAAATAAACTATAAAAATGAAGGAAATGAAAGTAAATTTTCGCATACCATGACTATACGTTAGCCCGGAATATATTAAGTCGCCAATACGCGTTCTAAGCCGACTGCAAAATCCTCCAGGGGTCCCTATTCAGCTTGCTTCAACGTGTAGTCATGACCAGTACTTTTTAACTGGCCAAGAACTTTCTCTACCACGTCTTTTGCACTGACATCTGTATCAATTAGGTGATAATTTTGGCCAGCCAAGTAGAAACCAGAATTAGGGACAAATACCTTTGCGCCATTCTTGAATGCATTGTACGAGTATCCGTACGACGGCATTGGTTTCGATTCGTGTAGAGAAATTAAAGTTCTCAAAAATGGTGTGCAAAGTGCTCTGGCGTTCTTGCCCGATATCAACGGCGTTACAACAGTTGGAAGTTGCTTGCCGTTCTTGACCGCATTACTAATGTATGGAGGTGCGCTTGACTCAGATGTGACAACGAAAACTGTACCCATCAGCACAGCATCGGCACCACGAGATAAGTACCACCCAGCTGCGTCCCCATCCACTATACCACCAGCGGGAATGATGAAGGGTTGCTTATTATTCCAGTGCTTTCCTGAGTAGGCAACTATCTGCTGGAATAATGCTGAAGTCGACAAGTTCTCGTCAAAGGTTTCTTCCAAGAAGTTTCCTCTGTGTCCACCGGCCTCATAGCCCTGGCAGACTAGCCCATCGGCGCCTGCTTCCACTGCGACCTGCGCCTCTGCGACACTAGTGACGCAGGCCAAAACCAAGATTTTATGCGCATGAAATTTGTCAATGGTGCTCTTTTCAGGAACACCAAAATGGAAGGATACGACTCCGATGTTAGTCTTACCTAGCTTTTCGATGAAGGCATCTAAATCATTTTTCTGATTGTGCTCAAATTCTTTAAACGAAGTGTAGATGCGGGAAAAATCGGGCACCTCTTCCCGGAGTTTCGACTCGGGGAGCTCGTTGGCAGCACTGAATAGCTTATACCAGTTCGACTTCTCTGTTTCAGTAGGCACGGTTTGTTTGCGAAAATCGTGTGCAAAAAAGTTAAGGTTCACCTTAGCTGGGCCAGCCAAAGTTTTAAATTCTGCTACTTTGTCGAACACGGGACCAGTGGATTTGGTCAAATCAATGGTCGCCAATGGGATCGACCCCAAGGCACCAGTCTTTGCCACCTCGGCTGCCATGGGCACAGTAGAAACGCCTGCCATTGGCGCCTGCATCACAGGGATAGTAAGTCCTAGCTCTTTGAGCAATTGAGAACGACTCATACTGCCGTTCATCTTCTCAAAGAGGTTGCGACTTTTTGTACTTCTACCCCGGCATTTACATGCAAGCCTACACATCTTCTCCGTCTGACCGTAACCTATCCTTGAATTAACTGTTTTATTTACAAGAGTTCTTTACCCATGAAAATCCTCGGCAATGCTTGCTTTGGACTTGAGATTTCAGAGAACAAACATCTCAAGGCTTATTCTTCAATAGCACTTTGAAGTGCCAACTTTCTGGAATGAGCATCGAAAATGGCCCTGAGGTCTTCGAAGCTCTTATTTTCTGGATTCACCTCCTTCTCTAGTTTGTCCTTGTAGGTGACTTTCACTTGGGGCTCTTCATTGGCTTTGACAACTTGATAGCTTATCTGGCAGCCGCTCTTCTGTGCACTAGGAATTCTCGCAAGGAATAACCTCACAGACTTGGCACTAGCAGAGAAAGGGTCGAATTTAACAGCAACCTTAGTGAAAAATTTCGTTATCATTTCTAGGAATTCGTTGCGTCTGTAGCCGCTCTAGCCTGCTTACCTACTCACTTTTTTTTTCATACTTGATGTTGATTCTGTACATCCGTACACCCAAGGTGTTCAAAAGACATTGTCAGCGTTTTATAGTTCTGAAGTCAAATTTAATTATCTCTGTAGTCATAAGTAGCATCAAAAAAATCAATCTCGAGATCCAAAGTCTTTTCGAAAATTAACTTGCTCTTCTTTTTGTTCTCCTCGTTTGTGGCAGTCCTACTAACTTCCTTACCTAGGAAGTCGCACCAGGCGTCAAAGTCAGGTCCACTATGCAAGTCTATCCACTCCCTGTGCTTATATGCGAGCGACTTAACCTCTGGCGTGTGGTTCAAGTGATAATTAGCCCAGCCCTGATACACAATTTCCATTCCAAAGATGAAAGTAATAATTTCGGTGTAAGATTTGGATTCGTGTGTTAAGTAAGAGAGAAGATCAAGATATTTTTGGACCGCTGGGAGAATTGGAGCCGGCTTTTGGCGCATTGTAGCAGTGTACTTTTCTACTTCTGCTGCGCTTTCCGTTGCAAGTTGCTCCAAGCATTTGAAGAAGTACGTATTCTCTGAATGTGCAAGAAATCCGATCTGCTTTCCGAGAACAATTGAGGACGGATTGTGATCGCAGTGAGTAAGTGCATTTCCGAGAAGACTCAAACTATATTGGAAAAACTTGAGGTCCTGAATCAAATAAGTATGAAGCTTGTAGTCAGGCAAGGTCCCCTTGCAGAGTTCATTGGTAAGTGGCCTGCTTATTGACTTATGATAAAGCTCCGAGTATTTTTCGAGAAGTTGTACTGAAAAGGACATAATTGGATGGAGTAGAGAGCAGTTTATTGTCACCTTGTTGTACTTTCAGGGTGTTATAGGTATGCGCATAGAAGGCACAATCTTGAGTTCTTTGAGGCAAGCAAGAGATTTTTTGAACATTCAGAATTCCTTCACAAGAAAAATTGAAAAATTGGTTCGCAACTTGAGAAAGAAGGTTCTGTTCGTCATCTTGTATTATTAAACACTGTTTTTGGTCTTTTCAAAAACCCAGGTAGTCAGCAAACATGTTTTCAGGGCGATAAGTCTATCCGGAATTGTAAGCGCATTTATGGTCCTGGGGTAACGTCTTGTACAAATTTGATACTTTGGCCACAAAGAGATCTTCAAAATCTTTAGTAGAGAAAATTATTTTAAAGAGGTGGTTATAAGACCGATCTTGAGTGCTTTTTAGATATAATTTCTGATTACCTGTTTTTTGCTTGTAACTCGTACTTTTCGAACCATAGATTTTTGTCCCTCATTTTTTCATATTTGTAAGGATCTGCTTGATTTCCCGGAAGAAGACAAAACGCGCGAAAGTCCTCAATAGTAATTGATCCCATTTGAGACAATGTGTGCACACACATTATGTAGCATTATTATTTCGAAAATGCTTAATATGTATGTCAAATAAAAGCACAAAGTAAATCTCATATGTAATGGCTCTTACAGTTTCCTCCTATTTTCAAGTGTTCTCTGTACATTTACATGAGATCAGCAGTATCTGGGATAGCATCCAAGCAAAGAGTGCAATATTGAGCCCAAGAAGTGACGTTCATTTCAAAAGGTTAATATACATATGTCATATCTAACTCACAAAAATAGACATAAATTGACTCGCTTGAGGCCGATAAGAATTCTCATAAAAAAGTTAAAAAAGAAGAAGTGATTATATGTATAATTAGCCAAATAATTATGTAGAGAACAATAACGTGAACATATTGGTGCCCGCGTCAAGTTGCCAAGTGCTATTGCAGGCGCACCTGTTTCACGATTAACGATTAATTTGGCAATTAATCCCGGGGAATAATCGTGTCAAAGTAAAAGGCTCTTTACAAATTGCATTTACATCGTCAAACTACTCATGAAAACCAAGTTTGGATTGGGGAATGCATTTTTATGGTCACTAAGAAGTCGGTCACTTTTCAAAGTCGCCTTTTCAAGCTTCAAAATGTTAGCAGTAAACTGGCATTTGTACTTTAGCAGTCATTAAAGATTTACAAGAGCCAGGAAACAAAAAAAAAAAAAGAATCCGTGATATAGGTCCAACTTTTGAAATTGCTTACACTCATGCTACTCCCAAAAGAAGTAACTTGACACCAAAGTACCAGCTGCAGCCTCGCAGGATGACTAAGACTTTTCAATAAAGCAGGGCAGCTCATGCTTGCATGAATTCATGGGGCTTATCTAGCTTTTCTCTCTATTCTGACGGCTAAGCACCTTGAGGCAGCGCGATGTGTGTTGAGAATATAGACCCAAGAAGGACCTTTTACCTCCATGTAAATAGAATAGCTCTAAAAGCGGACTTTTCCAAAAAATTAAGAACCAAAACATTCTAGGTATCGGAGGGCCCGAAAGTCAAAGCCACCGATATCGCTGCACTTAACTCAGTAAATTTTGGAATTTCAGTGCGAGAACACGATAGGACTCGATCGAAGGCCTCAAACGCAACGCGAGATTATTTCAGCCTTGATGACGACGCATCAACATGAAAATCCTAGCACACGACATATGTCAAAGGTTGAAAAAACAAACATCCACTGAAATAGCAGACCGCTGATCGCCCGATATCTATTCTCAAGAGAAATATATAAAGAGGTGTATCTCCTCATGGTTTTTTTTCTTTCTCATCTCAATTCTTCAGTCAATTGTTCATTAACAATGCAATTCTCAAAGATCGCTGTCGCTGCTTTCGCTGCTTACACTACCGCCTCTCCAGTTGTTCAACAGAAAAAGAATTTGGACCCTGCTATTGATGATGTCAAGACTCTTGTTAATGATCTCTTGAAGGATGTCAAGTCTATCTTGGGTGACCTTGGTACCACCGTCGAGCAGGTCTTCCCATCTGGTTCTCTTCCACAAGGAAAGAGAGAATGGGTAAACGGTACTGCTGAGGCAATCCCAGAGAAGAGAGATCTTAACAAAGTCGCTGGCGATGTTGAGGGTCTCGCTGTTGACCTCTTGAAAGACGTTTCTAAGCTCCTTGGCGACCTCGGTCTTTCCTTGGTTGACGTCATTTCTCACAATGGCTTGCAAGGTCTTATTTAAAAACCCAATTCTTTTGAACAAGGCTTTATATAGCTCTTAATACAAGAATCTCCTACAACGATTTTGCAACGCCCTCTTGCCGCATTCCATAGTTGCAAATTTGTCGAAAAATTCCGCACCAAGGGGCTCATGCAGATGGTTCATGCAAGCACCGCGCATCTTGCATTGTTCCGCGTAGCTGTCGACTTCATAAGTGGATACTCTAGCCTACAATAAAACAGGGAACCTTTTTAATAACTTTTATTATTAGTTTTACTTAGATGTGAATTTTTGAGGAGATTGCCACAATTCTGGTGAATAGTCCCATAATTATCAGACATTATGACCAATTTACTTCCTCTTTCTACCACCTCTAGTAACCTTCTCTTGAGGGGGGATGCAACTGAGTATTTCCTATTTTGAAAAGATTAGCCTTAAAGCAAATTAGGTTCCTTAATGAGCCTCAAATAAGTCAATAGACCCTTTACGTCCATCCCCTTCAATAGAGAAATCAGGAAATATTTGTTTTCTTACTTGATGATGCTATTTGGGACTATGAATGAGTAATGCTTTCTTTTTCTTTTTCTTTTTCTTTTTCTTTTTCTTTTTCTTTTTCTTTTTCTTTTTCTTTTTCTTTTTCTTTTTCTTTTTTTCTTTAAATCATTGGGTAATGCTTTGGGAGCCACGAGCTTGTCTTCCCAAATCCCTCTTCTTCAACACTTCGACATACTTTTTTTGTCTTCTTTCGAGAAGATATTCGAAATTGAAATAGCCAATAGGCACATACATTAAGATGCATCCTCTGAGAGCCAATTCATGCCATTCTTGTGAAACGAATGCAAGACTGAGGAATAGAAGAATCATCTCGTTGACGGCACTGACGAAGAAAGTAAGGAAAAAGTGATGGAAGTGGAGCCAGAAAAGCCAAGCAGGGCTTGTCTTCGTCTTTATCTTGAAGGAGTAGTAGCATGAGTCAATGAGTTTGGCAATACACCACGAAAAGATTAAAAAGGAGTAGGAAGTGTGCTTTGCAACTTTTGGATGTGGGAATATCACACCATAGCATACCCATATCATTCTCAAAGCATCAAAAAGACCCCAAAGATAAGTAAGAGAACGGGTTTGTTTTATTAAAGTTTGCACAAGGAAAAAACCTATTAGTGGGAATACTGACACAACATGAAAGAAGTCAGCTATGAAGGCAGGCAAGAATCTTCTGCCCACTAGTGGAAGCAGGATCATGAACCGCCCAAGACAACAAAACCATAATGTTGAAGAAACTAAATTGAAATAGAAAACAAATTTTTCATTTCTGCCCAAGGGATAAAGGGCCATTTTCAAATGCTTCAGTTGACAGACTTTCGAATAGAGCTGGAGATCAGTGATACAGAGGCTGTGTGAGTTGGCGTCTCCTGCATCAGCGAAATCATCTTCGCGTCAATAATACACGCCAAGGCTCACAGCGACTGTCGTTTGAAAGTTTAGGCAAATGAAACCAATACAGTTCCTCCTATTTGGATTTCTCACCTTGTTCGTTGCCGCAAATTGGCTGCCGGAAGACTATGAAATCTTCTCGTTGAACGACAAGATCAAGCAAGACCTTGGTCAAGATACTACATTCTATTCATGGTTAAAGCTTTCAAGAGGTCCAAAGTCATCACTTGAAGAAATTACAAAGGCTTACAGAAAAATGTCCAAACAGCTTCATCCTGATAAATACAAGGGTAAATCCAAAAAGCAGAAAAAATTACTTGAGGAACGTTTCCAACGTCTTTCTCTTGTGGGGAACATCTTGAGAGAACAAGGCTTGAAAAGAAGATATGACTACTTTTACAGCAAAGGCTTCCCCAAGTGGAAGGGTACTGGATACTACTATCTGAGATTCCGTCCAGGTCTCATAACGACTCTATTCGGTCTTTATTTGCTTGTCGGCATATTTCATTACGTCTCTCTCTGTATCAGCAGGAAACAAGACTATAAAAGAATTGTCAACCTTAAGGAGCAGATTAAGTTACAGGCTTGGAATGGAAACATAATACCTCCTCTGGATGGATCTGCACGTAAGGTTCAGGCATCTAATGGAAATGAGTTTCATGTGTCTCCTGTGGGTGAAGTCAGCCTTATCGAAAACGATAGTAATGGAATGCAGCTCATTACTCTTGATGAGAACGACATTAATACTAATCCCTCTGTAAAAGAAAGTGTTCTTTTCAAGCTACCAGTTTCTTTATACAATGTCACCATCGGTAAACTCACCGGTAAAAAGATTGACACTTCCGTGGTTTTCCAAAACAAAAAGAAATCCGACAAACCAGCGCCTGCCCCTTCAGACGCAAAGAAGTCGAAGAAAAAGCCAAAGGGGAAGAAGACGGAATTGCCCAATGGAAAGGTTATCTACAGTCGCAGAAAATAATTAGATTAATAGACCTCAATATAATTTATTTAACATCTCTTCATTCAGCCGTAAAATCATTCGTAATGTTTCGGAACTCTGCGAAGCTCATTCTCATCGTCCGACTCCTCGTCTGAAGAGCTTGATCCTGATATGTTATCTAGAAAATCATTTTCTTCATAGTGCTCTTGGTCGTCCATGTACTTATGTCCTCCAAGTCTGTAAATAAGCTCTTCATTCTCCCTCCCTGCCTTGGGTGACATGTTTTGAATACGAACCTCGGCAATCTCATCATTCAACTTATCATCATCATCATAATTCTTTTGATTGACAAATTCGTCATGATTATTGCTATCACCCAATATAATTATGTTTTTGTGATCATTCTCGTAAGGTTCGAGGTCCATGTGACCAACAGTAGAGGAGTCAAATCCAAAGTATTCATCATCTTTGTGATTGCTGGTATGTCCAACATCTTCCTCATGCTGATCTTCATCATCATCATAATCAGGATCAGCACCAAGTATAACATTGTATAGCTCTCTTGTTTTTAAAAGCACGTTGTCCACGAACCACGACCAGTCTTGACTTTCCACAGAGTTAACAATAACGGAGGATATGAGGGAGGGTTTATAAAGTGAGGTAAATTTCACAACTTCTTCACTGATGAGAACTAGATGACCCATGTACCCCGGACGAGGGTCAGCTTCATGACGGAAAGCATTAACGACGAGACCAGTCAAGTCGCATTTATCCTTTCTAAATAGATTGACGATAAGAAAAGAATTGTAGGAATTGAGTTTTCCGTTAAATATTTGTTGGATCAAGTCAAAGACAACGTTGTGGAAAAAATTGTGCCACGGGTAATCTTCTAACTTGTTAATTATGCTCTCCAAAATTTTCAGATCCAGTAGTTTGATCTTGAAGTAATCACCCGCAGAACATTTCGCTCTGAACAGAGCATCACGTTCCTCCGTAACAAAAGGATTTTCAGAGGAAACTGCAGGTTCATCGTCCTCAGAATCAACAAATTCATAATTTCTGACAGCATCGAGCTTGCTTCGTTCGACGTCATCTATGTTCTTGCTTGAATTCAGGTTCGAACGTTGAGATTTGCTGTATTGCGCTTTGTCCTTATCGCTTGGTGATACATCGTGCAAGGACACATCATCCATTCCACTAGTCACACTGCTTATCTGCTTGCGATCTGTTTCCTCTCTGTCAGCTTCAAAGTTATCAAAAATTGAGTCACTTAGAGCACTTTGTATCCTTTCGTGCTGCAAATCTCTAATTTCATCTCGTAGGTGTATTATATCTGCAACTTTGCACGAATTAAGCAAAATCATATTTGAGCAGTGAAGCAACTCGGCGATGAGCTCAAAGACCTTGAATTTTGTGATTCCCAATGCTTCTGTGTTCTCATTGGCCATGACAGGCCGACTCGAATCTGACTCAATGAGCAGCGCAACTGCGTCTAAATTATCCGAAAATAAAGTGAGCATATCACCGAGATAAACAGGATCTCTTGCACCGGGTGGATTTTGATCAAAGTCTTTAAGCCATTGAAACATCACGTATATGTTGACCTCACCAGTGTTTTCTCCATTGCTATTTTGTAGAAGAGTACTATATGACCCACAGTTCAAATCATAGTCAGAATTGTTCTTTCGAATGAGCTCAATCAAGATAGTAACACAGTTGCTAATGCCGATTTTGTTTGTCAGTAGATGACCAGGAGAAGAATCACTGGGAACACGACAAAGAATAATGTCGTGGATCATCTGGTTAATGATTTTGGGTGATGCAAGTTCTCTGGTAAGCTGATTTGGGCCGATATTAGTATCTAAATCAATTGCAAGAGTGGTGTTGGAGGAGATTGAGATCAATGCTTTTATGAATTCCGTGGCAGCAGTTTGTTTGAACATGCGCTGAGAGTTTGAAATGTGAGGATAGGCATTTGGCCGCAAAATATTGATAAGTTTTTGGATGAGATTCTGTTGCGCAAGAACTTCAAGAATACCAGTTGGAGAGTCTGCTCGATCAGTTTGGATGATTTTAAGGAAAAAATCCATTAATATTGGGATCTCTATCTTAGCGAGGAATGTATCCACAAGATCTTCTTGTCTGCGAATAAAATTGAGTAACTCGATGCTGTTTGTCTCCATAAGATGGTCAAGAATCTGTACCATATAGGAAACAGAAGGAGAACTTTCTCTGAGATTTTCTGATGAGAGCACCAGCCATAACCTGCTCATCAACTTAGGTGTCTTGATGACTCGATTAGAAATCATCCAAAAGTCTGTTGATAACACATCGGCGGAACATTGGATACATCTGCGATTATAGTCCTCTTTAGATTCTCCATAATTATCATCCTGTTTGGACGAAGATGGGGAAGAAGAAAGTTTTAAGTTATCATCTTCTTCGTCGCTGGAATCTTCTGCTGGGTCTCCACTATCAATTCTTTCAATGATTCTGTCTAGCTTCTCTTGGTCTTCAGCAGCGCGCTCGTGAAAGAAGTCAACACTGTCAAAGATGTTGTCAATGAACCCCATCAATACATGAGGCTGTAAAACAATTTGAACGAGTTTTGTTTCACGGGCATTTTTAGAAGAGTTGCTTGACGGCGAATCGTTGTTTGATGACACGGAAGCCGCATCTGAGTTGTTATTGTTTTTGGGTGCTTTCGTTTCAGACTCATTTTGCTGTACTTGTGGAAGCAGAAGATTATGATTATCACCGTATTTGGAGGAAAGACTTTTCAATTCGTCAATGAATTCCAGTTGCAAAATGTGATCATCTAAGAGGTTCTCAGCTGCAATCTGGGTGATGTCCAGCACGGAGTCCAAGAACTTTTGTAGTTGGCTATGGCTTCCAAAGGAGCTGTAGAAGGGCCAAAAAGACATCTTGGAAATAAGGGTTGTCTAGTTTGACGATGCTATGCTGGATTAATAAGGGAGAAGAATGTAATGATGGAAGAATGTACGCTAGTATATCTGAAAGCTTGTTTTAAACCTCGTTTTTGGCTAAATGTAAATGGAGGAAAAAATTTAATTTGGATTGACCAGAATTCAGTTGATCGAGCTCACTGTATTTCCCGTAATCAGCAAGATTGATAGTATCTCGCCCACTTGAGCCGCCGTGATCAAGTGCTGATCTCCGGACACCCAGACCTCCGACGTCAAGAGCCCGAGGCAGCCTCAGAAAAAATGTGCTCGCTTTTGAGGCCACAATGTAAGTGACAGACTAACGCGCCCTACCGACGCCTCAATTCGCAGCCTCTACTGTACGGCCGATAAGACAGAATTACGTGAGATAGGATTAAAATGCTTGCATTAAAAATTATAAATAAGTACAGTTATGAATAGGAAGCAGGATAGACGCATCCTCAATCCGTAGTTGGAAGCAGCTCTATCTGGTCAATCAATTTGTCAAATCTCTGCTCGTAGGCTTCGATGTAGTGTGTTGCGATTTCCCGTACTGTTCTCCCACATGTGATTGCATTATGATGCATCCAGTCTTTGATGCACATAGTCTCCTCTTCCTCGGGCATAGCAGCGACAAAATCAGTCAATGTGCCTTCGGTGTCATTGTGAAGCTCAACGTTGCATGATAAAATCTCTGAAAGATATTCCATCGTGTCTTTCAAGGTTTGGATCTCCTCGGCAATATTGCTGAATCCCTGCTTCAAAGACGGCTCCCCATTAGTCCTCGTCTTGTTAGTCTCCGAAGTAGTGTTCTCCGGCAAACTTTGATTCTCAGGAGTTTGAAAGAATGATCTTTGAGGGGTACTAGCATCAACATTGGCGAAGCTGCCGGAGATTCTACCATGAGGGGAGTCTTTTTTGTAGCTGGAGCGCCGGATATTTGCGCTTGATTCATTCTCAGTGAAACTTCTCCGATCTTCCAGGCTTTTGAGTTCGTTCGCAGGATCTTCAAGCTTAACGTTTTCTTCAAGGCCCTCAGCATGCACGTTGGCTGGTTCAGAATCGGATTTCTGGGTGTGCTTTTTAGACAACAGAAGCATCGGTATTTCTGAATGAGAATCCTCAATTCGACTTCTCTCTGGATTGCCATTTTCAGACACCAAGTTTTCATTTTCTTGCTTAGTTCGTTTATCTTTAATTGGTGATCTCATCTCTATTGTTTCTTCAGCAATCGTGTCAAAGAACTCTCTGCTTTCATCCTCACTTCTGCTCCAAGATTCGTCACGATGCATCGATTCGTGCTTTGTTTCCTCTCTTTCATCATCCTCTGAATCATTTTCTGCTGAATAATTGTCATGGCTTGATTGATCCTGAATAGAGTTTTCAATGGTAGACCTTTTTGCGGGACTCAGTTCGTAGGTCACTTCTGAACCATTGTCCTCATAATTTCCATGTGACTCACTCATGTTGTTGGAGGTTTGCTCATGCTCATGGTCAGGCTCATCTTGGTCACTACCATCAGGTCCCTCACCCTCAAGTTCCTTAGGTTCCTCAAAAGCGCTGATTGGCTTATGTGTGTCTTTTTCTGCTCCAGAGTATGGCACAATCTGATTCGAAGGAGACTTTTGTGGCGCAGACTTCACCACAGCTCTCACCGGTGACAGCTCACCTGATAAATTTATTTCACTGTCTTCAAGAATATTTTTGTGTGGCAGCATTGACTGTCTTGGCTGCTTTGATGCTTGACTGATTTGAAGGTTAGCGGCTGGTACAATGTCTGAAGCATCAACAAATTCCTCATCCATACTTTTAAGATCCTTGACATACTCCCCATAAGACGAAGGAGATAAAGTAATCTGATAAGAATCCTCGCCGGATTCTTTCACTGGAGATGAAGGTTGCTGGTCCTCGTATTTGACAAGAGCGAGATTGGGTTCCGGTGCTTGCTGGATTGTGTTTGGTGGATTAGCATCGTTCGTACTTATCTGATCAATAGGAGCTTTACTATCTCCACTTTCTTCCTGATTCTCTTTTGCAAGTGTACTCAGGTTGGGGCTCTGAGAGCTTACCTTTGGTTCTGCCCCGCCGATGTCAGTTTGGTTTAAAGGATGCTCCTCTCGATGATGCCCTTGAAGGGAATTAGTGCCATCTTGTGGGCCACCAACAATCGGCGAATGAGGTACCAGAGTCCTACCATTGTGGAAGTCCTCTTTTGGTTTAGTTTCTGGTCCACTCAGGTCACCTGTATCATTCGCTAAGCTATCAATATCATCTCCTCCAAGACTTGACCTTTCACTATGATGCAGGGGCTCTTCCTTTAGAGCACCATCAATATTTTCAGCAATATTATTTGGATGATCTTCAGGAGAAGGACTTGATGTTTCATTTTTAGTCTTCTCAGCGGCTTCTTTATTTAACAAACTTCCACCTCTTCTTTTATCAAGCTCGGCTTTAATATCGGATGAGGCTGAAATATCAGAGATAGCCTCTTCGGTTTCATTTTTCTTTAAAGAATCACTTGCCTTCTCGGGTTTATCTTCATTGAGATCACCAAATGCACGTTTTCTCGTCTGCCTGAGGGAGAAGAAATTGAAGTCGTCGTCATCATCATCATCATCAAATGCTGATCTTTTGGCATCTTCTGACTGTCTCATTGTGCTCTGTAACTTTCCAACACCGTTTTTGTTGTCACTGTGTTCAAAATAGGTGACGTCCGACTCATTGTAGTCACCAATATTATGTCCGGAGATATCAAAAATAGCTCCAGATGGAGATTCACCCGCACCTTCAGGAACAAGCTTCTTCATATTTTTCAGTTTTTTTGGCGAATTGATGATTTCTCTGAATCTGTCAGAGTCCATACCAAAATCACTGGTATCTGTATTAGTGCCAGTTGTGGACCTCATTCCCTCATTCTCTGTTCTTCGCCTTTTAGTGTCCGATTCTTGATTAGACAACGATTTCCTCTTGGTTGATAAAGAAGAGTCATTGTTTTGTGCGCGGTCACTTTGCTCAACCCAGTCTGAGTCTGCTTCTGAACCATCATTAACGCTTTGCTCATCAGTGTATTCGGAGCCATTATCATTTAATGATGAGGTCTGAACAATAGAATCATCAGTGACATCTTCTCCAAGTGCTTGCAGTAATATGCGTGAACTTGGAGTGTGATCATATTCACGGTCGTCTTCATGAGCATCTTCGAAGTTGTCTTTTTTTACCTGAGCTTTCAGACTCGAGGCCTGTTTAATTTCTTGCGGTTTTGGTTTAGATTCCTGCTTTTTTTCGTTCTTTAAAGCAGTAGTTCGCCTTGTGCGTCTCGGTAGTTTTTTATCAATAGCAGTTTTTTGCTTGAATATTGTATTTTCATCAGAGCGGTCCATTTCTTCTATCGAAATGTCGTAAGCATCAAACTCAGAAGCCTGCTGTGTTGTGACTTTTGGGGAATTAGACTGAGAGGGCCAAGCCGGAGCTTCAATAGAATCGTCTATAGAATCATTCTTGCTCTGCTCCAGGGCAGACCGTGTATTTTGCATGGGCTTCTCTTCGAGGTTGGTATTTCTCTCTGACAGCTCTAGGTTCTCAGAGAGATGTTCAGTGCTAAGAGATTCTTTCCTTTTACCAGATTCTTCTTCTGCCTGATTACCTTTCTCCAAGGTTTCAAGATAATAGCAATACGCAAAAGCGTTTTTCTTGTGCTCTTCGAGAGGATCGTCGTCGGCGTCCCAATGTTCAAGTGGACAGTCACAGTACATACAAAGCAGGCGATCATTACCTGGGAAAAGAGGACTATAGTACAAACCAGCTGCAGCTAAAGCCCTCGAATTGGCAGACGCCTTTTGGTTTGAGTCAAGAGGCCAGAAGTTTTTAAAGGTGGATGCCCTGAGATTAATGCTCTCTTCGCAATGAGGATTTGTAACCGAATTAGGGGCATCTTCAGTCTTCGCTAGACGGTGCCAAAAAGTTTCCTTGTCTTGGTCAAGTACATAATTTTCCATATGTGCTTGGATGAGAGCATAAAAGCAATTAGGACTCGATCGTAGATGATGATTTGCAAGATGCTTGATATTCACCAAATCGTTTTCTTTCTTGCCACACCAAAAACACGTAACTTGACTGGGGTACCTTTTTGTGGGTGAGTAATAGAAACCATTATCCACCAATGCATTAACACTTGGCTCCTTGTGAACCCATTTTTTGACACCTTTTGTCGAAGGAATCTTGACGCCTTCTAGGAAAGTCTTCTCTCTTATATCTCGATACTGGAACTGAGTTGTAGACTTAGGTGGCATCTCATTGAAGTTGTTTTTTGTTTGGTATTTTCTTAACTTCGAGTGGTTTATTCTAATTTGCTTTTAATTCTAGTGTTTTGAACTTGGTTGTTTCTGAGTTGGGATGCGCGTCACTATCAACATGTTCTCAGCCGGGATGTGTGGTTGCAAGTCGCAAGACGCGCGTACTTGAGTGTTACAGAGACATACCTACATTATCAGAAGAATTACATTTTCTTTTCGTATTTCATGTAATTTTCTATCTCTAAGCATGGCCCACCAAGAATTGGATGGTTTTCAAAGCCTCATATTTCAATTCGTTATCACCCCCATTGTTTTCCAAGAAGCTCATTATCAAAAGTTTGTACTGACCATTCTTCTCTGTGTTGAGAAAGGTGATCAAATCATTACCCAAATTCTTAACTAAGAATTGTAAGTCGTTCAATAAGATTACCTTTGCCACAGAACTGCCAGACTGTGACGATTCCTCTGCAAATAAAACACTCAACATCTTCTTCACTAATGCGAAATGGTTCTCCTTGAAGACATGAGCATTTTGCTGCCAGAAGTCAGTGGACTTGTGAGTTGGTGAAGACCAGCTCAACAACTCGGGATTCTCTAGTTCCACCAAATATTCATCTAAGGATGACAATTTACTAGAAACGACCTCGGTCAAGGTTTCGTTCAAAAACTTTAAATCAGCAGCTAATTCCTCGTCACTGTTTTCAGAAGCAAATTTTCTAGTTTGAACAGTTTTGACAATGTTTAAGCCATCGTGGAAAAGAACTAACTTCACAACACTCACCTTTTCAGAATGATTGACAGTGACAGAGACGAAGTTTCTCAAGGTCGAAATAGCCATTCTGACGATCTTGAGTTTAATTGACTCCTTGGATAATTGCAACAAGCTTCCAACCAATTGAGGAAAATTGTGAATGACAGCCTTATTAATTGTACTCGAAAAGCTCAATATCCAGGCAGTAACCAACACGTTGTAAGTAAGTTGAATGTTAGCACCATTTGGTTGTTTGGCCAGGTGTTCAATTATCTGATTAATGCTTTTGAAGTTCAGAATTAAATTGTGCTCTTGGAAAACATGTCTGAAGCTCTTGACAGCCACCAAGTCCTGCAACAATTGGATTCCAATAGATTGAGAATTTTGGTCCTGGGTGTTTCCAGTATAAGTTTTGGAGCATGCCAAGTCAAACAACTTGATGAGGATTTCATTTTCCACCTTCAACTCTTTCTTAACTGAACTGACAAGCAAAATGTTTAAGTTGTAGAAGCTCAACGTTTTAATAAGTTGCTCATTGTTGTCGAGGTGCTTGACGAAAGGTGTGAAAGGCAACGAAGAGTCAATTTTTGAGAGATCAAGAAGCGAGTCAAGGAATGCACCACTTTTCTCATCAATGAGTAAATCATTGATCAAAACCAACACACTCTTCAACACGTCGTCCCTCCCATTGACCTCCAACTTGTTCAACAAGTTAAGGATTGTCTTAGTGTAGAGCTCGAGGGAGTTTAAAACCGTTTCACGTTTTGCGTCTGCATTTTGAGATTCCAAGACCTTGATGATTTCGGCTTGGTCATTACTGATAATGCCGGCTCGTGCTAAACCCTCCCAAGGTATAATTTTCTCCCTTATGAGCTTCCTTGAATTGGAAAGAGATGTGCTTTCAATGATAAGAGGGGACTGATATGTTAGTGCTGTTCAAATAAATAGATAATTCTAATATGATTGGGTTGAACATACGTAATCACTTGTCATGACAACTTAATTGACCTCGATCTATGCACGAGAAATTGAGAAATGGAGAGATAAAAGACCAGGTCAAGAATTGGTACGCACACGCTATCGGAGGTGCTTGAACAGACTAATGCATTGATAACGATAGTTTTAAGGATGAACTCTTGGTAATTCCCAAACCCAATTCTCAATATAAACTGCATTCATAAATTTTTAAACAAAAAGTACTTATTCCAAAAAAACAAAATAAAAAATTCTGCCGGCACCAGGAATCGAACCTGGGTTTGTTCGGCCACAACGAACTGTACTAACCACTATACTACACCGGCAATTGATAAGCTCAACAAGGTATTTTAAAATACAGAAAAATAAGATAAAAATTGCTCAAACAGCGCATATCTATCCAGAGCTGATCCGAATTTTATTTTATTTTTTTTTTTTATTTTTTTTTTTTTTTTTTTTTTTACAATGCTTTCCTGTTTCAAATTAGTGTACCATTAATATCCCTTGCAAGTATAAGTAGAAGGGTTGGAAGAACATTAGAACTGTTGGCACAATGTTGCGGGTCCACTTCGCAACATAAATGATAAGTAAGAGTATCAAGGTATGATAAAGAACTTCAAGCCTTAGTTCTTTTGGACATGCATGCGCGTATTTCCAAGTATGAAACCATGAAACCAACAAAGGTGTTAACTTATTAAAAAAAAAAGAGGAAAAATAGACGACAAATGACAGTGTGTAAAATCTCCAAAAAGAAAGCCCGATGCGGGGCTCGAACCCGCAACCTTTTGATTGACCTTATAAGATTAAGAGTCAAATGCTCTACCGATTGAGCTAACCAGGCTTTTCTGATGAGTAAATCACGCAGATTATTTATGTCGTCTAAAATAAAAGACCAAGCATTTTAGCTCTATTGGGTACTCTAAGCCACATTATAATAACCACTCTTCTTGGGAGCTTCGGAGATATCTGAGATCTGACCAGCGTAGTATATTTAGAAAGCTTCCAGGGTTTGAAAATGCTGCCACCCTAACCATCTTTTGCCATTATAAAGATCTTTCATTTTATGCGTCTACGCAGAGTCCCGATATAGTGTTGAGACAGAATAAATTCAATGAGCTATTACGGATGCCAGCATGAACATAAAAATTTTCAACAAACACAATATCAAGATTCTTTTGACTCGGTTTGTGTCACACATATTGTTTTCTCCAAATCAGTAAAAGACCTTTTACTAAACAACATCCAACATCCTTACCAAGAGCAATATAAGGCACTCTGGCCGAGTGGTCTAAGGCGCCAGGGTAAGGTTACCTTACCATACATTCCTGGTCTCTTCGGGGGCGCGAGTTCGAACCTCGCGGGTGTCATTATTTTTTGCTTTGGAATTTTTGTGAGAACTGCATATAAAATTATGATATCTACTTCTTGGTGGCAACTTAATTTCGTTAAGAAGAGCAAAAGAATGAACCTTGACGACGAAGATTACTATTCAGGAGAGGAGGAGTTCAACGAGGATGCTTTGAGTAACGAGGAATATGACAAACTTTACGCTCTTCTTCCTGTGGCGAAGAGTGAAATCCTGCTGCATAATGATACTATAGATGAACTTGCCATCAAAGAAGCATTATTCTACAATTACTTCGAGCTCGATGCTGCTTTACAAGAACTCAGAGAAAACTTCCCCAAGAAAGCAAAAGGTACGTTTACTTTTTTATCGATTCGAATCATGCAAAGAGCACAATTATCTTTTTTATTTGATTCTGAGGCCGTTTCAACGTGATTGATTGTCATTAAGTTCTAGATTTGCTAATGCTGTAGAGGAAAAAGTTTCCAAGCTTGCATTGCTAGCGAAAAAGCGTGCTGAAGGTCGAGCTCTGCAGCCTCTGAGCGACCAATCTCATACGCCCACAACACAAAAACCAGCATCCTCCAAACTTTCTGCATTAGCTAAGGCCAGGAATGGTAAAGCAAAGCTTGGAATAAATGGCCTCAAGTCTGAAAATAATGAAAAGGATTCTGATAAGCCCAAATTGATCAGGAAATCAAATTTGGGACAAGCATTTAAAGCAAAAGCTCACGCCGAGGCCCGTGGTGTGCCCAAGGAGCCAAAAGAACCTGCTGGTAGCGTGAGCAAACAGCAAAACTTGGATTCTGAAACCCCATCAAGCATAGTTAACTCTGGAACAAAAAGGCGACAAATCGAACTAAATCCATTACAGATTGATGATTCTGCATTGCTTGAGTCGCCTCTGCGATCAGTTTCAATTTTTCTCTTTGACGATTTACCAAGGACCTCAGAGGAGAATAGGAGGAAAAGGAGGTGCTGTGCCATGGATATATTTTTTGCATATACTAACATCGATCCAATAGCTAAAGCAAAGAGCAATTTCAACCAGCCAAGTCCTGACGACAAGGTCTTAGAGGCTCAAAAGCAGGCATTTGAAAATGACATGAAAAAGCTCAACATCAAGGATACCCTGAAGGAGAAGAAACCTTCACAGGCAGTGTCGACAAAGCCTTTCAAAAACATTGATTTGGTCTCTGAGCTTTCAAAAAACCCAAACTTCTCAAAGCCGAATGTGTCCTTTGTGATTATAGGCCATGTTGATGCGGGTAAATCAACGTTGATTGGCAGATTGCTCTATGACGTCGGTGCTGTGGATGCAAAAACAGTGAATAAGCTCGTTAGAGAGGCAGAAAAGATGGGTAAAGGGTCTTTCGCTCTTGCTTGGATCATGGATCAAACCTCAGAGGAAAGAAGTAGAGGCGTGACTGTGGATATCTGTGCAACAGGATTTGAGACCGCTGACACCAGATTTACTGCTATTGACGCACCCGGACACAAAGATTTTGTTCCCCAGATGATTGGCGGAGTTTCACAGGCAGATGCAGCACTTTTGGTTGTTGATTCCATCAATGGTGAGTTTGAAGCCGGATTTGTGATGGACGGTCAAACAAAAGAGCATACTCTTCTTGTAAAGAACCTTGGCATAGATAAAATTTGCGTGGCCATCAATAAGATGGACAGGGAACAGTGGTCACAACAAAGATACGAAGACATAAAAGAGCAGTTGTCTCAATTCTTAACACATGAAGATGTTGGGTTCAAAACTGAGAATATTTCGTTCATCCCAATCTCTGGACTAACTGGAGAGAATGTTGTGAAGAGAAACAAAAACTTGTCTGAACTTTCATGGTTTTCTGGTCCAACCTTACTAGACTCCTTGGATTCCATCAAAACCTCAATGGAACCCAATTCGGCAGATAAACTTTTGAAGGAAGATTTCAATTTGGCCATTAATGATATTTACGATGTTACAAACTCAGAATTTAAATTACGAGGTAAAATTCTGCTGGGATGCATCCAGGCCGGTCAAACAGTCCTAATTCACCCGACCGAAGATTACGTGCAAGTGCAGGCCTTGTTCTTTGAAGAAAAGCCCGTCAATGTTGCTATTCGCGGGCAAATCGTTCTGTTGAAGGTGAAAACGGCTCAGCTCAAAAACAAAAGCGTGGAGGATCTCAGTATTGGCGATGTTATTCTGAAAGCAGAATCTCCAGTCAAATCAGTGAAGACTTTCCAAGCCTCGGTCAACATGTTTAACATGACAAAGCCATTGTTGGTTGGAACGCCGTTTGTTCTCTTCCGTAATAACGCGTCAGTATCTGCGCGTATCTCCAAGGTGCACCAGATCAACGGCGTCAAAAAGAAGAAGATGCATTTGGTATCCAAACAAATAGCTGATGTCGAAATTGAAGTTCTTGATGACAGGGCACTTCCGGTTGCTACTTTCTCGGATAATAAGTCGCTTGGCAGAATTGTCATTCGTCGTGAGGGATCTACTATTGGTGCAGGGGTCATTACAGGCTTGTAATTAGTGAAATCACGAGATATAATCGACAAACAAGATCAAAACCCCCAAGACGATGCATGTAGTGATAATAAGGTTAGAGCCCCGCTTGTTTCTATCAGTGGCCTTAACAAGAGATTTGTTTCCCATTCTTAAATCAGCGTCGACTTGGTCTTGGCTTTCGAGAAGATTATCGATTTGCTCGGCTTGGGTTTCGAGATGCATAGTTAACTCGGCTTGCAATTTGACAATGTCAACCATAGAAGTGTGAAGCTTTTCAACCTGTTTAAGCTGATCTGTTTTCAATGTGAGAAGTTCATGGTTTTCTTGCTTGAGCTCTTGTAGTTGTTCTTGGTCTAAATGTGTAGCAGGGGAATTTTGCTCTTCCTCAACCACATCAAACTGATAGCCTGAGCCATGCAGCTGAAAAGGAGCACTGAAATCCTCGTCATCAATGTTCTGAAAATGAAGTAAATTCAACTGCTTCTCTCGCTTAGCCCGCTTTCTTTCTATCAGCTCAAATGCGCGGTTGACGGTGGACGTAGTTTCATTTAAAAAGCGAAGCGTTTGTGTCCTATGAGAAGCCAAGGTCACTTCATACAACCTTGCTGGATCAGTTGCGGTGGTGGTGAATATCGAGGAGAACATTCCCTTCTTGGACTCTCTTTCTTCAATGACTTCATTCCGCTTCTTTTCGTAGGCTTGAAGAAACTTTAGTTTTTCGAAGGTCTGTTGAATCTTGAACTTGAAGTCCTCATCGATTTTGTTTTTGTCCTCTGTAGTCAATTGCTTTCTTCCAGATGTATCTAGCTTTGAGAGCTCATCATTTATCTGAAGATACAAAGGACGGATTTCAGTGACAAAAGTACTGAGCTGTACTAGATTGAGATAGAAGTCTAGACATTCCTTATCGAAGGTGTCTTTGATGAGGTAACTGGGTTCCTCTTTGGGAGAACGTTGCCGTGGATTCTCGAGCGTAAGCTCTTTTTTGACAATGTCAACACATGTGTGGAAAAGTGGAGTCAAGTCAGTCATGAATACCAAGGTTCGATGCGAGATCAATGGAGAACGCAAAGGTATCTTATGTGTGGTGTACGGGTTTATGAAGGTTGCACTTGGTTGCAAATTTACAGTCGCAAATCAATCCTACTTTTTTTTTTTTTTTTTTTTTTTTTTTTTTTTTTTTTTTTTTTTTTTTTTTTTTTTTTTTTTTTTTTTTTTTTTTTTTTTTTTTTTTTTTTTTTTTTTGACTAGGTATCTACAAAGACAAATAAATCAATGAAAAAAACTTATCCAGATAAGAATTCAACACATTTGGAAACTTCCACAGCATCCTCTTTTCCCCCATGCTTTGTTATTTTGATAGGAACTGTCTTGGAGTCGTAAACTATGTTCCAACGACCAATATATATCTTCCCACTTGCATTAGGAACTTTTTCGTTGTACTCTTTTCTTTCTTGTGGGTCAGATTTCATGTACTGTGCATATTCTGGAGCTCCAGGAATAAAAATGTTGTCTGCACAGATCACGGTGCCTGGATAGATCAAGCTCAAAGATTCAAGGACCCTAAGATCGGGAATGTACATGTCTTTCCAGTGGTCAATGAAAACAAAGTCAGCAGCAGTGTAGTCTCCTTCTTTTGAGAGACGCTGCTCGAAGTCTGGTAACGTGTCACCGGCTTTGCCCACAATGATCTCCACTATGTCAGACAAGCCAGCCAAATCAATGATCTCCCTGGAAATCTTTGCAAATTCAGGATTAAGCTCAAAACTAATATAACGAGCTTTCTTTGCAACCTTGGTGGGTTCATTGAGTTTTCTGAGCTCGTTGCCAAATAAGATCGCAGAGTATCCCACGTAACACCCAAGTTCGAGCATTAAAAGAGGGCACGCTTTGCGCATTTCCTCAATTATAAGCTGCCCCTTTTCCTCACCAACAATCATGATCCCTCCTACGCTGTCCGCATATTCATCAATTGCCTCGAGCACCTTCTCTGGGGAGTTCTTTAAGCTCTCATATTTTTCCTTGGGAAACCCTTTGATCCAGTCCAAAAGATCTTGTTCCTTGCCCATTGTGAATAAAAGTGTGATTTTTTAAAAAATGATACGCCAATGGCTTCTCAATTGTTGTTGGTCCGAGCTCGGGGGGATTGCTTCTTATATACTCCGGACTGTACTTGGACTCGAAATCGCATTATTATCTGCCCACGCACTACAGTGTCATCTATTGCATTACGGGGTCTGCAGATGTGGATCGGGCAATAAGTCGTAGAATCGGCCAAAAAAAGTGGCCAAAAGCTAAAATGGACCTGAGGTACAGGAGGCTCTTTCTAAGAACGTTCTTAAAAAAAGATCCGGGCAGATCAAGGGTCCTTTCGCAGGTAGAGATAAGATCACGTGATGCGATCGGCTGTCATCGGCGAGAATGTGACCCGAGTGGATAGGATCGACCCACTTTGGGAAACAACAACAAATTACCAAATATGCTAGAGTCGAAATTCCAACAAAGGCTCGAATCTCTACGAGAAAAAATAGCCGATGCTAAAAGGTGCAATGATAGAGATGTCACGGAGGACAATAAAAGGCAACGATCCAGAAATCAAGCATACAAAACCGCCAACCCCGAACTCCAAGAGACCAGCACAAGTATCGAAAGAAGCATACTTGATTACTCACTAAAAGAATGGGAGAGATTCGAAGAAAGAAAACCAGGCGGTGGGTATAAGAACCTCAACGATTTGGCGTATGCAACATACAAAAAAGAACTTAATAACATGAAGCCAGACAAAGAGAAGTACGCCAATAGCAAGGATTCCAAAGGAGACCTTTTTCTGGTCAATGATGACTCAGAAGACATTAACAGAGTTGTCAAGGCACTACACGAGTCGAGCAAGAATAAGCTAAAGAGAAAGCGTGCTGATGATGATGGGGAGGCTTTCATCACAGAGAAGAATAGGCAATTCAACATGAAGCTCGAACGTGAGTACGGGAAGCAAAACTAATAGATTACGAGTAACGAAAGAAAAATCAATAATAGGCGTGGTTTTAATGTAGGATATTTTTCCGAAATTTCTTTTTCATCGGTGAGAACGAATTTTACGTCCGATGAGCACCATGTTCTGCAAGGCGAAGCCGCACTGGCCTGCATCGCAGCTGATAACATCGATAACCATCGCTTCTACTACACCACTTCTTTTCCATGCAATTTCAAGATCTACCTCATGAAATCATATTTCGAGTGTTTGACTGCTTCTCTTACTCAGAGACAGACTCAATAATACACGGCATCGGACGAAGTACCGATCCACAGGCTCTAACTGTGAAGAAGCTTCTCTGGGTGACCAGATGCTTCCAGAAGTTGGTTGTCTCTCTTCCAGACAGCTCCTATGATACCCAGGGCAACCACATCATGCCAAAGGATGTTCCCATGCTTTGTAAGGAGCTCTTGAACCACAACCTTATACCGTGTCATTTGGCTTTTGAGCTATCGCGAAACCCAAGAGATTACGTCAAGTTCCAGAGAAGCCTCACGGAGATTTGGGAGATCTTGGACTCACCAGTAATATGCAAGCAACTTCATTCGATTCCACGGCTAGATTTCACTATCTTGGGGAACACAGTGACCACCGAGTCGCCGACGTCTTTGGTTTCGCTGATTCTCAATACCATGGTGAAGATGACCAACTTGAAGGGAGCATCTTGGGACACCATCAACATTTCGCTGACAGACTTGGGGAGTTACTTCCCCCAGAAATGGGGTGCTATATTTGAAGGCTTTACGCGTACAAAAAGTTTGATTTTGCAGGACAACTTGATCCGGCTGTCCTTCCCGTACGACGCACTCGAAGACTTATTTGAAAGTTACTTTAGGTGGCCCCCGCACCTTATACACCTCTCACTCAGAAATAATCTCATCAAAAAGTTTCTGGATGGGGCTCTTGAAAATCTACCTGAGTCGTTAGAAACATTGGATTTGTCGAAAAATGTGCTCGAACAACTCGGTGGCCCCAACAAAAAACCTCTACAGCTGCATTTACCAAAATTAAAATTGTTGGACATCAGTGAAAATAACAATCTCTGTCACTTGGATGAGACTCTTTTCCACAATGCTCACTTGTTGCCCCAGCAGCTTGTGATAAAGCTAGACAATTGTAATTTATATGGTCCTGTGCTCGCCTCGCTAATTGCATGCGCTGAGACAGAAAATATAAAAATCGCTCTTTGAGCGATCCGGCACCACTGACACTAGTTCCGTCTTGTGACGGAGCCGCGGACTGCATCTAACCACTTCGAAATCTGGAACCGCCTGTCGTTCACATAATCAATACTAGATCTTCTCTAAGCTGCGAGGCACCTTTCCAATTCATAATTTCATGTTACCCCGCCTCTATCTTAGAACCCTACCGCTTCGTCGGGCTTCCCTTCTACATCTGCGCCCATTCCTACCGTCATTAGCCCAACAAATCTGCTCTCGCAGAAACTATGCGGCCCAGCCACAGAGCCAACCAGCTGAGGGTGTTCTGGAGAAAAAGCCTATTGATCCTCCGGTAGCTCCAAAAAAGAAGGGAAATCTCAGCAAGGACCTTTTACGAATATTTCGTCTTGCAAAACCAGAATACGGTCCTTTGGTCGGTGCTCTATTATGTCTTCTAGGTACATCGACTGTCTCAATGTCTCTTCCATACTTCATTGGTAAGATTATAGACACTGCCAAAGATGACGAGGACGCAGACGAGGCTGAGAAGGAAGAAAAGGCTAAAGAAGACAAGAAAATACTCGGCTTTTCGCAGTCACAATTCTATGGGGGTCTTGTGGCCATTTTCATGACAGGCTCGGCCTTGAACTTCGGTAGAATCTACTTGTTGAGGACTGTCGGTGAGAAGATGGTAGCCCGTTTGCGCTCACGGCTTTTTGCAAAGATACTCTGTCAGGACTCGTATTTCTTTGACGTGGGCCCCCAGAAACAAGGCATGAAAACGGGTGACCTCATCTCTAGGTTGTCAAGCGATACCCAGATAATCAGCAAATCGCTAAGTGGAAATGTCAGTGATGGTGCAAGGTCGATAATAAGCGGCATTGCCGGCTTGTCGATGATGTGGTGGGTTTCCTGGAAGCTCACGTTGTGCATGAGTTTGCTTTTCCCTCCATTGATCGTCATGTCTACAGTCTATGGTCGTCAAATCAAGCAGCTTTCCAGGACTATCCAAGAGAGTTTGGGAGGAATGGCAAAAGTCTCAGAAGAGAAATTCAATGGCTTAAGGACAATCCAGAGCTTCGCTCAGCAAAGACCTGTCGTTAGTGAATACAACAAAGAAGTCAGAGCAGTCTATCAGAAGTCCATGCTTGAAGGGCGTTTGAGCGGAGTCTACTATTCAATTAACGGGTTCTTGGGTAACGCCACCCTCATTGGTTTGCTTATCATCGGGACCAGACTTATAACTGCAGGTGAAATCACTATTGGTGATTTATCAAGTTTCATGATGTACGCTGTGTACACTGGTTCCTCTGTGTTCGGTTTAGGTAATTTTTACACCGAATTGATGAAAGGAATTGGAGCTGCAGACAGAGTCTTTGAGCTCATCGACCTGAAACCAAAAATCACCACCAGCGTCGGCAAGAAGGTTGACAACTTGCATGGTGACGTTGTGTTGAGAAACATTACTTTTGCATACCCATCGCGTCCTGAATCGCCTATTTTCAGAAACATTTCGCTTACTATCAAGAAGGGAGAGCATGTTTGCTTAGTGGGTCCTAGCGGTTCCGGCAAGTCCAGTATTTCCCAGCTTCTTCTTCGTTTCTACGACCCCAATAGTGGAGTTTGTCTTGTAAATGGCCATGACATCAAAGATTTGAACCTTAACTTCTACAGAGGCAAGATTGGCTATGTTCAACAAGAGCCTCTTTTATTCAGTGGCAGCATACGTGATAATATCACATTTGGCAAACCAAATAGCACAAGCGAAAGAATTGAAGAAGCAACGAGATTGAGTAATGCTCACAATTTCATTGCTAGTTTCCCACAAGGCTTGGATACATTGGTGGGACCAAGCTCAAGTGGCTCTGCCCAATTGAGCGGTGGCCAAAGGCAAAGAATTGCTTTGGCCCGAACCTTAATCAAAGATCCTGAGATTCTCATATTAGATGAGGCTACATCGGCGCTTGATTCGAGGTCTGAAGAGATTGTCATGAAAAACTTGAGTGAGTTGTCTCATCAGAGACAAACCACCATCATACTGATTGCACACCGTCTTTCTACTATAGAGAACAGTGAGAGGATCATTGTATTCAATAATCGGGGTGAAATAGTAGAGGACGGGGCCTTTGACGTGCTCATACAAAACCAGAACAGTCAGTTGAACCGCTTACTCAAAAGCGATCTCTTCACTGAAGAGATTTAATAAAAAATACCTAGGATAGAAACGAATAAACTCGTAATTCGCAAATCCGTATGCCATTTTCATATAAAATCGGACTTAACAATAAGCTCGATCCATCTAGGAGAATATCCGACGGCATTTTAAGGTTTGGGTCGCATACCGGAGATAACTAAATCGGCGCCTGAAAATATCCGATAAATTTAGCGTGCGACTTTGGCAGCAAGTGCGGCGGCATGCTGCTAGATAACGCTCGTGATATGTCAAAAGTTCTCAAAGAATGAAAAATTGTGGGGCAGCCGAATTACGAAAATTAGATGGGAGGGGATAGTAAAATAATTAAAATTGGGTCAGTCCGCAGCTTGCAGGTTGCTTTTGCAACCATTCGTCTAAACTACAAACAGCAATTCTGGGCGGTGACGAAATGTGGAGTGCGGAAGTTCTGAGCCGCCGGAGAAAAAAATAGAAAAAGAAAAAATAAAAATAAAAAGAAAAGAACGAGAGACCTCTGAAGCTATGCTCCTCATTGAGACTTTGAAGCAGAGAGATTGTCGGAGTTAACAAGACTTTGCGCATTGTGGCGAATACTATCATATTTTGTGTTGTTTTGCTGCCGTTCTCATGTGTGATACTTAAACAACATTATGGGAATCCTGTACAAAAATCATTGCCATGCTGCTGGGGGGCTAAACTCACATGCCATGGCTCATCTAGAAACAAGGCCGCTAATGCCCGGTGACGCGCTCTGAATGAGCTTAGTTCGGATCGGAACAAATGTACGGTCTAGTGCTATGTCATTAATTTAATAAACGCCTCTCCTTTCCATTTTACTCAGCACTAATTTTTTTTGCTTCCACATATTCAATCTCCTCTTTAAGCCCGATAAGCATCTGGATTACATCACGCTTATCTATATTGTTCCACCATAACTGCCAGTGTCTGAAATGCTTGAGATCGATCGCAAGCTCATCGACAAGCTCGGCATCGAAGAAAAACATGAGTACCTTCAAAATGTCCTCCCACTATATCGGAAAATATCGCTGGCGGTGATTCCTCCTTTGGCATCCTTGGATATACTCGGTGGTGGTCACAATAAGCTGAATGAAGACGAAGATGAGACCTTTGTCGATGCAAATGAGAACCCATACCGAGACCTGGATAGTCCTGAAGATGCTGAAGATGATGTGGCAAACCCGATCAGTGAGGAGCATGCATCAACCTCCTTCTTGAACCAGCTCACGATGGCCTCCGTGCTTAACGGAGTCGGCAATGCGCTTAATCTTCGGAAGCTCCTATCAGATGCCAGAGACACCATCAATGAATCTAAAACACATCTTACTGGTTACAATCTATCGGAAAGTGAGAACGAGTCTGAAGATGAATCTCCGGCCCGGCTGACACCAATTGAAGAAACCTCGAGTCCCCCTTCAAGCACTACAGAGGAATCCCAACCAAAAGAAGTTGAAGAAGAACCAGAGATTCCCATTCTGTCTTCTTATCAGCCTGTGAGTCAGGACACTTGGGAGGTCCCACCCGAGAAAGATTGGACTCCATTGCACCGTTCTATTATGGAGAAACTCGACCTTGCTCCTTTAAAAGAAGTCGTTATTGTTAAGCATGACAAACTTCAAAATGAGCAAGAGACGCCCGAGCAGCAGCATAATCGTCGTAAGCTAGTTTGGCAAGTTGGTCAGCGTGCAAAGGATGTGTTTCAATTGAAGGACTCAGAAATATTCCACGGTAACTTTGATTGTTGGCTCATTAAAGACGTTCTTTTACAAGGACAGATATACCTTACGACCGATGCCTTCTGTTTTTACTCGCTTGCCCCAAATACTGGTGGACCATACGCAGATATATTCAACAATCAGGAACAACAAGATATCACGCTATATCAAGGAGCTTTGAGCCTCCGGTCGTCATACGGAGAGTCGTTAATTAATTTACCTGGAATCCAGCGATTTTGGGCCGTTCTTCGCCCAGACACTCTAAGCATATATACCTCTCCAACTGACATGTACTTTCCAGTGAAAGTCGTTGATTTGCATGATGCCCTCTACTGTGAGATTATCAAGTCAACTCCAATGCCATCCAGTCCAAATCCTCACGGGTTTCCAGAATCTTCTTCACCTAAATCTCCACGCCCAAAACTTCACTCATGTCGAAGCTCATCATACATTGAAAGCTCCCCATCGTCCTCTGCAGCTCAGTCAGACTTAACCTCTATCGCCGGAGAAAGTGAGCTAGAAGAATCAAAGTCTGAGGTTGCTAGCGGTGTTTGGTTCAAGATTGTTTGCAAACACAAATCTTATCGATTCCAGACTGGAAATCTCTTCTCCGCTCGTCATTGGTATAACAGCATAACGAAAGCTATTTTCTTGCTTCAAAACACCAATTCTTCCAATGAAGTTTTGCACAAAATTCCTATGGAGTACATTGTGGACTTTCATAAGAATTTTGTTCTCACAGATGACCCAGTTGTCAGTGAACATACACATACCGATAAACCTATTCCGATAACCTTTTCTATCAAATACAAACTTCCTCAAGGTGAAAGGAAGTCTCGCCTTACGGGTAAAATGAAGTCAAAGCCACCAGCATATGAGCATGCTCATTTTCTTATTTTTCATGAGGGTGAATACTTCTTCGAGAAGTTTAGTCAGCTTTTGAAGGAGCACAAGAATCGATCAACTGGAAGCGTCCAAGCGAATTTAACGGGGCTGGTGGCTTCCAAGCCATCTACATCGACCGAACTGCGGATAATATCATCGATCCAACCAGAGTCTACTAATTCGAGGTCTTTGGTTGATAGGATTGCAAAACACAATGAAAATATATTGCTTCAGAGATTTTCTGAACAGTTTCTCTCTGCACAGCCAGATGCCGACTCCGATTCGGAAATATCAAATAACGAAGGCAATCAAAGATTGAGGTCCATGGCTAAAGTTTTGGGGATCAACAGGCCTCTTTTCAAGAGAAGCTCTTCCTCTTTAAGCTTAGACAAAGCATCTTCTACCAGTTCTGAAAAAATTGAATCAACGCCCGAAGCCAATGAGAATACATTTTCCCTCCGATTTCCTAAACCATTTTCTGTTCTGATTCTCCAGGGGCTTGGAATGCTACTAGTTACCTCTCGGAGAAGCATGGAAGACGTCGAGCAGAGATTGAAAGTCATTGAACAGACTCGCGAGCAATCTGCTCTTGATCTGAATCTACTGTTTTCAAATCCAAAACTTCCTTCAATCCATGGCCAAGAAATAGATGTGGCCAATACGAAGTCTAGCAGCAGCTTGAGTGTGCCTTCTCCAAAGAAAAGGAGCCGATTAAAGACATGGAAGAAGAGCTTGCAAACAGTGTCTAGTATGGGTGGTTTGTGGACAGCAGACCCAGAACATTTTGTCGACAACAACGACAGAGATGAGTTTTACATCAAGGACGAGCACGAGCGCATGAAAGCTGACCGTCACTTCAGGGAACATTTTTCTTTGTCTGAAGACTCTAGACTTGTGGCATCTTATTACTGTCACTTGAAACGAACTATTCCTGTTTACGGTAAACTCTATTTAGGAAACAACAGGCTTTGTTTCCGCAGCCTTGTCCCCGGCTCCTCCACACATATGATTCTTCCCTTGAAGGACATTGACAACTGTGCTGATGAAGGAGGTTTTCACATTAATTATTTTGGCCTTATAGTATCTGCAAATGGTGAGCGTTTGACGTTTGAGTTTGGTACAGAGAAAATCAAAGATGATTTCAAGAATATGATGCTTGGTGAGCTTGAGCTTCTCCATGAGAATGAGTCATGGGTGCCAAAGCCTCACGAGTTGGGTCATGCTACTGAAATTACAGACAAAAAAGCCAACAAAGAAGAAATGGACAATAGGACTCGCGAGCTCAGTGAATACTTGGCTGATTCGTCAATCCGTGTGGCTCGTCTCAGAAACCTTGAAGACCGAGTTGGAGTGGCCTCTGGAATTGAATTTCCGTTGATTCTCGAAGAGTCTCTTTACTACGCCACGGAAATAAAACCTTCTAACTCATACAAGTTCACTCTTTTAACTATTGGCTCACGAGGAGACGTCCAGCCGTACATTGCACTCGGAAAAGGGCTCATTGCAGAGGGTCATCAAGTCACTATTGCTACTCATTCTGAATTTAAGGACTGGATCGAGTCTAATAATATCGGTTTCAAAGAGATAGCAGGAAACCCTGCTAAGCTTATGAACTTAATGGTCACTCATGGGTCTATGACAGTCAGTTTCCTCCGTGAAGCTAAGTCTCAGTTCAAAGGGTGGGTAAGTGATCTCTTAGAAACAAGCTGGGAGGCATGTAAGGATTCGGATGTGATTATCGAGAGTCCTTCTGCTATGGCTGGTCTTCATATTGCAGAAGCTCTTGAAATTCCTTACATTAGAGCCTTCACAATGCCTTGGACACGGACAAGGGCTTATCCCCATGCATTCATCGTTCCAGACCAAAAGCGTGGTGGATCTTATAACCTTTTGACCCACATTATGTTCGAAAATGCGTTCTGGAAAGGTATATCTACTCAAGTGAACCAATGGAGAATGAACACATTGGGCTTACGGAAGACAAGCATGGAAAAGATGCAACAGTCAAAAATTCCCTTTTTATATAACATATCTCCTGCTATTTTCTCGCCAGCGGTTGATTTCCCTGATTGGGTCAAGGTCACTGGATACTGGTTTTTGAACGAAGGTCGAGATAAGACATACAATCCACCAAAGGAATTGACTGAGTTTATTGCACGTGCAAAAGAGGAAAATAAGAAGATTGTTTACATCGGATTTGGATCAATTGTTGTGAGAGATGCTAAAAAGCTTACAAGGGCTATAGTGGAAGCAGTTGAGATGGTTGGTCTCATGTGTGTTTTGAACAGGGGCTGGTTCGACAGGCTTAACGAGGAAGAAGGCGAAGAGGGATCAGGAAAGAAAGAAGACAAACCGGAGAAAGAGGTTAAACTTCCCGACTCTATTTTTGATTCTGGCTCTGTTCCCCACGATTGGCTCTTTCCTCAAATGGATGCCGCAGTTCACCACGGTGGCTCAGGCACTACAGGCGCTACTTTGAGAGCTGGTACCCCAACCATCATTAAGCCATTCTTTGGTGATCAATTTTTCTATGCATCAAGGGTTGAGGATTTGGGTGTCGGAATGGGACTTAAGAAATTAAACAAAGACAGTTTGGCCAAAGCACTCAAGCAAGTGACTTCTGAATCAAAGTATTTAGAGAGAGCTAGTGCTATATCACATTCCATGGAGCATGAGACTGGAGTCAAGACAGCAATTGCAGCGATTTATTCGGAGCTCTCGTACTCCAAGACATTGATGCAAACTATCAGACTTAATACCGACCGCTCTAAAGCTACGGAGGATAGATCTGGAGCTCAAACACCAACTGTCGATGAAGAGAGTCCTGACTCGGATACTGAAGACGAAGATGAAGAAGAAGAAACAGGCCCAGATCCTGTCGAGAGCGAGGAAGCAGAAGAGAGTGATCACGATCATGATGATGATGATGATGACGATGACGATGACGATGACGATGATCTTGCAGCCGGGCACAATGGTGGTGGTGGTGCCAAGTTGCTGCTGTATGTCAACTTGATGAAGGATCAAAAGAGAGTTTAATTCTATACTGACATATTCGAATCGGTCTGAATTTAATTTATCGCATTGCGATAGCGCAAGATATGCGGTTAGGTGCAGCTGATAACGCGCACATGTAGGTGGTCACGTGAAATAAGACAAAGCAGTATTACTCAACGGACCAGATATTTTCGGTGAACAGAGTCAGACACAGTACTTAAAATCACTGAGCTCCTTATTTGTTTCCCTTGTTAACCAAAACAAATATGGCAAAACTAGCGTTTAAAGATATAACAGAAGAAGAAAATAAGCGCAATAGCTTTGCTGCTATGGTGCCAGGGCAGACGATAGTGGAAATTCCAGAATACGAACTAGAGTGTGGAGAAACCCTATACAACTTTCCCGTGGCTTACAAAACGTGGGGAAGACTCAATAAGGATAGAGACAACGTTTTCCTAATTTGCCATGCGCTTACAGGCTCGTCCGATGTTCTGGATTGGTGGGGACCTTTGCTCGGAACTGATAAAACATTCGATCCTTCCAGGTTTTTTGTCATTTGCATAAACTTCTTGGGCTCTCCCTATGGTTCCTGCTCTCCAGTGACAATAGAAAGAGCGACTGGGAAACCATACGGGCCATTGTTTCCATTGGTCACAGTCAAAGATGACTTAGGTATCCAGAAGCTCATATTAGATTTCTTGGGAGTGGAGAAGATTGCTTGTGTGATTGGTGGCTCAATGGGAGGAATGGCTGCTCTTGAATACTCCCTGACTTACAACAATACCGGATATGTCAAGTCTGTGATTGCATTGGCTACCTCTGCTAGGGCCAGTGCTTGGTGCATATCGTGGAATGAAACACAAAGACAGTGTATTTTCAGTGATCCATTTTATGATGACGGCTACTATTACGAGAATCCGAATGGAACAAGGCCGACGGGTGGTCTTAGTGCTGCACGGATGGCTGCTTTGTTAACATACAGATCTAGAAACTCATTTGAGACGCGATTCGGAAGGAAATTACCCACTAACAATATCAAAAATGATGACCAGAACAATATTATATTGCCTCGTACCAAGGACGAAGAGAATTGGCTTTTGCACAATGATGGAGCAAGACTCTCGCGCATTTCCTCTTCGAAGAAGATAAACCAGGCAGGCACTGATAAACCACAGACTTACTTTACTGCGCAGTCTTACTTACGCTACCAAGGTGACAAATTCATCAAAAGATTTGATGCCAATTGCTATATATCAATCAGTCGGAAACTTGATACACATGATATTACAAGAGGACAGATTGAGCCTTCTGATTCCCAGACAGATCCTCTACCAGCATATTTGGAAACCCTTAAGTCTCCACATTTAATAATTGGCATTCAGAGTGATGGCCTCTTTACTTATGGCGAGCAACAAGTCCTCGGTGCCCATATACCAAACAATGTCCTCAAAAAATTGGATTCCCCAGAAGGCCATGACGCATTCTTATTAGACTTTGAAATTATAGATCAGTACTGTCGAGGATTCTTGCATGACCAATTAGGGGAATACTTTGATGAGAATTCCCACAAGGTCGAAGTGTTCAAAGACTGGCAAAACTACGTTATATCTGTTGAAAATGGAGGAAATTCTGTCTTTGGAGAGGCCGAAAAGAATATCACCAATTGGTGAGGGTTGTTCTGTACTCGGCCTCTGGTCCTGGCAAATTTGGTGTACGGATGCATCTATTACTGCCGCGATGTGAATTTACTTGGGAGCAGATACAATGAATCCACAGCTAATATTCTCAGAAATAGAAACCACTAGTGAAATCATAGTAAATGATCCAGTAAACTTCTTAAGCATTGTCTCCAAAGAGCCTTTAAGTACACACAATGGCTCATATTTCTTTACGAGTCCACTGTTTCATCGCGTGGAGGACTTGATTCAACACATGCAAGCAGAGTGCAAAGGAAACAAACAATTTCAATATTTTCTTAGCATACATGCAGATGATGGGTCATCTATTAAGCTGAGCTCCAAGGATCCATTCGTGTTATCACTTCTGTTATCGGACCACACTTTTAACCATAATCACTACATTAGTCGATACTTAAAGCTTTCGAAACAGGTTCCACTAAAGAAGTCCCCAGAGACGAAAATCATCTACAATGCAACCGCTCAATATCCATCTACAGGTAAGAAATATGAGGCTGATCTAAAATACTTGTTGAAGAATGTGTTTGCTGAGGTTTCTGTTGAGCTACTCTCGAACAAAAACATGGATGGTCTCCAACTTTCTTTGAATACTTCAACTCCAAAACACCATGATATTCCTCCCGATTCTGATCTCTCGCCCCTTTATTGCTCTATTTTTCAAGACCCAGAAGATATGTATGAGTATCAGAGCTTGATACATCTAATTCAACCTCCCAACTTACATCCCACTAGTCAAATGGCTGCCGTTAGCATGTACGAAACTCCTACAACAGATGGAACCCCTAACGACCCAGTGAAGATACATCAATGGAAAAACGTCACACCCTCAGTTGTCCAAACCATCATAAATGAGGGCAACTTCATTTCTTTGCTTATCAAGACTCTAGATGGGAGTATTATGATTTTCAAGAGCCAGTTAAAGACTTACGCTTGGGTGCTTAAGTCATAATGTGTTGAATCTTGTATTATACAAAAAAACCTATATACAACAATAAGCGAGTCCAGACCGCAGAAAAATCAATCGAACAAATTCAACACTGTTAAACACATCAAGGAAAGAAAACGGAAAAATGCCATATTCTTCTCATCCTCAATAAATAAAGTCTTTGTCTCGTTTCAATAGATATTTTTTTTTTTTTTTCTTTTTTCATTTTCGTTGCCAGCGTTAATTGATATTAGCAGCACTTATTTCATCAAGAGTAGGTTCAAACAAATTAAAGCCGTCGTAAGGACCTGGAAAGTTGAAATTATCATCCATGTTTCCGAGCAATTCCTCCAAAGGTGCAAGCCCAACGTCCATTAGTGGCGGAGTACGACTATAGAAGCTATCTTGACCCCTCTTCGGCTTTCCCAACATTTGCATCCACAAGTTATCGATTTCTTGTGATTCCTGAAAATCAGCACCTGTAGTCTCAGGCAACACTATTGGCACATCCGTCAAATTGGTAGGAACTGTACAAATATCTGTCGCTGCCGTCTTGTTTTGATTATCTGATACCGTGACTGGTGCTTTTGGACTAACACGTTCAAGAGATTTTTCAAGTAAGCCGTTAAAATCTTCGAGCATTTCGTTGGTAAATTTCATGTAACACTCTTTTCCTTTGCACCATTCTTCGAAGTACTCGGTCCCTGTGTACATAGACATCAAATGCTTCTGTGCTTTAACACACCTCCAACTGTAGTAGTACCTGCTACTCAACTTGGCAAGTGTGTTTACAAACACTTCGTTGCACTTTGTGGCCAATTCATAAGTTTTTAACATCAAGTCGTATCTGCGTTTGTACTTCGGATCGGTAAGGTAGCTATTAGTATGCATGGAAAGATTCTCAAAGAATAAGATTGAGAAACGGGCTCTTATAATGACAGCCAGAATCACAACAAGGCATTTATGAATAAGTGATTGTAAGGATGGCGTTATTGCTAAATCAGATGTACCCCGGAAATAAGTGTTCTTGTTACCTATAACCCTCTCATATAGTGGCAACATGTCATGAATAGCAATAACAAATATCTTTTTCAAATAGAAATAGGCCAAATCAGCATTATTGCGACTTTCGTATAAAATGAAGAAATGGAAATTAACACTAACAATAAAAAACGTAGATTGAAAGTAAATCTTCATTTTGATAGCATTCGATTTTATTGCCTGTTTGGTCAAATCTTCATTCAAAGACGAACTGAAACTAGTATAGTCCTTAATAAAGTCAACTTCCATCTCACTTAAGACCCCTGTTAGCTTTTCCATGGAGATTGGCTCCAAATTTGTGATCATTTCAATCATTTGACAGATTGTACCATAACCAAGCTCAATTCGGGAGAAAGAGGCAATAATAGTCTTCTCTGATTCAAGATCCTTAATATTCTCATTTCCAGGTTTATGATATGGCATTTTTGTATCAAAGTGTTGCTTTGATACACTCAAAGGTAGTCCATTTGTGACAGCCCCTTCAAAATCGAGAATCAAAAGATAGGCCCAAATTTTTCTGCAAAGATTATTTGTACGCTGGTCTCTTATCTGAGAGTTCACATTATCTGGCTCACGATGTAATCCTAGACTGATTGCCATATTAATCAACATTGCAGTATAAGACTGGGAATGAGAGTCCTCTGGGACCTCTCCATTCTCCGGTGAAAACAGATAGTATCTTTTGATGAACAACGCCAACTGTAGGAGAGGCAATGTGCAAGATTTGAAAATATTGAATTGATGCAAGCAAGCCTCAGCCAAGTCCAAATAATCAATGTCAATGGGATTATTCATGAGGAACTTTTTCGTTTGAGCTTGCGGCGATAGGTCGTTAGTGTAAAGGTTTTGTTCGTTAATTGCATCAGAATTCGTGAACATAGATAAATACGAAAACCGGAGAACGATTAATAATATGCCAAGTTGAACCAAATCAGAACGAGCTCTGCAGTTGAGCTTGGAAACCCTTTCGTGGGCATAACTTCTGGGACCTAGTATCCGCTCCATATGATCTAAAAATTCAAGCTCATCAATGAAGGGGAAAAGCATGACGACTTCCTTAAAAAACTGATCAAGAAGTAACCAAATAACCTTCTTCGTCTGTAACATTATTGTAATTTTTTCGAGCAAAGGGGCGTCTGGATTGATTTCACCACGAAAAGATGTCAATCCAAAAGCCTTAGATCGCTCATAGAAATCGTCGTCAATCTTCTTTGATTGTGCTTTGAAACTCTTCCCATTAGGGCCATCAATAACTTTGTCATCCTCAAAAGTTTTCTTAACTCTTTCTACAAAGAGTCTGTCTGATGGTTCCATTCCTTTTTCGAACGATGAAATGAACTTCCTTCTTCTTTGAACTGATTTGCGTTTGTAGTTAATAAGGGGCGCGAGAGCGTTATCAATGTTAATCAAAGCATTCCAACTCAAGGGCCCATAATTACGAGTTCCACCAGGGCACACTGAGAGAAAAGGATTAAATCTGGAATGAAAAGAAAAAGTCTCTACCTCAGGTTCAGAAGGATAGTAACCGATAAAATATGAAAAATCGTCAGAATTGCTCATCCATACGCACGAATCACCTTTAGGGTTATCCTGCTTAACGGATTTCTCGAGGAATGAAATCTTTTTTCTCAACATTTCCAACTCCAACTCCACGGAAGAAGTGTGTGGAGAACTCTCATGGTGAACAGACCCTGAGTTTCTTGACAACGGGCTCAAAGGCATGTTTTGACTTGTGGTTGATGGGGTGGATACAAGGGGTCCTGAGTTGAACAGTGGCACATCAGTATTACTCATTATACCATTTGAGCCGTTTGAGGAAGAAGTGTCAACAAGTGACTCATCGGAGCGGTTCAGATTACTGGTTTTTTCAATAACGTACTCACAATTAGGATTCCCGTATTTGATACATGTTCCACATGGGTTACCTTTATCACAACGAGTTTTTCTTCTCTTGCAAAATGTACATACAAAAGAACTCCGATGTCTCTTTCTGGTAGCAGGCATCTTCCTCACCCCCGCGGCATTGGGGTATGATAAGTCAGACAATATTGGAGTGGATGAGTTATTTTGTTCCAAAGGAAGAAACCTTTGCTGTGGGGATTCTCCTTGGTTAAATTGGTTCAGGGGAAGTATTTCGGCTCCTTTGACAAAGAAATATTGATCCCTATACTTGCACGCTGGATCTATGTAAAGGGAAGGAAGGTTAAGATGATGAAGGTGGGATCAGGGTTCAATTGCTGGGGAGTAAAGAATGTATTGGAGGTCCCGTATATTCTCTTTAATTTAATTCTATATCTTTTTTCTTTTTTCTTTTTGTATAGACTTAAAAAAGAGACCGTTCTAGGATCGTTTTACTGGAGACAATCTCGCAGCGAATGATGATTCTATTATAAGTTCAAATGAAAGTAAATGTTAAGACGTGCGCATAAGCTCGTGAAAACAGGGACTCACAGCGAGGAGCTGCAAGGCAGGCGAGCCTTTTCTTTTTTTTTTTTTTTTTTTAATTTAATATAAGTGTTTATTTTTCAAAAAGAAAACTACTATTTTATTTTCTTTCTTTTTTAAATTGACATTGAGCATTATTCAGATCAATTTTTCCCAGTCCCAGCCAATTTCTAGTTTACTTGGGTTGAATTGTGTGTTCAATTTCTGGCATTTTATGTGCTCTTCCTATGCTCTTCCAATTTTCTTTTTTTTTTTTTCTCATCAATTATTGCAACGTCGTGGCCGTGAGACAGCGCGGCGAAGCTAGAGTACAGGTGATTTTTTATTTCTTTCCATTTTCTTATTTGTTTTGTTTAGTTTTCATACTGATAAAGGAATGTCCTGTAGGCAAAGAGTGTAGAAAACAATAAATCGGCCTTCTCGAAGAGATCACGATTAATGCTTCGCCGATTCAAGATTTGTGTGACTCATTCCTTGCAGCAGGAATCCCATGTTATTTGTCCTTTAGTTGCGGTGAGGTATTGTGCGGCTATAACAGACGCAGGGTGTGCAATAGGACGGTTCCAGAAACGCATAAAGAATTATCATATCCATGCACTCTATTCTTGCAACGGCCTGCTTACCCGTCACACCCTAATAGCTCGCTAATGTTGTCCTTATTGTATGGACCAAGGTATAGACAATCTAGACCAGAGTTAATAATGCTAAAGCCGTTCAATTGTTCATCATACCTCGTGAGGTCATAAGTGTAAGCATCTCGCTGATTCGGAAACGTGGAGGCTTGTTTTATTGGCCCGGATTCCTAAAGCACGCTAAGCCGTGCTACATCTGTCACGCACAACGTTTTTGCCACCCAAATTTTCGAGGGACAAGCCTAACACTTCGTTATCTATTTGATAAATTGGTCCTTACTGTGATAAATTAGGTCTTTTTACAAAATGATTTCTGGTTGGTTGTCAATCATTTTACCCTAGGTTCGTTTACAAAAATGCGATAATTTGAGTTTTTCATATACTTTCACTCCAGTAGCTCACAAGCATCGGCTCGGTGTGGTGAGTTTCCATCACGGCACTTCATTGGTCTCCCGCTTCTTCACTTATTATTTCGCTTCCCGTCCTTAGGGAAATATTTTCCGCCGTTTGCCGCTTTGTAAGGTCGAAAGTATGACCTTAAATCCGTTTCTCCGTTTCTCCGTTTGCCAAGTGCTCCTAATCCTTTTTCTTTGAGGCCTGCAGTCTACACTGCCTTGCAGAAAAATCTGCATATCCTATTTTGCCTCCATTTGTGATAAATGTAGCATCCACATTGTATCAATCTCGAGAAAAGGTTTTAACTAAAGTCAATGATTTGTCTTGTGCAAATCGATGGAGATATTAACATAAACTCGGTAGCATTTCACTGCGCTTATGCTCGCAAAAGACAAGAACTCAACCCTTTATCGCGCTAAAAGGCAATACTACTTAAGTAGGATTCTTAGCGGTTTCAGTGTTGCAATCTGAAGTGGTTATTGTGATAGTTATCTATTGTATAACTGCAGTTAAGTCTGTTTACATCTATTTCTTTCATCCAACCAGTAGGTGGCTTACAAGATTGTGTTCGAATTCGTTTTGCCACCCAAAATTATCATGCAGGTCCGCGACCTTTCTACGATTCTGACAAGATGGTGCAACTAGAACAAGAAAATGACCAACATCTAAGGCGAATGCACGAGCAAATTATCTTACAAAGGGAATCGACTCGTTTTGCCGGTTCTAAAAATAATGTGCACAAATGCTCGAAAAAGGCTTACAAATTGTGCATTTGTCTAAAGTATTCCATGTAGGACGCATTATTTGGAGGAGCGGAGACGGATCAAAGCTCATTCCTTCACTGACGCTGTCCTTCCTAATGGCAGTGCCTCCAGGATGGTTGCGTCAAAATACATGAAAATACGATAAACGCGCAACATGGACTGAAGGACCAGACACAATCTCGCGCCTGTAGGTCCTGAGCCCACTGCTCCGGATTAGGAAACTCACTGTACATCGATATTAGACAAAAGACAAGGAGAAATAAGTTTCAGAAACTGGAGTTCTGTAGAGTATTGAAAATGAATGGATCTAAATTGCTCTACTTTGGGAGACAAGAGTAGAATGGGCTCCGTAGTCTCACTCAAGAGATGGAGGTACAGGTTTACCACCAGCACGCGCTCTGAGTCTCCACAGTGCAACCCCGAAATCAATCGCTTATCTCTATCACAAAGATTGACATATCTACCTTAAAATGTCGCAGAGCTTCCAGCTTCAGCTCATTAAGAAGACCTTAGAAGAATTGGGACATGCTCCTGTGGCAGACTTATTAGCTAGCAGGCTTAAATCTCCTCAAAACCACTACGCCTCGCATTCTTCCTCGTCGCAATCATTCCAATCGGCATTGGAGGACTCAATCACGGCTGGCGACTACGACTCTGTTGTAGCTGTTTTTTCTAATCTGCATGATGACTTCCATTTCAGCCAGGTCCAGTCAACTTTATCTTCGGAGGAGAAGTCTGTTGCGGTTTACTTGACCTTGAGGTCTATGTTCCTTGAAATGATTGTTCGTCGAAGCTTGGAATTGGAATTGGGCTCTACAGGTCCCTCTCATAGCTTGGACTTCCTTCAAAATGATCTTGCTTCAGCCTATGATCGGATTGATTTCACTTCTAGCCATTCTCTTCCTATTTTGAGTCTCTTATCGAGAGAGCAAGAGTCTTCCGTCCTAGTGCCATTGGCAATGGAGATTCCCACGCCAGACCAATTAAGCAATATGATTATCACTAAAGATGTGCTTCTAGTTGACCCATTGCTGCTTTCGTGCCCTCGTCGTACACTGACGGGAGATGATTGCTTGGTAAAGATCAGACATGCATTGTCACTCATTTTGCATCCGATATTATCGCACTCTGACCGTGGCTCATCTTTAGACTCCAGTTCACTCATAAACTTCCCACCAAATTTTCTCGAAAAGTTGATCCATAATGCGACTCTCTATAGCCTCCAGAACTCCCTCTACTACTTACCTCCTCGAAATGATCTTTATATAACGGACTCACTTCCTGCCTCAATGATAATCCCAGGGCAGGCCGATGAGTCTTCAAAGGATTCTTTGCCCATACATCTTCTCCACACTTTAAATGATCACAGCAATGAGGTTTGGTTTACACGCTTTTCGCCCCTGGGCCGGTTTCTCGCCACTGGATCTTTGGACGGCACTTGCAATATCTACGATGTTCAAAATGATTTTGCCCTCTTGGCAGAGCTTGATGCTAATACTGAAGATCAAGAGAGCGTGTTTGTGGACACGTCTTACAGGCCTGCCCTCGACAACAAACGGGGTATAATTTACTTCTGTTGGGAACCGTATGAGAGGTATATTGTGTCGTGCTGCTTGGATACTGTAATCCGTGTCTGGCATGTTGAGAATATTACACAGCCTAAGAGGCTTACAAGATCCATGGATGATGAAAAACCGGCATCTTTGGTGTGCTGTTTTACTTTGGGAGAGAGTTTGCGTACTTGGCCATGTGAGTTTCTTCCCTACAACAAGAACCAGACTCCTCATTTCATTGTGGGGTCTCCAGACAAGGTTCTTAAAGTCTTTACTATTGACGGAACAAAGATTTTAGACTTTTACAGTGATGCAGATGAGTGGCTGACACTTTTGAACGAAAACTCACCAAACAGGCTGACGGGAAATATTCCAGGTTCCTACATGGGTGATCGCTCAGGCTCAGATACCTCGGTCAATGATAGATTAAGTGGTCATACTCGCTCTCCAAGTAATGGTGCAGCCGATCTGAATCTGCAATGCACCAGTGCCGGCCAATTCAACCGCATCAACGATTTTGCAATCACACCCAATGGACGCGTCTTGATCACAGCCAACAATGATAAGCAGGTCTTTTTTTACAGGATCCCTGATCTTTTTGACCCAGCAGCCACCACATCCAGAATTGCCCTGTTAAGTTTAAATGGCCGTTTGACATCTTGTTCCGTTTCATCGAATGGCAGATACATGCTTCTCAGTATTGCTCCTGAAGAATTACAACTTTGGGATATTTCACCACTTGATAACTTCGAGAAGCCTTTTCTTAAACAAAAATTTCTTGGACAGAGCCAGGCTACGTACATGGTAAGGCTGAGCTTTGGATATTTAAGCACAGCTACTAATAAGGAGGAATTGATTCTCAGTGGAAGTGATGATGGAAATATCTATATTTGGAGATTGGAAACCGGTCAATTGATCACGCGGGTTCGTGGCCATCACGGTTTGTGCAATGCTGTTGATTGGAATCGCTTCTACAAGCCAACCGGACATGATGAAGACTACGGATTACTTTGGAGTTCGGTTGGCGATGACAAATTGGTCAAAATTTGGGGACCAAAAACTTTTAAATAGAATCTTATTCAAATATTGAGTATTATCTTACAACTCATCGTGGTCAGCCTCCTCCTTTGGAGCAGCATCCTCATCTTCTTCGATAATTTCTTTGTTGGCTCTTAACTTCTCACCATCAACACCTTTACCGTGCTTCTTGATGTAGGTGATGAAGCTCTCCAAGTCTCTACCGTCGGTGTAGAGGGTAGCTTCTCTCAAGCCAGTCTTAGGATCAATCTTTCCGTTGGCTGGGTAGAAGATAAGAGTTGGGTAGCCTTCGATGACGAAAGGAGTGTCGACATCATTTTGGGTGTGGTCAACATTGGCGATGACAACTTCTGAATCAGACTTCTTGGAGTCGTAAATTTCAGCCAATTCTTCCCAGATTGGTGCCAATCTCTTACAGTGGCCACACCATGGAGCGTAGTACTTCACGAAGACATCCTTAGAGGTGTCATTGACAATCGAGTCATAGTTGTGGGACACCAATTTGACAACAGCCTGGCTAGCAATTTCCTCTTCGGTTGGCAATGGCTCAGACTTGATGATAGGCTTCACATCACCCTTTAAGAACTTCTCAACGAACTTCTTAATTTCCTTTGTGGATGGACCCTTAGGGTTCTTAGTCTGGTCAATACCATACTTTCTACCGTTGGAGTTATCTTGGATAGCAAACAATGGAACAACCTCTGGGTCCATGTTCAAAATTTCAGCATGACGACCGTAAAGAGTAGCATCCAAACCAACGAAGTTGATGACACCTTGGTATTGTTTGCCCAACTTGGAGAAGAATCCTGCAACAGCGTTTCTCTCCTCTTCGGAGGAGTAGAAGTAGTAGCCCAATGGCAATGGAGAGGTCATGTAAACCATGTATGTGTCTCTGTTGATGTCGCCGAAGTATGGAACCTTTGCGTTAATAACGAATTCAGACAAGGATTCCTTAGTGGCTTCACCGTCGAACACTCTAACATCATCCAACTCGTTAGGGTGAATGACCAAGTAAGCTGGAGACTTCAAAGAGTCCAATTTAGCAGAGACAGCCTTATTGAGTTTGGTGATCTCAGCCTCGTCCTCAAAAGAGTAGAAGTTGGTAGACTGCCTGTTTTCGTTTGCAATTTCGTTAAAAGTTTCGTTAAGAGCACCATGCTTTTTGTGGAGCTTGGAAGGAAGAACCTGAACAACGTACGGAGACTTTTCAGCCTGGGCGTCTTCAAGGAACTTCTCAGTGTCGTTGACTTTAATGACGGGTGGAAGAGACTGCTTGATCATGTATTCAACGATACCGTCAGCAGAACGAGGACCCTCATAATCTTCAGGTTGGTTGAAAGGACCTCTGATAACCTTCATGGTTGGGTAGCCCCTAATTCCATGTTGATGACATAACTCTTCTTCTTCAGTGCAGTCGACCTGGGCCAACTTGATCTTGTGCTCGGTTTCGTTCAAGATGTCAGCAGCCTTGGAGAATTCAGGTCCCAACATCTTACAGTATCCACACCATGGTGCAAAAAACTCTGTCAAGACCAAAGGATTCTCTTCGAGGAAGCCTTTGAACTCTTTGGCAGTCAACTTGACAACGGCCGAGTTAGGATCAGCAGCAGCCTCACCATCAGCTGGACCGCCGGCGGAGACCAATGAAACAGAAGCTAGCAAGCCTGCAATGACCGATTTAGAAAGCTTCCAAAGTTGCATTGTTGGAAAGAAAAAGAGTGCTGTAGGTGAACTTTGCGGAACTGCGCAGAGAAATAGGCCGACACAATTTGACACGGTGTACCGAGCAGCTGCGCGTAGTGGTCCAAACGTGTCCGTCACGTGCAGCATGTATATACGCTACGTACTTAGTAATCTTTTTGTTTCTTTTTCTTTTTCTTTTTCAGCGCTTCTGCGACGATATCTCCTGAAACTTTGATATATTTTACGTAATATATGAGCGTCATACATTACCTATATTTTTACTTTGTAATCAACGAGATGATATTCCTTTATGAACTGACTTGTGTTCCCTCAGCGCGTCTCATTGGCTGCAAAATCTCGGATTAGATAGTCCGTATCAGCAAGGAACCCAGTGCGGAAGGGCTTGTACTAACTCTCTGGGGACCCCTTTGGTCTAAAGAATAGTGGTGAGAAAACTTTAGAGAAAAAAATTCCCTATTCTATATACAAAAAGGGACTAGAAATCCATCTATTATATCGGCCTATAGTTGTACTATATACTCGTGACAGCATCCAGCTCGTAGCTGAAGGTTTTGAATTCGCCTGCCCGCAGTTCCTTGCTACACGAGCATGGAAGCCCATGTCTTCTCTATTCGCAGCTATTTAAAAGAGCCCGAGGTAATCTCTCCACGAGTTAAAGCTGTCCATGTCTACCTCATATAAATAAGCCATTGAGTGTCTTAATGAGGACTGCAAGTACTGTGGCTTGTAATCGTAGATAAACATGACCGAAGCCCACACCAAAACTGCAAAATACTTCCATGATTTGTCATATATGTTAGCCTTAAATCTTCTGGTTTGCTGGTCTGTCAACTCTCTGTATGGCAATTTGGTGCCATGAATGGTTAACAGCGGTTGGCGACAATTCAAGTACAAGTCGACAAGCATTTTTCCAACAGCTAAAGTTACTCTCGAATAGCAGTAGAGAGTGATTTGGTGAGTGATCCCTGGATTAAATACGCCAAAATGTTGGGAGTATACGACCCATCCACTTATTGCGCCAGCAACAAACTTTATGAGACCCAAGTTATTCCCTAATAGCTTATCCTGGCTCAAAATACTGACCACGGTCTTATATAAGAACGCAAAGCTTGCCAAGACAACAGAATGTTCCTTGGTAGCACTGAGAACTTGCTTTAGACGTGGTCGGTAAGGACCCGATCTGTATAAGAGGTTTACCACAAGGGCATGGGAGAATCTCAATTTCCCCCCATATATGATACCATTACGAGAGGACCGGAGAGCCTCAAGAACATGGCTATACACTGGGTTGTTTATTAATACCATGAGCACTTTCTGATGTGTATGAAATAGAGGCGTTCTTATTCAATTTAATTTTTCCTGTTTATCAATGGAAGTTCCCGGGTGTTTTGAGATTATGCGACCGTGGTTTGGTGCGCTCGATTCAGATATAGTGTGGGGAGGCTGCAGTACATCATGTGCTGTTATGGGTGAACTGATTGAATATTACGCTAGCTGAGATACTTCCATCGAATACTTTTCGAACATATATCTACGGCCCGCTTAAGAATCTATACAAATAGCTAACAGCTTCTTCAGTTCACGTTGTAAAAAAAACTAGTTTTATCGTTCCTTTTGAAAAAAAAAAATAAAAATAGAAATAAAAATAAAATATTAGGCGGGGAAAAATGAAAGACTATTATGGTTTCTGTAGAAACCATAATAATTTAAAAACTTATTGGTTTGAAGTCCCGCATTTCTTCTGCTTTGAAGCTAGTATTAAGGCAACTTGGTTGCCCTAAATGTGAATTTTGGAAAGTTTTCATCTTGGCGGAAAAGTTTGCAACAATCTGAAAGAAATAAAAATTTTATGTGCAAAAATTTTAGGAAAGGGAGGTAAAAAGAACAAAAAAAAAAAAAAAAGTAAAAAACAATTTAAAAAAATGATATGATAAAAATCCGGGGCAGAAATTAAGGAATTTACAATTGACTTAACTAGAAATTTAGCAAGAAATATGTACAAACAGAGAGCTTCATTGTAAAATCAATCATAGAAATCCCTCACTCGCTCGGAGGCGTAAAGAGCAGTCACCACCAGAGCAGTCGCTCATGCTGGGGTCTGGATAGCGAGAAACACGCAGGACATAAAAAAAAAAAAAAAATTTACTCTTTCTCTTGGTGCGTAGTAGTTATGTGCAGTCCAAATGAATTTCTCTGACCATCGTCTATAGAGAAATTGACTGGAACGGTCGATTTCAGAAAAATAAAAGAAAAATTTTAATATGAAAGCAAAAGTAGTCTTAAAAAAACAGCTTTGAAGTAGAGTATTTAAAGTTGCACTCGATGTCACTGTATTAAACTTACAATTTTGTTCTATGAGGTTCTCGCTTGCACGAGTTTTTTTTTTTTTTTTTTTTTTTTTTTTTTTTTTTTTTTTTTTTTTTTTTTTTTTTTTTTTTTTTTTTTTTTTTTTTTTTTTTTTTTTTTTTTTTTTTTTTTTTTTTTTCAATCACTTTTCAACGCTGCCCTATAGGCTAACCGTCTACATTATTCATAAGAACGACGACAGAGTTAAAAGCCTGGCAGAATCACTTGTTTACATCAAAGCATTTTTAAAATTCCCTTTGCATAATTCCAGGCAGATCACATTTCTCACTTGACCTGCTTACCTTGCAAACTTTTGCCAAACCTTCATCCCTTGACTTACTAACTCCTATTTGTCTTTGGTGTTAATCATGTCTTATGCAAACGTTGCAGCTAACGGGTCTTCTCCAACATCTGAAGCCCCCAAAATTCATGATGCTTCTCTGAGTACCTCTTCTCAGGTACCATCTCAACCTCAGAGTTCAGAAACTGAAAATTCAGAGAAAAATGACCTGACTACCAAGAATGAGTCTGAGTCTGAAGCTACTGGTACTGCTGAAACTACTGCTACCGACTCCCAGTCATCTCCAGTTTCGTCACCTTCTGCTACCAAGAAGGAAAGGAAAACTCTAGCACCAGCACCAGTTCCCTCGAAGTCAGCATGGGGGGCTTCCACACCTACTCCAACTACCTCTGTTGATGACAGCAAATGGCCCACACCTGACAAGGTTCAGCATTTGCAACAGTCTCAACCATCTAATAAGGCTACCACTAAGTTCATTAAGCCCAACAAGTGGGTTCCTATCAACGCAAAAGTGATCTTGCCATCTCCTAGAGGTCATGGTGCTGGCTTTGGACAGCATAAAAACAAAAGGAAGAACAAGAACTCCCGTAAAAAGACCCCTTCCGGCACTTCTGCTGATGATCCAAATGTCAAAAAAGATGATTTGAAAGACTCTTCTGATGTCTCCGAGCAAGTTAACTCCACTTCTTCTGTTCAATCTTTCTCTGAACTGCAAAATGGTCAAGCTATTGGCTCTGATCTGGAGCAACAAGCCCAGCAAGAAGGCAGTTTCCAAGGTGAGGGTTACAACAAGGCCAAATACTACGGCCAGGGCTCTACACCAGGTCAAAAGCCTTTTAGAAAGTTCCTGCAGAACGGCTCTCAACAAAACTACAGACCTTCTTCTCTGATTCAGCAACCTCGTCAACTCAACGGTCAGACCTCTCCATACGCTCAGAATTCGGGCTACTACAATTACAATGGTAATAGGCAGTATAGACCCAACGGAAATGGCGGGCAGTACAGAAGAAACAATAGCTCCGGCAACATCAATGCATACTCGAATGGCTACCGTGCTCCTATGAGCATGCCATTCATTCCTCACATACCCCACCATCCCCTTCCACAGGGTATGATCCCTGGTGTTCCATACGGTGCTCCTGTTCCTGTTCAGATACCTCCTCCTATTAGTCCTAAACAGGACCCTCTGCATGCCTTGACTCAACAAATAGACTATTACTTCTCATTGGAGAACTTGATTAGGGATGTTTTCTTGCGAAAGAACATGGGCACTGAAGGCTGGATTGAATTGGATTTGATTCTTAATTTCAAGAGAGTCAAGATAATCACAAACAGCATACAGAATGCTATTGAAGAGGCTGACGAGGAGAAGAAAGCTCAAGAATTGGACAATGCAATTATGAAAGCGGTACAGAAATGTGAAAATGTCGAACTCGGTTACTTGAATGGTAAGGACCACAATACCGCTACGGCAACCGAAGTTCAATTAAGAGTGAAGCACAACTTCGAACAGTGGTTGTTACCAGACAATTTGAAGTTGTAATCTACAAACCTTAAATGAACTTTTTTGCATATTTATTTCCCAGTTCACTTTGATAATTGTCATAATTCTGTGGCCTCTAGTCGCTTGCTTGTCTCGATTGTGGTCATTTTTAATTAGAGTAATTTCCTAGGCTTACCAGATGCCTTTGTCTCCATTTGAGCGACTATTTTGAGGGATCAACTCACAACTCGCAACATCATTTGAATTTTAGGATTCTTATATCCAATTTTATTATTTCTATTAAGATAAGAAATTTCATACTGTGACCATCCTTGAGTCTGATGTATAGGTTTCTTATCCTGAATCGAAAAGGAAAACTAAAGAGAAAAATATAAAAAAGAAATCAAACTACAAAACAAAAAAATAAAAAAAGAAAAAGAAAAAGAAAAACAGAAAGAAAAAAAATTTGAAGTGAAAAAAAGTACCACGGAACGGAATAACTACATGTGGCTTATGTATACATAAAAAAGCAGAAGTATGAATATCTGCCGTTTGTTTGTATTTAGATAGCAACCATTGAATAAATTTTTTTTTTTTTTTTTTTTTTTTTTTTTTAATCGAGGTACTGCCTTAACTTAGTTTCGTTTAAGTCTTATTGAAGTCTGTATTCTTGAAGATAAATATTATGAACGTTTATTTTAATCAGGATTTGTGAAGATCGTTGTAACAAAACCCGAATCGAGTTACTCTGGAGATGAAGGTTCCAGCAAAAAGTCTGCCTTTTCCTTCGGTTCAAGATCCAAACTTTGAATGATGAAGTCTTCAGCAACTGCGCCGTCAAGGTATGCTAAATCCTCTTTTGGTATTATAAGGGGCCATATCCATTTAGCGCAAATGGCGAAAAAAACTAAAACCCCAGGGAATCCAATGGCACCTTTTGTCATAGTAATTGCAACTTCAGCACCACCAGCTATTATCTGTAAAGCAAGGTATAGATAAAAGTACTTTCTTCTTTCTTTAGGGATGGCGTTCAAGTCTTTGAATACTTGAGGACAGGAAGGGTCTTCTTGAATGTATTTTTTATCCATGAAAACGAAACGAATTCTATTAACGATGATGTTTCCATGTAATCCATTCATCCCCATAATGAAGAAAAGCCCAGCTAAAATGGCCTGAGGAATGAGTCCAAGGATCACCAAAAAAGGTCTGGTCATCATCACAAAAGTGAATGCACCTTGGACCAAGTTGGTAACTCTTTGCTCGACAACCGATACCGGCTGGCCAGTATGGCTGTCGTGAATAACAAGTGAACTTGTGTGTAAAGGAGCTTGTGGGATTAAACCGTTAGGGGCAGGTATACCAAGTATACCAGCAACTCCAGTAACGACTCCCAAAAGCATAAAGTCCCAATGGAAACCCGCTGGCTTTTTTAAAGGGAAGTCTCTTGCTTGGCACATTAGGGAAGAAACGTTGTGGTCAAAATAAAACAAGAACGTTAGCAACAAGGCAAATGGTAAAGCCAAAAACATATCACCTACGGATATGTTCTCGGTAGGCCAGAAATGAATGAACCATCCATGTGTTCTCCCAACTGCGGAATCACTTGTTGTCGGCGCAAAGGACTTAGTAATTGGAAGCCTGGCCAATTCCACATTGTTGAGCCAGCCACCAAAATGTATGAAGCCTGTAAAAAAAATAACAGCCAAAGGTACACCATAGTCAGCGAAAACCTTTCTTACAGGCTGCTTGAAGTAATGTAACTCACTTCCAAAAATGGAGGCCCCGAGACCGAAGAAAACCATCAACAAACTGATCATCACAGAACAAAATCCTGATGCGGCACCCATGTCGGTAAATTGGTTGCTTAATATTGCAACAGCTTTCTGGCAATAAACGATACAAATGAAAAATCCAAAAACATCACAAGAAAATGCAGAGATGATCTTTAGAAATGAAACCCAATTAAGAAGTGCAATCACAATGTGCATAACCATTGCCCACAAGTATATCCAACACATGAAGGGGAAGAATTTGGTCTTATCATGTATGAGGTCATACACTGTGTAGCTGAAAATAGAAATGGGACCAGTAACACCGACTATACAAAGCGGCTGACCAGAAAATAGCCCAAATACAACGCCTCCTATAGCCGAGCTCATCAAAACCTCATTAACACCATAGGAATTATTAGTTCGGTCGAACATATCCTGAGCAAAGGCAATGGCTGGCAAGATATTTGTGAAGAAGATGTAGACGGCAGAAGGAATGACCCTGTAATTGTAGGCATCCTTAAAATCGGAGGTATAGTAGGGTATTCGGGTTTTCATATCTTTGATAATTCCGGAGCCCCATCTCGGGCGTCGAAATCTGAGACTCATGGAAGTAAGACTTGTGACGTAAAGAAAATTGGTTTATGAGAATTAGATAATTTTATATCATGTTTCTCCAAGGTTTACCCGCAAATATGTATCTCGCATCACGTGCGCATGTCATTATATGCCGTCTCGCAAGAAACATACTGGGGAACCCGGGTCCGGTTATGATTAGCAGGTGACAGCAAAACTAGAAGCCTGCAGTCCTTCTTCGGTGAAATAATTATTATTGTACATCCGATTTAATATTTAGTTCTTAAACATGTTAAAATTATCTGGAAAGAAGTAGTTACCAAAAGATTACCACGTATGTGGCTAGCTCTGTCAGTTCTGCATTGATCTCCAGAGCACGTTGCCCGTAGTGTCTTTCACAGAAGCGAAATAGAACGCAAAAAAAATGCAAAAAAAAAAAAAAAAAAAAAAAAAAAAAAAAAAAAAAAAAAAAAAAAAAAAAAAAAAAAAAAAAAAAAAAAAAAAAAAAAAAAAAAAAGGAATCTCCAAAATTTCAAGATTTAATTAAGCGGAATGAATGACTAAACTTAAATTAAACGCCAAATGCAAGATCGCGAGACAAACAATAGGTTTTGTGTTAAGACACAGAATCATAACACTTAATGCCGAGACCGTTGTGACTTAAGAAAACAAGGAAAAATAAAATGAAACGTACAAGAAAATGTATTATTAAAATTAACGATCAAAAAGTGCCTAAAAATGTTTGCTCAGGGAATACCTGGCTTATCTTTTCTTTTTTTCATGCATGCAAAAACCTCAGAGCAGAAAATTCCGTGATTGAACTGAAAATGGGCCCGAATTATCCTGCCAAATACTTAAGCTTACTATCGATACTAATGGAAGATTTTGTGGCTTTGAACAAACAATATTTGGTCCCTTGGCCCAGTTGGTTAAGGCGTGGAGCTAATAACTCCAAGATCAGCAGTTCGATCCTGCTAGGGACCATTCTTTTTTCTTTGTGCCTCTCAATCAAAGAGGTGTTAGTTTTTGTTCCTGGAACAAGAATGATCCATGTCTTTTCTAATTATCCATATAGGAGCTGGTAAGCACTCCACTCAACTTAACGACAAATATAAACGGTTATTGAAGTCCGCTCTTCGCACGAGGTGCCATCTATCTTCAAGCAGGATTATCGAGGAAAGTCCTCTCACGAACACGGGATATGGTAGCTCTTTGGATGAAGACGGTAATGCTATGTGTGATAGCACATATGTTGAAATACAAAATCATCAGCTAGTCGAGCTTTTGACACTACAGGGTATTGACAACAAGAAACATCCCACGGCAGAGTGCTACCACGTACTCCAAGCATTGTGCAAGAATTACGAGTCTACTGAGACTATTGGACTTCTGAAGCCAGTTCTTCTTCTGTACAAAACAATTGAATCAAAGTATGGTTCTTCTGCCAGCGAGAACATTATCTCTTCAAAGGCCAGACGGACCCACGAATTGTGTCGTGAGTTGGTTGAGACAGCTAATACCGAGGTCCAAGACACAGTCGGATTTATTGAGTACAATGCCGGTAAGTTTACCCTGTCAGTATCTTCTGGAGGTAACTTATTCAAAATGCCAGGTCGAGTAAGCTGTGCCGGTGTTTACGGAAGCGGGCTTTCATATGCAATAGAAGGTAACACCGAAGTGATTTGCATGTGCAGTGGAAATGGGGATGATATTATAAAAATGAATTTGGCAGCACATTTGGCAGATCGTATGGCCCAGCTTGGAAGCTCTGAAGCTTATCCGGACTACAGTGCTGCACTCGCACATTACATGCTAGAAAGAGGTAAGCAAACCAGTCTTAGCGCAAGGGATTCACAAATGAGGCCAACAGTGTACGGTGGTGCAATTGCCGTAATCAAGAGAGATGGTTCAAGTCGACTTGCCTATGCGCATTCGACGGAGAGTTTCTACTTTGGGTTCCTCAGTGGAGAGCAACTCGAACTTGTCTTCAGTCGGCGACAAAATATAGATGGCATAGGAAAGATGGTTTACGGAGAATACAAGCTCATTTGAAAAGAGAATCAGAGAATAAACATCAAAAATTGCAAACCTTTGTATTATGATTTAGTAATCAACTTAATGACCCTTGGTGAAACCACCCTTTGGTTGGATCTTGGACACCTTAGCCTGAGCGCCTTGAGCAGCAGACTTAGCGTTCTGCTCCTTTCTCTCAGCCTTCTTGATCTTAGCAGCCTCCTTGGCCTTCTTCAACCTCTCTTCTCTGGTGGCCTTTCTCTCAGCTGGCTTCTGGTTTCTCTTCTGCTTGATTTGCTCCAAAGTAGCACCAACAATTGGTCTCTGGTGCTTGACAGTTCTTCTAGATCTCTTCTTGGTGGTCTCCTCAGAGATACCCTTCTTGTGTTGCTTTCTGAACAAAACGGTCCAGGCGACTCTTCTTGGGTTCTTTCTCTGGTGGAACAAGGAGGCGGACTTGGAGGACTGGAATCTGAAGACCTTGGAGTCACCTCTGACAAACAAGGTACCTCTACCTGGGTAGATCTTAGCACCGGAAAAGGAATCGAGCTCAATCTTCATTTCGCTAGCTTGTTAGTAAACGAATTCTTCTCTGGGAATGTATGAAAGCTTCCACTTTATCCCCGCAAATATCTGGATTCGGACGGGGCGTCAATAATTTGGAATACAATCACGATTTTGGTTTCACATACCTTGTCTATGGCTATCTGAAAAAGAGTTGAAAGATTGGAAAAGAAAAATTTTACAAGGTGGAGCTCGCACACGCTACCCTGCAGTCCTTCTCCGGACTGCGCGAGCCTTCGAAACTAAGACTCCGTGTCACGTGACACTCCCGAAAACATGCCAGAAGAATCAACAAACTGTCTTCAAGGCATCTATGACGTTAATGTAATTTGTTTCTTGCTTTTCGCTAAAGGCTTGGGTTTACTCTATTATTTCTGCGCTCTTCCTAGCTAAGAATGGTCAGGCATTCGAACAGATGTGTGTTCACCTAACTTACAAGTTTACTAAAAAATCAAGTTGCTTTCACGAAAGCCTTTTAATGGTATCACAGTAAACCCCCAATTACCACACTCCTTATCATGGGTACTGCTGAGTTGTTCTCAAGTTTGCAACCATTGGTGACAAATGCCCGTTCACACGTGACTATGTGTGACTGTTGAAAACGCGAAGAGTGCATGGTGGGCGAGGTTTTTCAACACCCATCGGAAAAATTCTAAATTTTCTTTTCTTCATCTTCAGACCGGAGTGCAAACAAATACACAGAGATGGTCCGTATACTTTATTTTATTAAAAAGGGTGATTAATCTCAATGAATGGTCATCAAACAGGGGATGCATTCATTGAGAGCCCTTTGAGTTTAAACAAAATACTAACAACGAAAGGCCCCAAAGACTAAGAACACAGAGAACGTTAACGCCAAGTTGGGTTTGGTAATCAAATCCGGTAAATACACCTTGGGTTACAAGTCTACCGTCAAGGCTTTGAGATCTGGTAAGTCCAAGTTGATCGTCATTGCTGGTAACACCCCAGTCTTGAGAAAGTCTGAGTTGGAGTACTACGCTATGTTGTCCAAGACTCAAGTCTACTACTTCCAGGGTGGTAACAACGAGTTGGGTACCGTCTGCGGTAGATTGTTCAGAGTTGGTGTCATGGCCGTCTTGGACGCCGGTGACTCCGACATTTTGTCTGCTATCTAATTACGTAACCTTGTAATATAGTTGGTCGATACACATATGTAGTCATTTCATTCCTCATTACTTAACTGAGCCTCGAGATCTGCAATCATCCGTTCTTCGGTTCTTATTAGTTCATGGATATCTCTGACAGGAGATCCAAATTCGAGCTCATTGCCATACACTGAGAGCTCTTGTTTCTGCGAAGCCACAGCAGACTCTAGTTCGGCAGTCTGTTTCGAAAGCTGCAGATATTGTGATTGCAAGCTTTCGAGTGTTTCAGGCATCTTGAAGTCGTTCACTAGATTAGGGTATTTGCTTGTGACTTCCTGAATGGCATTTAAGATTGTACTGAAGTCATCACTATTAAGGACCTCTTGCGGTATTAGATTGTATTGACCCACAGCTTTTCGTTTAGAGATGGGAGACATGTCGTTATAGTGCTGACTCTCTGGATCATCTGAGAAATTTCTTTTGAATCGTAGTTGTGGTACGACTGTCTTGTTGTCGGTGTCTGTTTCTTCACTATCGTACACGCTGAAGCCATCTTGTCTTTCAGGGAGGAGGGATACAAGTTTTTGCTGGGACGAAGGATCATCTTTGCTTCTTAAGAGCAGACTGCCAGTGCCTTGTTTGCGACTTATCTTATAAAGACTCTGTTCTGCTGACGAAGGGTCTCTTATTAGTCTTGTAACATCTGGCTTATTGATGATGGCATTGGTAAATATTCCTGGTTTCCCAAAGTCAAGGTTGTTAATTACCTCACACAGATCCTCAAGGGACTTCAAGAGCTCAGCAATGCGTGCCATTTATATGAGGTGCAGTGGTAGTTGTTATTGTATTTGTTGATATCTACAGTTCAAAAAACGCGTGTGCAACGCGGTGGGGTATGAAGTGTATATGACAAATCTCCACAGTTGCCTTCAATATACTATTTAGATATACTATTCAGATATACTATTTAGATATACTATTTATTAAAGCAGTTATCAGTACTCGTATTGACTTCAAAGGGAGATATATGACGGTTCTTGGACGACATGCTGAGCTAGTCTGTTCACTGGCCTTTTGAGCGTAGCTTTCACCTTGTTCCTACAACACCTTTTTACAAATCTACCTTTAATAGTTCTCGCCCATTTCACTTAGTAACTTTCTTCAGTTTCATCCTTGGATCGTCCATGACGCTCCTACCTACAGAAGTACCTTATGCGGACTCTTCTTTTGGCGGCATTGCTTAGAAGTACCTACTATCGATTTCATCCTGGATGAAACCAATAATTATGATCAGAAAGCTTCATGATTTCAATAAGGCACATACTGCTCAATCACTTGCGAGAGCCATAGATCTATGGAGGTCTTAGGTAAGCTGCTGTTTTCCAGATCAGCCTGCATATACCTCGAAGTATCTCTTCACAGCGTGCATTGTAGGAATACCACCACGAAGCCATGACTGTGGATTTAGATCGCTTTGTGAAACCCGGACGTGATAGCTACCTTGCTCTTGGGCTCGAGGGATCTGCAAATAAACTTGGTGTTGGAGTAATTAGGCACCATGTCGGACAGCTATCCGAGACTAACAGAGCCGATGTTCTTTCCAACATCAGAGACACATACATAACGCCTCCTGGAGAGGGTTTTTTGCCCAGAGACACAGCTAGGCACCACAGAAATTGGGTCGTTCGGATAATAAAGAAGGCACTTGCTGCAGCGAAAATTAGTGGCGATGATTTGGATTGCATATGTTTTACACAGGGACCAGGCATGGGTGCCCCTCTACAAAGCGTTGTGATAGCTGCTCGTACGCTAGCTCAGCTTTGGGACCTACCCTTGGTTGGTGTCAACCACTGTGTGGGCCACATTGAGATGGGAAGAGAAATCACAGGAGCTCAGAACCCAGTAGTTCTCTATGTTTCTGGAGGAAACACACAGGTCATAGCCTATTCCAAACAAAGATATAGAATATTTGGCGAAACACTAGATATTGCCATTGGAAACTGTTTGGATCGTTTTGCCCGAACATTAAGAATCCCTAATGACCCCGCTCCAGGTTACAACATCGAGCAAATGGCCAAGAAGGGCAAGCATTTGGTGGTCTTACCATACACAGTGAAAGGAATGGACATGTCGATGTCAGGAATTTTGGCTCACATTGATGAAATAGCTAAAGGACTCTTTAATGAAAAAGGCAAAAAGCTCACCGATCCTGAAACTAACGAGCCAATCACAGCAGAAGATTTATGTTTTTCTTTACAAGAAACTCTTTTTTCCATGCTTGTGGAAATCACAGAACGTGCCATGGCACATGTTCAGAGTAACCAGGTGCTCATTGTTGGCGGTGTTGGTGCTAATGAGAGGTTACAAGAGATGATGAGTTTAATGGTTAAAGATAGGAAGAACGGCTCGATACATTCTACTGATGAACGCTTCTGCATTGACAATGGTATAATGATAGCTCATGCTGGCCTTTTAGGGTACAGGATGGGACAGACAAATGATCTCGCTAATACCGTTTGCACACAGAGGTTCCGTACTGATGAAGTTTACGTTGAGTGGAGAGATGATTAGGGCATGATTTCTGATGGAACCAATATTACACTGAACTTTACGAAAAAAGAACAGAAAAAAATGATGTAGTTCGATTCGGTGCTTTGAGCCGTCTCTAGACGTCATTCTCAGCATCTTGTGCGATCGAAGAAAGATAAGACTTTTAAGGGCTTCACGTTCACAATCTACAACTCGGAGTCAGATACGGGTCACACATAACATTCATTTCTTCTTCTTACCTACAACCAATACTCGCCCTGTTTCTTCAGCGAGCACGTAATCTTCCTGGACAAGGCGCTTGATCACTGACAGCCTGACCTTTGGTCCCCCTGAAGAATGTAAACCTCGGCCAGTAACAAGCTCCAAAGGTTCCACGAAGGCTGCATTGGTGCCAAATTTATGAAGAATGCCATATTCAAGCCTTTGTTGGGATTCCAGCTCCCACCAGCTCCTGGCAGCCCGTTCTGCCAATCTTACAGCATCGGCAACAGTATATCCATGAAGATCAATCTTAGATGGTATGACAGGAGTCGAAGTGTTTGGCAGATGGGATTTAGGTTTTGATATTCCTCTATCTTGAGGCTTCAGCAGAAGAGCCACTTTAAAAACAGGAATTGGGCCAGGCTTCGCTGTTCGTAGGATATCTGCAGCATTCACCTTGGAATTGTTATCGGGTATTTCATAGCTCAAGTCTGAGCGGAAAGTTAACGACTGAGCGTTGTTTTCAATAAATAAGTAGGCAACTCGAATCACCCCATCGAGAGCGCCCTCGAAGAATTCGAGGCATTTTGCCAAAAAACCAAAGTTAACACTTTGCAAAAGAACATCGTCCGCAACTGCATCCTTCAATTTAATAGCTTCTTTGCTTGAGCTATTATACTTGTAAGGTTCGATGAATTTAGTCATTCCAGCTGTACGTGAATCTTGGATTCTGGATCGACGAACCTTCCTTTTTCTGCGGTGGTTGCACATAATTTCAACCAATGCTTGTAAACAGCCTTCTGATTTTTGTAAATAAGGTTCAATGTCTTGTGGAGTGAGTCCCGTGACGTTTGACATTTCATTAATGAAGTCTTTTTCAAGGGTCAACTCGTTAACAGCGTTTTCGAGATTATCACCAGTTTTCTTGAGTACTTTTTCAAGTTTGTTCATGGGAATTTGTGGGAAAATTTGCCTTAGAGTTCCCTCTTTACTTAGCTCTGTGTCATCTTGTGTCTGCTGACCTTCGCTCATCAAGTTTTCAACAACAACGTCTATGCGATCACAGGAGCTGGCTCGAACAGCTAGTTCACTTCTTGGTAGTCGCGGGAATATATCGGCGAGTAGTTCAACTTTCTCTTCAACATCCAGCATTCGTTGTTCTTGTTTTGTGACCCTGTGGGGCAACTTCTTGGACCGATGATTGCGATACCGCACCCGCAACACAAACACAGACAAAAAAAAAAAAAAAAAAAAAAAAAAAAAAAAAAAAAAAAAAAAAAAAAAAAAAAAAAAAAAAAAAAAAAAAAAAAAAAAAAGGCACTCACCTGTGCACAAAACCGTGCAGCCGCGAAATAGTCAGGTACTTTAGTTAGATCGAGCAGGCACGATATCCGGAATGTGCCTGTTATGGTCTCCGTAAAGCATCCTAGCTCTCCATGGCTTTTTTTACTGCAAAACCATGACACTGTTTTTGGGGATGATGTTTAGGAACGCTTCTTTTGTAGAACAACAGCTTTGGTGGCTGAGAGCATCTTTGTCATCTCCCTCTCGTTGTCCCAAGCCAAAACTAATCTCTTTTTGGCAGTTATGAGCATGATGCACCAGTTCTTCCCCTTCATAGCATCTACTTCAATAACATCTAGCAAATCATCTATGGAAACAATCTTCTCTGGTTTGCTTGTAGCATGACCCGGTTTGCAGAAGTAAAGTGCTTTATTGGTGACAAGAATATGGTATTTCTTCCACTGACTGTAACGTCTTCGTAGCTTGAAAGCTTGGCCCTGTTCCACCAAATATTCTCCACTACTTCTGTCTGTAGACAATTGAGATAAGTCGCTGGAGGCGACCTGTTCTGCCTCTGCTTCATCTTCGTCATTAGAGTCATCGTCATATTGCTTAACGACACTCTCAAAGGACTCAATCCATTGGTCACGAAGCTCCTTAGTATCCACTCGGAAGTCATAGACACGGTTGCTCGTATATACAGCAAAGTGGGGGTCATGACTGTCTTGAATATTGCTCACTGAAAGAAGTTCCGATTTATGAAGCACTTTGCTAGGCTTGTGCTCTGAAGAGCTTTTATAGTAGCTGAATTGGCCCTTTCGAAGAACAGCCCAACGCTTATTCCATTGGTGTGTTCTTATTGACTTTTTAAATACCCAAGACAGAATGAGCACCTTGTTTTCATCAAATTGATTCTCAACATGATCAACTAGTGACTCCTTGATCTTTTTAGAGGGTTCCACTTCGGACATTACGGGTACTTAAAGTTGGGTTTTGATTAGTATTGAAAGTTTCTTTGCGCAAGAGGGTTTCGAAATTTTATGGTCCGGGTTTTTTCTATTTAAGAATCACTCCATTTGGAACGCGGATTTGCGACCAAGCGGCGCGCTTGCCTAACTACCCGCCTGGTTTCTGAAACAAAAACGAGGCGAGGTCGGTGATGGTTACATTCAGGTACAATTCCAAGCTTATCTCACGAGAGAACCTTACATATATACGGAATATCCTCTTTTATAATATTAATTCTGTGATCAAACTTCGTCTTCTCTTGATTTCAGAAGTGACCTTTATCTTCTTCTTTTGTGCTCTGGTTAGGCTTGCGCCTCCATTGCTCTCTTTATCACGCTTATCACAGCACTGACTTGTATTCTATCATTTCCACCCTTGGAGACGCCATACTCAATGTCAGCTAGACCCTTGAGAAGTTGAATTCTGGTGGCAGGTTTCAATTCGTAATTCTGCAAAATGGCCACAAACCCTTCGATAAGGTCTATCAATGCTAGACCTTTTGTCTTTTTGTATTTTTCAAAGGTCAAGAAACTTGTAGTCCAGTCATCTTTGAGAATAGAGTCCAAAACGGATTCAATGTCTTTCGGAATTGGGGCTCCCGTAGAGTCATATATCATTCTTTCATCTATCTCGTCGTCGTCATTCTCTAATGCAGCCTTGCATGCTTGTAACACGTTAAGCACCTTTCTCATATCTCCTCCAGATAACTTCAAGAGCGCAGACTTGGCTTCTGCGGAGATATTGAGTTTTTCTTTCACCACAACTCCATCCACCAAGGTCGAAATGGCCTCCTCAGAGATTGGTCTAAACCTGAACCTTGTACATCTCGAGATCAAGGCGGGGTTTAATTTATGTGAATAGTTCGCAAGGATGCAAAACCGCGTGTTCTTTGTGTATCTTTCTATGATTCTCCGAAGAGAGTTCTGCGCAGCAGAGGTCATGGCATCAGCTTCATCAAGAATAATGAGTTTGAACCCACGACTGAATATTTGCATAGTGGAGGCAAAGTCCTTGATTTGGTTCCGCACAACATCGATACCTCTGTCGTCTGATGCGTTCAACTCCAAAACCATATTTTTGAATTGAGGGCCGTAGATCTCCTTAGCCAATGCAGTGATTGTAGATGTTTTTCCTGTTCCTGGAGGTCCACTAAAAAGCAAATGTGGTAGTCTGCCCTCATGGACAAATTTTCGAACCGTGTTCACAATGTCTTCTTGACCATAGACATTATCAAGAGCCGACGGACGATACTTTTCCACCCTTATGATTAGTATCAAGTTATTTACTCTCTAATTTATAACATCAAACATACCATGGTAAATTCTCGATATTTCTCAGCATTGTTACTCGTAAAGACACAATTTCATCACTAACACGAGCGCAGTGAGTCGCGTCCTATGCAGTGCACGTGATTAACCTTGATGGTGTTTTACATGCTATACTATGGTAAGTTGTAAAGCAACACAGAGAATGTTTCGTGATTTATTTATTGTTTCTTTCTTTTTACTGATATAGGCTTTTTACTTGACATTGTATGGACAACACAAGAAAAGCAGACGTTACTTATTAGTCAATTAGGCAGCACACAAAAACGACGCGCCGCGGGATCGAACCACCATCCAAAAGACCATCATCGTCCCAAAGCTTTATGTTTAAGGGCAGGATTAATTTATTATAAGAAATCCCTGGGTCTTAGGTTTCTTGCTGTGTTTTGCTTTGTCGGGGAGCAAAAAAAACTTAAATCTCTTTGTATAGCGTGTCATCTTTATGCAAGGACAATGCTAATCTTCTCTGTATTGTTAAAATTGACAGATGTACTATCGCGAACGATAGTACGACTATAGAGAAAAAAAGTTGACCATATAGTTTAAACTCAAATTTTTTTTTTTTTTTTTTTTTTTTTTTTTTTTTTTTTTTTTTTTTTTTTTTTTTTTTTTTTTTTTTTTTTTTTTTTTTTTTTTTTTTTTTTTTTTTTTTTTTTTTGGTTCTTTATTTCGTCATAAAAATACTCTAGATAGTTTCATACAAGTATATATACAACAAAGAACGCTGCAACAAGGGACCACAGTGCCAAAGCTATACGGTAAGCAGCACTTCTGACATAGTAATGGGTACCCACAAAGTTGCAGGATGCATATTCTGAGCCAGTATCCCAGAAATAAGACACTCGTATAGACTCGTTTTTCGTTGGACAAGAAAACGAAAAATCGGCTGGACAATCACGCACGATGGCCTGGCAAACGTTGACACAAGGCAATACTTCGAAATATGCCTGAGGTGGTGCAATTTCGTTATTCACAAAGTGATTTCTTGATTTGCCCACCGCCTGCTCTGAGTATCCGGTGACATTTCGAGTTGAGCACCGAGGGATTGACACAGCACATAGCCAATTCTTGTACAGATGTGCACAATCTCGACAAGTTTTTATGGGAGAGAAGACAGCTTCATCTGTCGTGTTGCATGCAATCTGTTGAAGTGCTTTTGAAAAGTTGGTGTATAATGATCTCGCATGGTCGTCGTAAAGCCGTTTGAGAGCGTCCTTATCTGCATATTCTTCTTTCGACAGAGCAGGCACTGAGTATGCAACTTCGTCACAGAAATCTAAGTCGTGAATTAAGGAACAAGCACCTTCACTCATAGTCTCGAACTCAAACTTCTGGTATGCTGCTCCACCAAAATGGGCACCATTGAAGTCCGATAGAAGAATGCCGATGTATCGGGTACTTGCGTTCAAGCCAGATACATAGAACTGCTGATGAATACCCCCACCACGGCTCACATATGAGCTATTAAAGTTATTCGTAGTTTTCAAAGCAGGTCCATTTCTTATTGCACACCAAGACGAGTTCATATTCTTGAAGAGATCTCTGTCTTCCCAAGAATAAATCAGAAGTTGATAATTCGATAAGGATGCATTATAATGAGAAATATTAGTGGTTCCGGGCGCTGTGAGGTTGTTGGTGATGATGAGAGCCAGCTCGGCATCTGTGTCAATCACAGTTGTAAAGGGACGATCATCCCATTGGAAAACCAAGTCATTTTGAGAAACACCAATTTCATATGACCATGTTGCAGTTCTGTTTGTGCTTTCTGGAGCTCTGACTGCAATGTAAAGAATAGAGTTGTTACCATGCGATGCCGGCACGTCTGCTAAAGCTTGGAAATAGCCATTCTTGAAATGCTCCATTTGCCCAAGCTCAAGATTCTGAAACATCAGTGCGTTGAATGAATAGTAGACAGTCAAGCTCTGATTTGCACTGGCTTCAAAATCCCTCGGAGCATCGCAAATGTTGCCGGTGAGAAAAATCAAGTATTCATAATATTCTCCAATACCAGTAGATGTATTCACATTAAAGGAATAATATTGAAGCTGACTTTGCAGGATATAGTTACTTATAGGGGTGAATTCCTGAAGACCCTCTGAACCCTTGTGTTTCCTCTCAAAATCTCCGTATTGTAGACTGTCAGCTTCTAAAGGTGCGTCTAGATCAAAACCACGTTCATCCAAAAAGAAAGGATCACTGAATGCTGAGCATTGTAGAATAAGGTTACTTATGCAAGCGAAAAATAAGAACAGGAAGAACATTTCATCTCCAACGAGGGCAAAAGTATGTAGTCGAAGTTGGTGATGGGTGATATCAGTAGACACGCCGCGTCTTCTGGTGTCTAATGTACTGCACCTTAGTGCTCAGATCTAAAAATTGCAACATGTACAAGCACTTGAAAAAGCGAAGGCAGAAATGGGATTATACTATTTACTAAATTAGAAGAATTTCCAAAATTTTTTAATCTTGGACTTCTTCTTTTTCTTGCCGTCATCCTGACCGGACCGAATCTCTGGATGCGAATTAGATGGTTTGAGATTGACCTCACCATGATCGGTTCGGTCTTCGTGAGATAAGAATTTCTTAAGGCGATGTGTTGTACTTTCTGGTTGCCTTTGATTTTTCTTATCGGACAGGCCTTTCTTAGAAATCGGTGGACGTTGATCGTCAGCAAATTTCAATGCAGACGGTTTTGGTGCCTGATTAAACCTGGCGTCTTCTTCCTTGTTGCGCTGTGGTGGTGAATGAACTTTGACTAAAGGCACATTTGGATCTGTACCTTCAGATTTCCTTGAGTTTCTTGTCAAGGTCTTCTTCAATTCCTCGTATGTCTTTGACGAACCGGTGGGGCTCGCAATAGGATCGAGAAGAGACTTCGTCTTGGTAGGAGCACCACCAAAGAAATTAGCTCCAGTTATTTCCTTTGCCAACTTAGCTCCTCTTCCTCTAAAGTCTGGATCAACACCTTTCAAGTCTTCACAGAACTGTAAAGACTGTGAGGAGATGGCACGGGCAAAATTCAGGAAATACTCTTCATTGATTTCATTTTGCTCGAGCTCAGCTAGTCTGTCTTTCAAGGTGGTCTTATAGTCATCATAAAGACCGGAGATTTCTTGGAAACTGTCGTAGGACTGGCTCGAGACCGAGCTCAGATGAGAAGTCTCGGAGTTTTCGGAAAGCAAAGACTCTAAGTCATCATCTCGAGTGGTTTTGTTGGATATTGTTTCTTCTGAAAACTGAGATGGCTCAGTGGACTGTTCCCGAACTTTTGGGATCTTTGAATGAGCCAAACCCTCTAGATCTGTTTGTAAGCCAGACTCAAAAGCTCCTAGATTCAGTGCCGGCACCACGATCACAGGAAGCGGGAAGTTTTTAACTAGTCTGTCTGATAGTCTGGACGATTGCCATGACTTCAAAGGAGCGCTGTTCTTCGTGTTTGTCTTTGAGCCCGTGCAAACAATATTTGGCTCGTATAAACGGTACATGTCTTTAAGAGCGTCTTTGGTGTTACTGTCAACAATCTCGACAGTGACCTTTGCTATAATGTTTCTATTGATGACGCTGAGAGCGTACTTCATGACGTTCCGAGCAATTTGCACCATGTACTCAGGACGTGATCTTTGTCTGAGTCTGACCTTGGCGGTCTTAGGAGGGTACCTTTGTGGAGATGCAAAATGGGTTTTATCCAGTGCTGCCGGGGCCAAGCGATGGTTGGTTGCAGCAACAATGGTGATGGAGTCACCCTGTTCAATTAAGTTGCGCAAGGCCCAATCAAGGGCAACCCACGTGTGTTTTCTTCCCGAGATATAAACGAGAATGACTCTGTGAGGTAACACTGGGCAAATGCCCTGTTTGGCTAGAAGACCATCGTATAAGTCTTCGTACTGGCGGTGCACTCTGGTCAAGTTGACACCTCTGTGGGTGATGATCGGTGTGGTGGGGTAATTTAAACGGCCCCGCATCCACGAAGACGGGTCCATTTCTCTAGAAGGAGATCTCATTCTTGTCGGAGAAGCGCTTGGTGATCTTGATGTGGAGGGGATTCTCAACGACTCTCTGCCACGTTCTCTACCACGAAAGTCGTAGTCTTCGAATTTCGAATGCGGGGCTTCGTCATCAAGCCACCAGTTGTCATCTTCATGTTGGCAGTATTCCACGTTGATTGTGTCGAACGAAATACGCTTCCGGTAGCTCTCCACAATGTTGTTTGGAGCAAACCGAATGTGCCGGTAGAGGTCGTTTGATCTGCTCTGGACTAGTTTCTGGATGGCGTCATCAGAGGCCACCGACAAGCGGCGACGCTCCGAAGACTCTTCGTAGGAGGGGCCGAAAAGGCCGGGAGTAGACTTTACACGCTGTATATCAGGCCTCTGTGGCTGGAGGCGCAGGTCTAGAGCCATCGGTTAGCGTTAGATCTGGAGGCAAGGAAGGATGAATGTGGATGGGCGGATTTGCGCTGGCAGTCACAATAGGCGATTGAGAAGAAGCAATAAATGCCGGATTTTCTTACAATGGCAGAATCCAGTGCGAGACGCAAGAAATTTTTAGGTGTAGTAAATACTAGACACTTCTGCATTGGGAGAAGCAATGGTGAGGACCCACAGATCCTGCACATGCAAAGGCAAGGATGTTCCACCGTCGACTATCGAGTCGGCTACACTTGGACTTTCCTAACCGAAAAGCCCGTACTTTCCGTCGACTCAATAATGGAGCGGCGTTTCTCGCTGTTTTCCGGGCCATTTCTTGTTTACTTGTGGCCCCACATTAAGATTGGTCTGACGGATCAGCACGCAATTGCCCCAGAAAATATCGTGGCTCGTTGATTGCCTTCAACTTCATGTACAGAATGTTGCGGTTAATTTCTGGGGCATTTTTTATTGTACGATCTAATACGTGGCTTCTTTCAAAACGCCATTCGTAAATAAACAAGGAAATACGCTGGTGTCGGCTAGAGTGGTTATCGGCTTTGCAGCCACGCCAAGAACCGTATCTGAGCTGTAGCCAGGAAACACGTGACTTACGAAACAAAAAGTACAATCTCCAAAGTCGTCTATGCATCTTGATATCTATTTATGAGTGTCTTTACTGCGCCTCCTCTTCGTTTTTTATGTCCTCTGCGGACCCAGTCTGCTCCTGCCACTGGTCTGTGTCCTGGTAAAGGTTTTTGCGTTTTAGGTTCTCAATGATAGACACAGTCAGCTGCGAAAGCGTGTTGCTGACATTTGTAGGAAGCAGTGTGGGCGCAGGCCTGTCAGGCTCATACGGCTCGTTCTCCCTCATTTCGTTGGCCCTCGCCAATGCATGCAATATAGCTTCCCGATTAGGGTATCCGGGAAAGTTCTGTTGAGGAAGCAATTCATGTACGTCTGTGCTGTCAATCGCACTCGGCCCGCCCAGTCCATCCGGCTCAGCACTCAGCTGCCCAGAGTGCGCAAAATGAGCATAGGCCTGATTCGGTTCTGGTGGCACAGAAGAAGTGAAATCGTGAGAGCTCTGCTCGGTTTTCACAAAATTCGTCTGTGGCGAATACACGCTGCTGTCTGCTGGCAGCGAGGCACGCAGATTTTCTGTAGAGTCCTTGTTGGTTTCGCTTGTCTGGGTGGCCTCCTGGAGTCTTCTGCTGGTGCGGCTTCGGACCAGTGTCGCACTCACTGGCGGTGTCCTATCACCCCGGCTTAACATCGATTTGCGTCCACGAATACCTCTTTTACGAGGACGGCCTCTTCTTGATACTGTTGGTGCCGGTGCAGGGACGTGGTCGCTGTCGTGGCCGTTCCCGAGCTCATCCTCCAGAATCGACGGGCTGCCTGTGCTCGAAACCCGGACATCATTCATGGCACGGAAGTCCACTCTTTCACCAAGTGCTCGTTTCTTTCTCACCGCCTGGAGCACCTTGAATGTGTCTCGTAGAAGCCGAAGTCTCTGTCCGACATTTGTCAAGTCCTCGTACCATTGTCTGTCTATGGCCTCAGGGTTGGCTCCTGCCTGGCTCATTTCATTTGTGTAGTTCAGAAGTCGCTGAAGGGACTTCGGAATCGGTGTCTCCACTGACAGCTCTTCGTTGTCTGTACCTGTGCGTGATCGCATGGGGATCGTGGTGGTCAATGGGACCGGTGTTGGCGACGATGTTTCTTTTTTGTAGTTTAGCGTGACAAATCGGGCTGGGGAGTTTGGAGAAGGACTGCTCTGTGCTTGTGCCCATTTTTCGGGGTCGTAACTTAATGTGACAATATTAAAGTCCATCTCATGTGTTTGCATGTAAAAAGAACAGGAAAAGCACCCCTGGGATATGCTTTTAATTTTTTTTGTTTCACTAGAGCTAGTCAAAAATATGCTTGATTGTGTGCTCTAAACACAATGGTTTCAATTTCTTTCCTCTGTAGCTAGAAGTGTCGGTCCTAGCCTTCTTTAGAGTAGCCTCAAGTAAATGTCTCCATTACCTATGCTGCGGGTTTGCAGATTCTGCTCCTCCCACGTGACTGATCAATAAATCAGCCCCAAACCAGCAACAAGCTTCAAAGCCATCGACCCTCAAAACGCTAACATACAGAGTCCGTGGCTTTGAACCAAGATAAAAGCTCTTCTTTTTCCTCCTCTTTTTTGTTCTCAGTTGCTCCACCGTTTGGTACCTTCGGCCTTCGTTTCGTCTTTTGTCCTGCACAAATAGCTACACTATAGCTTGTCTCAACATTCACTCGACTTCTACTACGCCATGACTACGTCCGAAATCGCCCCAACAAACGAAAACGAGCCCCTAAACGCCACAGCTGCTCAGCTACAAGCTTTTATTGAGTCCACTATCGAGCTCGGGGTGCTAGTGCACGATAACCAGGGAACGAACCAATCTCATTCAGCCCTCACCCACAAGACAAACCAGGTTATCAGTCAGCTCTCGGGTCTCACCAATAGCCCATTCACTCAGCAATTCCCTATCCCTATAGATGTCATGACATATATTGAAGATGGCAGAAACCCAGACATTTACACCCGTGAGTTCATTGAGGTGACTGCGAAGTCAAACGCTAGAATGAAGGGTAAAATGCTTGGCTTTCAGAAACTCAGAGATACTTTGGGGGATAAGCTTGTCGAGGAGTTCCCCAGACTAAAAGAAGGTGTCGAAGACATCAAGAGTCGAGCTACGCCCAAAGAGTAATCAGGTTACGTCCTGCAGAAGAACGTATTTATTATCATCACACTTATTGCAATGTTACAACCAGGGATTTTAAAAAAAAAAAAAAAAAAAAAAAAAAAAAAAAAAAAAAAAAAAAAAAAAAAAAAAAAAAAAAAACTAATTAATTGATTTTTTAGTCTGGTTGGTTTGATTTTTCGTGTTTGACTGAGTGGCTGGTGCAGTGCAGAGGGAACCAGTGTTTTCGCGACTGCACATCTGACAGCCAGCATTTTTCCTATGTTGCATATGTATTTTTTTGCACCCAGCCAGCACAAGCTGCAACGGCTCAGCCAAGTTTGGAAACAAGAAAACCAGCAGCCCACTTGAATAGGAAATAGGCCATTTTAGTCTGCTTAGACGTCAATTCGAGGGCTTAGTTTCCAACGCCGCACGCACACATTAGTCGATTTGCAATGCCTTTGTTCCGCATTTGGCTCGCATGGGCGTCTTTGGCTAAATGCATCTCCTAACGGCTTCTTGTATCCGTACTATATAATCTTTTCGGCTCCCACATTTTTGAGGCTTCTCCCAACCTCCGGAATTCTGCAATCTTTTAATCTAGTCGCTCCTTTTATCCAATGCAATTCTTTAGTCTTCTCCCATTGCTTCTTGCATCTTTTGCCCTTTCCAAGGCCGACGAGACTGTCACTAGCCACACCACAAAAAATTATGTTGCGGTTGCCACTGTCACTGAGTATGTGTGGACCAATACTGATGGCAAGTTGACTACCACCGCAATCACGGGCAAGGAGTCCTATGTTCCTGCCTCTGAATGGCCAGCTTCGTTGGAGACAACTGTTCTTCTGAGCCCTTACTCTCCCTCGTCTTCTGCATACCCTGTTTCCTCCTTTAATACTGGAAATATCGTTGCTGCTGCTTCAGCCACTCCTTCGTCTTCTTCAGCTATTTCTTCAGAGACCCCTGCTCCTTCTTCTTCTCCTTCGCCAACTTCTACGTCTTTCTCTATCCCATCTGGTGAGTACTCCACGTCCACTTCTTACACCACAACTGAAGTGAGCCCTGGATCAACTGCTATTGTGGAATATGTGGTGCTTTTCACAAACACTTGTCAGGGTGCTTCCACTTCCAGCTAATCAAACCTTCATTAAGGGTGATTTTATACTTTACGAGACTAATCATGTACAATAAATATTAATTTGTTTTTGGAAAAAATGTATGGATATATATATTTATAGTTAAACACGGATAGTCATCAAGTCATGCTGGCGTGTGATCAATATCTTCCTCCGCCACCTTGGGAGCTGTAGCCCCAAGAGTTGTCATTGTCTCTGTCGCCGAAGTCATCATTACGGCCTCCGAAACCACCACTCGAGCTGCCGCCATATCCATCGTTACGGCCTTCGTCACGGCCTCCAAAGCCTGAGCTTCCACCGTAATTATCATTACGACCGCCGAAGCCACCGTTAGAGTTGCCACCATAGCTGTCATTACGACCGCTAAAGGAGTCAAAGCCACCAGAGCTGCTGCCTGAGTTCTCCCCGAAGCGCCCGTGACCACTGTTGCCACCATAGTTATCGCTACCTCCGTAGCCACCATATTGGCCTCCACCACCATGGTGCTTTCCTTCACCAGAAACTGCATTCATCACATTTCCCAAGAAGCCGCCGCCACCGGACGATTGGTGGTGGTTGTTGCCGCCTTCATAGCCGCCTCCATAGTTGCCTCCATAATTGCCTCCATAGTTGCCTTCATTGCCGTAATTATCCCCGTAGGATTCGTTGTGTCTGCCACCATGGCCACCTCCACCAAGCATACTGGCAAGGCCTCCAAGACCTCCTTGGCCTCCTTCATGGTGGTTTCCACCTCCGCCGCCGAGCATGCCAGCCAAGGCACCAAGTCCGGCACCACCGCCGCCGCCACTCAGACCGCCATGCAAAACAGCTTGGCCGATTTTGTTTTCGATGAAGCCCTGGATTCCACCATGAGATCCACCATGGTTGCCGCCCATCATGCCGCCGACAGCGTCCGACAAAATACCACGCTCACCATTTTGGCTTTGTTCTCCTTGGCGTGATTCAAAGTTGTCTGATCTCTCGCCTTGAGCACCAGAGTTGTAAAAGTCGTTAGCAGACATTCTTTTGGAGTAATAGACTGTGTGTACTGACTGAAAGAAATTAACGTCTTCCAGTCGTAACTATGGGAATAAGGCGTATTTTATACGCGTAAGATCCCTGCAGAACTTCATGTGAATGCACACAGTATATATGCGAAACCGTTGCTCAATTCTTCAGTTACGTAACTTTCCTACACAGATATCAATCTCCACTACAGTTCTTTTTTCTTTTTTCGTTATTTTTCTCCTTTTTCTTTTCTCTCTTTTTTTCCAAAGTCAAAGTCTTTTTGATCTTGCTATCCGAAATTACTGTTTTCCCGTGCCCGCGTTTTTTAAGTGATACCCGATCTTGGGTGCGGCTGCGCTGCGGTATCTGACCTGAAGAAGCAAAGGGGAAAATGCCTGCGTGCATATTGCAATCACCAAGTGTTCTCTAGCATATTTTCGCCTTCCAGAACTACTCCGCCACTAGATCCCTCCGATTCGGCTCTTGTTTAACTTTATTTTCAAAATTAGTTTCAACTTAAAAATTTTAAAATCTCTGCCCATAATTTTGTAAAAAAAAAAAAAAAGTATTACATTAAAATTTCGTAGTACGCTCCACCTACTTACGGGGAACCTCGCTAGTGTCCGGAAGATACCTTTACTATTCAGCTAATTGAGAGTCCCGAAATTGTGCCGTTCCCATCTCCTTGACTACATATGAGTGATTTATTTAAACAAAGAAAGTCTGTTCATTGGTCGTGGTGGAGTGACGGTTACTGGCCAAATTTGTCCGTAGAGTCTTCC
>JAJMDB010000020.1:140709-193166 GCA_030573315.1 Osmozyma mogii
AAAAAAAAAAAAAAAAAAAAAAAAAAAAAAAAAAAAAAAAAAAAAAAAAAAAAAAAAAAAAAAAAAAAAAAAAAAAAAAAAAAAAAAAAAAAAAAAAAAAAAAAAAAAAAAAAAAAAAAAAAAAAAAAAAAAAAAAAAAAAACATAGCAAAAAAATAATTACAAGTAGAATAAAAGGCTAGGTGTGATAAATCTCGCCGTCGAGTAATTAGTAGATGATTGTGTGTGCGCAGATTGCCTAATTGGGAGATGATGTAAATAAGAAGTGCACAATCATCATCAACTTCCCAGTTTCTCACGAATAACCAAACATCAACAACTTTGATTGTATAGGCCCTCTTAATTGATGAATCCAATACAAGACAGGTCCTTGGACGCCACGGATCTACTAGATCACGATGAGCTCCAGCTCAGCAACTTTGATGAATTCGAGTCGCCTGTCTCTCCCCAAAAAAGATCATCCACTGAGTCGAGCAAGTCTCATTCCAAAATACCAATACCAGCACTGGCATCACTAGCCTCTACACCCTTCCCCGATTTAAGATTAAGTACCAATGACCTTTTTCAGGTGACTACCCATCTACGAAATAAGCATAAGATGGGCGAGCTGGGAAAACATGAGCAGCTACATAATAACAAGATCGACAAGCTTCTAAGTCAGCTTCTGGAAAACGACGAAGACCTCGAGCTTGATGACCAGCTAAGAACTCGTGTTTTTAAGGCAAGGTTAAACAATACCAAGCAGCCTTTAGATGCCTTGGATCTACTGCTTGATTCGTACTTGCTGCAAGGTCTGGCTGATCAACAGAAATCACAAACAAGATCCAGAAAACACAGGAATGACGACAAAGAAAATACCCCAGGCCCTCTGCTTCCTTCTAAGAAAAGGCGGATACCCAAGACTGAGAAGCCATCCAAAACCAACCCACCTCGATTGATACCCTCTCTAAAACCACTTACTAATATTACGGACATCTTCGCAAATCCCAGCCAAAACACTTCGCCACGCAGAGTTTGCTCGCCACGCTCAGCTGATTTCCATCCAAACAAGCCTTGTCTACGCAATAGGAAGGCTGAGCCTGTTCACATCTACACGGTTGAGTCGCTGACAGGATTGATTAATGACGCAACGCAGTTTGGTACTGAGCTCAATGCTTCAAACTGTGAGGGCTTTCTTATGCCCGACAGCACCAATGAAATTGTCAAGATTCCGACAAATGAGGTGGGGCCCTCAGCCAGGAAGAAAATGGCAATAATCAGAGCACACCACAGTAAGCGTTTTCCTTGCACAAAAGATGCTGAAAGCTCTGAGCCATCTACAACGAAATTTTCTGACTCCCAGAATATTCTTGGATTTTATTCCAAAAAGGAGTTTGAAGACCTTCGTGGTGAGCCAGGTCATAAACCTGTGAAGGTGCACAGAGACGTTAAGGCTGTTCGTTGGGCGGACGAACTTGAATGGTAGGACTTATGGGCTATTTACGGTTACGATAAATACGGATTAATTTATTTTTTTAATTCTTTTGTTAAATTTTTTGTACGATCTTGCTCGTACATTGTAGCTTTTCTTGCTTCAAGGTGTTATCAGTATGTTCCTGAAAGATGTATGTACAGCCACGGTTGGGCGCGACTAGGTAGAGGATCTGACACGCTCACGGCTGAAAAAAATAAAATAAAATAAAGTCGACTTCCAGTCTCACTACCACAAAAATAAATATTCAAAATGTCCACGTTCTTTGATGAAATGAAAAAGTCTTTCGTTGATGTCCCAGTGACTGACGACAAGATCGATACTGCCTCTTTTTTGGAAGCATCTGAATCGCTTGTTAAGCTTTTTGATTTGTTGGGCTCCTCTGCCTTTACCGTAGTCAAGAATGACATGAACGGCAACATCGAGAAGATTAGAGCAAAGCTCTTGAAAGATCCAGCTGGAGCCTCCACCTTGCAGGACTTGGTATTGTCTGAGGCCCCAACAAAGGACAAGAAATCCACACAAGGGCTTTTGTGGTTATCTAGAGGGTTGCAGTTTACTGCTCAAGCCATGAGAGAGTCGTTGGACAATCCTTCAAAGGAGTTGACAGTGACTTTCACCGATGCATACACTAAGACTTTATCCCAATATCACGGAATGTTGGTGAAGCCTGTGTTCAAGTTGGCCATGAAAGCATGTCCTTACAGAAAAGACTTCTTTGAAAAGTTGGGCTCTGACCAAGAGAAAGTCAATGCTCAGTTGAAAGAGTGGTTGGAGGCCTTAGAGAACATTGTCAAGATCATCATTGCCTTCTTCGCCTCTGGTAACTACGGGAAGGGTTTGTAGATAGGTATACCCTTGTCTTCCCAAACATTTGCAACTATATTTACAAGTAATATATCAATAAATGACTACTGTTGACCTAGACGTTTTGTCTCTTGCATCAACTCGTAAAGCTGTTGGACCTGGTCAGGCGACATCTTATCCAAGTCTTGCTGCGTAAGCTTTTCTGATGCCCATGTGTTGCCATCAATACTGCGCAAGTAGTCTTGCCACTGAGTCAAGAATCCAATGATATGAAGTGGATTATCTGTACTTTTATGTGCCTTGAATTCGGCCTTCACGTATTCATCCCCCAAAAATCTAAGTTCCTGTGGAAGCTTGCTTCTATGGGCTCTAAGAATTGCTCGGTAGAGCTTAAGAGGCGGCAATAAAGGTGGAGTCTTGCGCTCTGGTCGGCGAGGTCTGACTAAACGTGGAAGTGTTGGTCTCATTGCAGGTAACTGTTATCTAAGATGTGGATTTGCTGAAGTGATTCAAATCACGTGAGGTTTTTGATGAAAGAGGATACATGCTTCTACAAGACTTACCATTGGAGAAAAATTTAAATTAAGCCCGGTAATAAAATCTTAAAAATATTCTTAAGATATATAGAAACATGTTACGAAATATTGTGTCATATCTGATTTTTTGGATCCAGTTTATCATTTTTTGTTTGTGTTCCTGATCGCAGTTTGATGCAAAAAATTGTAGACTAGTTCCAGCACCTCGAAATCTGTCAATGCTTAATCCTCTCAAAGAAGAAGAAGAATAAAAACAAAAAAAAAAAAAAAAAAAAGACAACCTCTTAATACTCCCGATTTAATGATACCAACTTACACGTTGAAAATGCTGCTACAAGTTTAAAACAAATCAAGATACACCTCTCTAGATAGAAGATTTAATTGACTCCATTTTTCGTTACTAAAGGATCTGTGATGTATCAGACAACAGAAATCGGTGAAGTAATTTTAATTCTCCTCCTAGATTATATTTCCAAATCTAGTTAACAACTTTGAAATACAGATTGGGAAATCTAAGATGTGCTGTACGATGCAGAGAGAGTTTAGTCGTGCATACAGTCTTAAACCATTTTTGGTGCGCTCTGCAAATGGAGTATTACCGCTTAAGGGAATTTTTTACAGATACATTGCAATGGGTCTGAACCAAGATTTCCCGTTAAAAGAAGTACAAATGCTCCGTAGTTTGCGCCAATTCTAAGACCCTAAAAGTGGGATTGGTTTTTTAAATCTGCAGAGTTTCAAATTACTTTCTTTCTTTTCCAGTCCGATCGCTCCACAACAGCTCACATAATGAGATTGAGCACCCTCTTTGCATTCACTTCTGCTTTGACAGTACCTTTCGTTTCTGCTGCTCCTGCTACTGGTTCTGCTGCTGGTATTGTTAAGAGAGGCGACAGCGGCTCTGCTATTGATTTCGACTATGTCATAAGCACCGTGCGTACCATCAACGAAAGGTACGCCAACGGAGGAGCCAACAGCGTCCAAAAACGTGATGACAACGACTTTATCAACAGCTTGATGGTAGAGTTAAACAATAACAATATGCTTGATGAGTTTATCCATCAACTAACGACAACCCCAAAGATAAAAGATGCAGTGCATGAGGGCGTCCTGAACGCCATCGGAAACGGTACTGTCCATGAAGCTACTGTTCTTAAGTCTTTGAGATCAAGCGGTAAATTGCATCAGTTTTTTGAATCTGTCTTTAACGACAAGGATTTGAACGAAGAACTCTCTAAAGATGCACACGATGTCCTCTTAAAAGTCCAAAATGGCAGCACTGAGGTAAAGAGAGAACTTTTGGAAAGTTCGCAGCCATTTATCAAGAGATTTTACGAGGGCCAATTTGACCATTTAAACAAGAGAGACTTTGATGCCAGTGTTTTAAAAGCTCACGGCATGGAGAAAAGAGACCTCATTGACTCTATTGTCAATATTGTGAAGGAAATTGTCGACTCTGGCTTCGTGCAAGATATTATTCACTCTATTCTCGGCAACCAGAGCTTGATTCAAGCAGCCGAGAACTTGATATCGAAAGTTTTCCATAGCATCCCATGGGGTTCTTTGTGGGATAAATTGAAGAACAGTGGTATTATTCAGAAAACGTTCCACTGGATTATTAACTTCATTGGTGGTCTTTTCTCAAACGGAACTATTTCGAAGATATTCAATACTCTCTTTGGCCAAGGCTCTTCGAATACCCCATTCCTCACAAGATTGTTGAATGTCGTTGTTGAAGTGGGAGGAGAACTCTTCCGGAGTCTCTCAAACTCAAATGGCTTGGTGAGTGAGCTCTTCAGTACTTTATTTGGTGGAAGCTCATCTTCAAACTCGAAGGGCACATCTAGTGGATCTCTGAGTAGCTCCGGTGGATCGTTGAGTGATTGGCTTGACAACCTTTTTGGTGGTTCTAGCTCTTCGAACTCTGGTTCTGGATCAAGTAGTGGTGGGTCAGGCTCTGGATCAGGCTCTGGGTCAGGCTCTGGATCAGGCTCTGGGTCAGGCTCTGGATCAGGATCAGGATCAGGATCAGGATCATCCGGATCGAGTGGAGGCTTCTTGGACGACCTTTTCAACGATATTTTTGGTGGTCACAGCAGCTCTGGAAGCTCTGGGTCCTCCAGCTCGGACTCCGGTAACGGCGTCTCCTCGAAGGGTGGTTCTTCGGGAGGAATTTTTGGTGGTAACAGCAAGAGCTGCTGCTGCTCTTCTCAAAAGATTAAGAAAAGAGCTTTGAAGAGAGCTTTGCACAGAAAAGTCCAGCGCTCCATCAAGAGAGCCTTGAAGAGATCCCCAGATTCTGGAATGGATTTCATCATGAACCACGCTTATGTCAAGAAATAAGCTTGCCGATAAGCGAAAATTTCAATTACTACCCAATTCTTCTTTTACGATATAATTTTTTCTTTATCGATTTCTTTTATTTTCATTTAGCCGTATTTAGTTTTCATTTCGTGTTCAGAATCCAAAAGATGCTGTGTTCAGTCAAAAAAAAAATCAAATCAAATTACTTTATTTAAAGCCTTAGATGTTAAAAAAACGTATTGTAAATTTTTTGGGAAGAAACTTTTCGATTTGGTTGCAAAGATGGCTCTGCATATCTAGCTCATCTACAAATCGAGTAATTGTGGGTGAGCACAGGATGCATGCGCAGTATTCTGAGGGGACCAACACACGAGAGCGGTATTACCTAATGAGGCAACTTGAGTTCGCAGCCGGTTTCGTTTCGCAGCCCAAAGATCTCGGCGTTTTTTTATAACCGAAAAGGTATTAGTTAAATTCAATCAAACTTCTATAGAGACTCTATGCTTAAGTGAAAGAGAATTTTCGAGAGCTACGCCACCTTCGATCAGCTTTGTAGTTTGTAACTATGGGAACTGTTTTATGGTCATTGGTGCTTTTGAATAAAAAAAAAGATTTGTGCCAACGTGAAGGCTTATACTCAAAACAAAAGCTCTCGCTACGAATTAGTGTCAAAAGGAGGGGACCTTAGCTCAAAGCCGTAAAGAATCCACATGGAGAAAATTGCTCTATCTAGACAAGACTTCATCGAGGTATTGCTAACATGCAGGTCACAATACTAAATTTTGTTCCTAGTTTGGTATAGTAGCTGCGATTCGCTTTTACCCCGTACGGTAAATGCCTTTCCCGCTACATACCAATTTGGCCGGAGGAGAGCACCACTTATAAGCATGGAGGTCCCCAAATTATTGCTGTTAGTTCTTACGGCTCTACAATCACATATTTGAGGTGACGAATTTTTTATACCAAAAAAGAAAGAAGCAACTTGGTTGGAACAGTCTTCAAAACAAAGAATACTGTTGATCAAAACGTTAGGCATTCAACTTGACAATAAAGTTCCTTGAATTCCCACAACTTTGTTGCTGAATACAACTCTCGTTACCAACTTATACTTTCGTTCACGTTTAAGGTCAAATCATGAGATTGCCCACTGCAACTTTGGCACTCGTGCTCTGTGCTTGTGCCGCTGCTTTAGAAGACAATCGCATTGATGAAAACAATCTTGTCCAAGGGGGCGAAGAATTGGTAAGACGAGGTTTTCTCTCTAATCTCTTTGGAAGCAGCGATAACAACAACAGCGACAACAACAAAGAAGACGATAATGCTTCCCCTTCTTCTTCAGCTGCAACACTGCAGAACAATCAAGGTCAAGGACAAAGTTCTCCTGCTACTAGTGGTGGTGATGCTAACCAGCAATCAGCTACTACCCCATCTACCTCCAATAATGTTGAAACCACTAGCTCTGTGAGTTCTTCAAGCACAGGTGGTGGTGTGCTAGGCGATTTACTTGGAGGTGGCTCAAATCCTTCCAGCTCGTCGTCGTCGTCATCGTCGTCGTCATCGTCGTCGTCATCGTCTTCGTCTGCATCTAGTTCTAGTGCTGGAGACCAACCAGATCTTCTTCGTCTCGGAAAGCAACTGCTGTCATCTAATGAACCATCAAGCTCAACTTCGCAGTCTACTACAAGTGGAGGTGGGGGTCTTTTTGATTCATTGAAAACTGGCTCATCTGACGATGACGATGAAGATGATGATTGTGAGGAGAGCTCAAGTAGTGACCCAACTACCACTTCTGACAATAATGGAGGAGGAGGCTTCTTAGGTAGTTTGCTCAATCCTCCAAGCACTACTTCTTGGTCTTCTAACTCGAATCCCGTACCTGCTTCTGACGGACCGTCATCTTCAACTTCCAAAGGTGGAAACTTTTTGAGCAGTTTGCTTGATCCCAAGACTACTTCGTCATCATCTTCAATTTCATCATCTTCAAAATCTGAAGGAGGAAACTTTTTGAGCACCTTGCTTGATCCTAAGAGTACCCCATCTTCATCATCGTCTTCACCATCATCTTCACAACCCTCCTCAACTTCCGACGGCGGAGGATTCTTGAGTCACTTGCTCCATCCTGACAAGACAACCGCTTCATCATCATCCTCGACATCATCTAGTTCGAAAGGTGAAGGCTTTTTGGGAAGCTTATTTGGCGGAAACAGCACGACAACTCAATCTACCGCTTCTTCAAGTGCTGACGATGACGACGATTGCGAGACTGAAACCGACAGTCCAATCTTCACTCATGATACCACTGATCCTCCAAAAACTGGGAAGACAACTACTGAAGACACGAAAACTGCCTCCTCAACTTCAAGCTCTAAAGGTGGAGGTTTCTTTGATAGTTTGTTTGGTGGTAACAGCACCACCACGAAGCCTACTGCTTCTTCGAGCGCTGATGACGACGATTGTGAGACTGAAACAGATACTTCAATCTTTACCCATGATACCTCTGATGGCAGCACTCAACAGACGTCGACCACGAGTAATGAACTCCCATCCAAGACCCCTACTCCTGTTAGCACCCTAGTTACAGTTACCTCCGTTGGTGGCGGCTCCACGACTGTCTGGACCACATTGCCAACTTTGACTGGTGGCGATGTGCACTCTAAGACTTCTTTGGAGAAGGTGACTTCTACCAATTTTTGGGGTCAGCCTACTACCATTACTACTAAAGGCGAGTATACTTCGACTTCAGGCGCTGCAGTGTGGATCTGTGATGATGATGAGTCTTACACTCCTACCGAAATAAGCGGTGGTTCTGGCGGTTCTGGCGGTTCTGGCGGTTCTGGCTCTGGTAACTCTGGCTCTGGTAACTCTGGCTCTGGTAACTCTGGCTCTGGTAACTCTGGCTCTGGCAGTTCTGGATCCGATAATTCTGGTTCGGGTTCCGGCAATTCGGGCTCTGGTTCATCACCTGATAAGGGCAGTGGTTCCAACAATGGTGACGGCACTGCTACTCATTGGTGGCAATCCTCGTCTACACCAGGTCATGACAGTGAGTGCAACGCCAACTGCGAGAATGTCGACTGTGGTGATGAAGACTACGACTTCTGGGACACTGACGACGAAGAGTCCGATTGCGAAGATGAGGGTAACGGTGGATCCAGTGGAGGCTCAAAAGGCGGATCTAACGGTGGATCTGGATCTGGATCTGGATCTAACCATGGATCAGGTTCCGGTTCTGGCAACGGTTCTGGCTCTCACGAGACTAAGGTTTCTACCTGGACCAGCCGTGTTGTGTTCACAACTACTGTCGCTGGCAAGGAAACTGTCGGCACCACCAACTCGGTGTACACGTCTACTTATAGCACATCTGAGGATGTCGTGAGGACCAAGACTCATGTCTCTGAGTACACCGACCCTTGCGAGGAGGTCGATGACGATGGATCTGATGATGATACATCTTCTCATCACTCTACTTCGTCAAGCAAAGGGGGAGGACTTCTTGGAGACCTCTTCCCCAAGAAAACTAGCTCGGCAACTGCCTCCCTGGATATTGCCATTGAAACTGGCTCAAGCAGCTCTTTAGTGTCTGCTACCCGACTGGCTCACCCTTCTGCTACCCCACTGCACCAGTCTTCCAAGGCACTTACCAGTGCTACAAGTGCTATTACTAAAAGCTCTGCTCAGCAATCATCTTCTTCAGAATCATCATCAGCATCATCTTCTAGTGGAGGAGTTGTAAACGGTATTGCGAATGCAGTTGGAAATATGCTTGACAGAAGAGATGTTCCACAACTAGTGTCTGAGTCTGGTGCTGAAAAACATCACCTCAACGTTGTACTTTTCTCAGTCGTTTCTTTTGTCTCCGCTGCTTTAGTTTTTATGTGATTAATAGCTAGCATACCCATAGTCTACGGCTCTAGACGAGCTTCATGACGATTCCTTGACTTTCTTCTTCGTTATATATGTTACTTATTTCGTTGCCATTTGGCACTAATACAAAAAAAGTTTTAGCACTATAGTAAAAACTCAGACATGCGCCACTGATCATTAACTATGCGTGGGATCGCCTGCACACAGGATTATCATAAAACCCCACTGGATAACTAAAACCTTGTTTAATACACTACATTGACTTTCATGATGGTGGATCGCCAGACAGTGATGTTCATCATCATTATGGTGGTCTTCTTTTTACTACCACAAGGCTCGAATGAGCCTATGGCTTCAGAAGACCGCCTGGTACTCCAAAAATTCAAGAAAAGTCTACTTCAAAGCCGAAAAGAGGTGTTCAACTCACATTATTGGTCTGGATATGGAAACCTTACTGGACTTAAGCTCTCGTATCAGGATAGCATTGATAACAAAAATGTGCTGCACTGGCCATTTCGTGAGTATTCTCCATCCAATCCTTGGAGAGAAACAGAAACTGACAGTATACTACCGAATCAAGTACGGGATCGGGTCGGTGAATTCTGGGACGGAGAAACCGTGGTTTCTTCAGATGAAGAGTGTTTTCCTCTTAATATTTCAGGGCAAATATTTGGTGAGTTTGACGTTGTGAGACCAGAAAGAAATATTAGACCCATCAAAATGGACTTGCCCCAGTATCTCTTTGACTACTACCTTGTGTACAGAGAAGATAAATTTAACGAGGAAGAGGAGCGCTACTTGCAAGATCCCGAAAACAATCCACCCCCAAAACAAATACCAGATACGATCTCTAAAGTTGGCAATATTACGGAATTCAGTCAGGGCAGAATTGGCATTGAAATACAGGATTTTGGCTACAACTTTCTTCATCCTGAGTTAAAACGGTTTGTCAAAGAAAATCCTCACACTAAAGTTGATGATGCTGTGGTAGTGACCGTGAGCATGTTTTTAAAAGACTACCCCGAGATACATCACGATGAGCTTAAGATGATCGGCATCTACTTTCAGAACCTGGGCAGCTTGGTTGCTACAACGAAGTCAGCAAAGTTCCAAGGAGGGCATGCATTGCCACATTTTACTATGAATGAACGGAACTTCAATAAATCCAAAATACTCATGAGCCAGTTTGTTAATGTTACTGATATTGAAAATGAGGTGACTCTTGATGATATGAATAATGGTGTGGATCGTGCCTTAGGTATGTGTGAATATGTGTCATACTTTCAGTTGGAAAAGACAGCATATACCCAAGATCAGTTGCGTTTGATCGATGAAGAGCTTGCCAACCCTCAAGGCATTCCTATCCCAAAAGTCATTCCCCCGTTGCAAATTTCGGATGCTCTTTTGTATTCTCCAGATTGCGGTATTGTTCTTCAAAGTAAAAAGTCCAAGGATTTCCTTGGTGTTCGTCAAGAAGTATCCACAGCAAGGTCCAGAGTCATGGCAATTGGTGTCCTTCTTCTTGCAGCACTTGAACTTCATCTTCTTGCCAGACAAATGAAGAATTGTCGAAGCCCAGGTCAACTTTCAAACGTTTCTAGTGCCACCGTTTTTCTTCTCCAATTTTGGCAACTGATAACCATCATTTACTTCATCTTAAAGTCCTGGGAAGATAAAAATCTCTATTTAATACTAACTTGTGTATCTCTCTTGGCATTAATGCTATGTTTGAACCAACTTCGATTTCTGGTTAGTGTTCTCACAGCTCAAACGAATGAAAGGGGCACAACTTGGTGGGAGATACTCAGGGGGTCGACTAGAAATGCTGATACTCAAGAGGCAGAGACTAATGATGACAGTACACAAGTGCCACAAACACAAGCACAACCTGTGCAAGATGCTCCAACAAATGGCGACAACATACCACCTCAGATGGCAGATGAAGCCCGTTATCCAAACATGATTGCCTTCTTAGGTTTTACATTAACTTGTGCTGCATTAATATTGATCTCGAGTATAACGACTTGGAGAATTACGTACAGACGGGTGGCTGAATACTGCGGATTCATATGTGTCACATCAATGTGGGTTCCACAATTTTTCCGCAACACATTAAAGAACAGGGTAAGAGCTTTACTGTGGGAATATACCATCGGTACTTCACTTTTAAGGTTCATACCTATCATATATCTTTGTCTTGACAAGAAAAATGCTTTACGTCACCACAAGGACCCCATGCTTGTATTCACCATACTTTCATGGCTATTATTTCAGTTATTCTTTCTATACTTGCAAGATCGGCTTGGTGCAAGATTTTGGGTCAAGGATAATTGGTTGCCCGATCAATATAACTATCATCCAGTGATAAGAGTCAAAGATCTCGAGAGCGGGTTCTCATCGGACATCTTGGCAAACATGAAATCACAAACAGCGAAAGATGAGATTGCCGTCTGTGAGGTTGACTGCGCAATCTGCATGGCTAGTCTCCAGGTGCCAGTGCTCACAGATGATAAAGAGGGAAACCACAAGAAAGCATACGAAGCCCTCATCAAGGAAATCATGGTGACACCATGTCATCATGTTTTCCATACTAAATGCTTAGAAGATTGGATGATATATAAGCTTCAGTGCCCCGTTTGCAGATGTGGTCTTCCGCCAGTTTGATGCACACTGTGAATATTCTGGCTCACTTTGCCTGGATACAATAAAAGTGAGACAACGCTTTCTCTTTAGAATAGAACAATTTTTTTTTTTTTTTTTTTTTTTTTTTTTTTTTTTTTTTTTAGTTTTACAAAGGCTTTACCCAAAAATCTCTCAACTAACCTATATACATTAAACCGATTGCATGACCTATTACGATAGGGAACTCATCCCGGCTGCAAACTGAGAACCCCCGAAAAAATATGCAGGCATGAAAAGACAGCCTTAACTCCGCGCTCAAAAAGAACGCAACTGCGAACGAGTCACCACCGTAATTTTAGAAGATGGATCAGTCAGGCGACGCAAAACTTTTGTTAGAGGGCTGGTGCTTTTCTGCTGAGTAGTCCTATTCCGTTCTGTACTGTGATGCTTATGGTGAGCACGCGAATGGCGCCGAGACTCACGAGTTTCGTGAGAATCACGAGAGTCACGGGAACCACTCTTGTGCTGAGTGTGGCGACGCTTCAGAGAAGTGTGTTGTGTGTTTTTCAAGGAATCCATATTCCTTTCTGGTTCTAATTGCTTTGTAAGCTTTCTTTTGGGCGTCTGGAAAAAATGAAGTGGATTAAGAAATGATAATGCTGAAATCGAAAACATTAAGTACATTTGATGTGGCAAAAATGCTGTTGAAGGCTGAAATAACTTAAATAAATAAAAAATGGTTCAGATTTTTTTTTTTTAAAATGATTCAACAATTAAAAGATCTGTATCTTTTGTTCCCAATCAATTGAACTTTGGCTGCCAAATTTATTCTACTGAACAGGATTGCCGACTTCTTTTACTTTATACTACAAAATGCACTGCTGACATTCAACGGTTGTGAATAAGCGCACCAGCATGCATAGGACTGAACGGGATGGCGCGGAGTTATAGACTTCCTTTTTTTTTTTTTTTTTTTTTTTTTTTTTTTTTTTCCCGCAGTCCGTTACGCCGTCCGTATCTCCGTCGGCAGTCGGAAGTAGTTTAATTCCGCAGCTATTCGTTCGCAACCACTGAGGCATGACGAGGACTTCTGCACAATTCGTAAGCTCCTCCATATTCATCCCCCTCAGAACCACAGCTTTTTCTAAAGAAGCTTATTTCCGGCTTGCTTGCTTTTGGATTTAATCTCGCTTGATTTTTTCCCCCCTCAGATTGTGAGGCCACTAGATGGATGGATGGATGAGGTCCAAGCACGCGCATGCATCGCTTATTTCCGAAGTTGGCATTTTGTCATACACGCTCGCTGTGGTACGTCAATAGCGTCAGTCTCTTGGCATCCAGGAGAATTTACCAATCATTTCAGCCGCTTGTAATTTTACGATTTTGGCCAGGGTTTCGTTTTCAAGATGATATTCTCCAACGTAGACCAAATATCCAACTTCTACGAAAAAGAGTTCGTTTGTTCTTGAGTACCATTTTTAGTTATGGCTCTGTTTTACGTAACTAATACGAGTCGGCTTTTGCGCTTTATTTTCAAAGCTGTAACCTAAAGATATATGCTGTTGTTCACGTCCTCCTGCAAATGCTTATTCTTGAGATATAAGCTGATTCGATGAAGAAACACTCTTTCTTTCACATTCAGTCCAGAGCAGCATACTGTCTTCGGTTTGCTTTGAGTAGTTTTTCAGGATGATATCATCTTTTGTGCAGTATCAGTAAATCCTCTCACACTCACTGTGAAACCGCTATGAACTTCCGGATGCGGAATGGCGGTACCGCTAGATCTGTTATCTACCTGCATAAAAAGTTCTTTGGCGGCTATTCGAGTATTTCAATTCCTGGGGAAATTTTTCGACAGCATTCATTTGTCTTCACTACACTAGCAAAAATGGCACCATCCTTGAAGAACCCTGACCTCATCAGAAGCAAGCCATTTATCAATGGAGAGTGGTTCGACTCAAAGTCAACCAAGACATTCAAGGTGACTGATCCTGCAACTGGCGAGGAGATAATCGAGCTTCCTGATCTCCTCCCCGAGGAAATTGACTTTGCAATCAATGCCACACATGAAGCTTACAGATCTTACAAGAAGACCAATCCAATTGACAGGTCTAAATGGTTGCGCAACTTGTACGACTTGATGATTGAGAACATTGACGACTTGGCTGCTATCATTACATGGGAAAACGGCAAATGCTTGACCGACGCAATTGGTGAGATTAAATACGCTGCCTCCTACTTTGAATGGTTTTCAGAAGAGGCCAAGCGTAATTATGGACACACCATTCAACCTGCCAACTATAACAACAAGATTATAACTTACAGACAGCCGGTTGGTCCTGTTGGTCTCTTGTGCCCCTTCAACTTCCCTACAGCCATGGGAGCCAGAAAAGCTGCACCTGCATTGGCTGTTGGATGTACTTGTATCTTGAAACCTGATGGTCAAACTCCATTGTCTTCTTTGGCAATTGCATACTTGGCAGAGAAAGCTGGATTCCCCAAGGGTGTATTCAATGTTGTGTTAACATCTGTCGAGTCAACGCCAGCATGCGGCTTGAAGTTCTGTGAGGCTCCAGCTATCAAAAAGATTTCCTTCACTGGATCTACTCCGGTTGGCAAGCTTTTGGTGAAGCAATCTGCGCTGACTCTTAAGAAAATGTCTATGGAGCTTGGTGGAAATGCTCCAATAATTGTCTTCGACGACGCAAAACTTGAACAGGCTGTTGAACAGGCTGTTGCATCCAAGTTCCGTTCATTGGGCCAAACATGCGTGTGTGCTAACAGGCTTTATGTTCAGTCAGGCATCTACGACAAGTTTGTTGAAAAATTTGCCGAGAAAGTCAAGCTGTTTAAGATTGGCAACGGTTTTGAAAAGGGGGTTACTCACGGCTGCTTGATCAACGGCAAGGCTATCGACAAAGTGGAAGAGCACGTAAAGGATGCTCTTTCCAAGGGAGCTCAAGTCGCAGTCAAGGGAGGTCGTCTTCCTGACCTTGGAGAGAACTTTTATGCACCTTACGTCTTGACTGAGGTGAATCCAAAAATGAAGTGCACCAGCGAGGAAACTTTTGGACCTTTGGCTGCTATTGTCAAGTTCGACACCCAAAAGGAAGTTTTGGAGCAATGCAACGATACTCCATATGGCTTGGCTGCATACGTCTTCTCCGAAGGCTTGAATACAGTTTGGCAAGTGTCTGAAGAATTGGAAGCAGGTATGGTCAGTGTGAACAGCGGAATATTCACTGATGCTGCCTTACCTTTCGGGGGTATTAAGGAATCCGGATTCGGCCGTGAAGGCTCCTTATACGGCCTTGAAGACTACACAGTTATCAAGTCGATTTCCTTGGGAAATGTCTACAATTGATGGCTTCACCTTAGATCTGCAAACAGGTGCCAAAAAAAAGAGCGCAGTAAACATGAGATCTGAAGTATGCACAAATGAGCGAAGTCTTGTGTGTCTGAAACTGTAAGAAACCAAAGACTGTTCAAAAATTTATATATGTGTATATATATATATATAAATCAAAGATCAAATTTATGAGTCTAATGTAGGCAGCTGAGAAAATGTTTTTGCTACTAAAGAGGAAGTGTTGTGGGGTTAGCACCGACTTGAGTGTTCGTAGTGAGCACCTAATGCGAATGGTCGGGAAACATTAAAGCCGGCAAGATGCGTGAGAATTGGCTAATGCCGCAAGAAGAAAGAAGCGCGTATTGGCCATGGTGAGACTTACCGGAAAAGCAACGTGGTCTGGGCAGATCTGCTGATACGACTGGCGATAAGCAAAAAAGGCAAAAAAGGCAAGAAGGCAAGAAATGCAAAAGAATCAAAAGAGAAGAATAACAACAAAAAACATATAGCCACAAAACAAATAGGAACGTTCTTTTTGCTATTTTCGGTAAGCAAAGAAAAGTCATTTTAAAGTAACGTAGAGGCTTACATGCATCTCTGTCTTTAGTGCAAAGCCACTGCTCATTTGCCTGATCAAGTATGGAAGCTTGACGAGAGCCAAATAGAAAGGCATCAAGGTCGTGGATTGAGGCAAAAGACCAAAGCGCATACCAAATACAAAGTACAAAAAAAAAAAAAAAAAAAAAAAAAAAAAAAAAAAAAAAAAAAAAAAAAAAAAAAAAAAAAAAAAAAAAAAAAAAAAAAAAAAAAAAAAACACGCGGCGCGACTCAAAAGACAGTTGCTGCAATAATCTGGGGCACATAGGCTTAGACAATCCAGATATCCAAGTAATGGTCAATGTAAAATACAAAAGCTGGGTTTCCTCTCCACTGGTATGATCCACATACAAGTTTTTCGAAATTTGAGCCGTTCTCTCATCATATTTTTTGTTTTTTTTGGTTGTCTTTGGTGTTGTCTTTGATGTCAGGCATGGCCAATTCTAGACTGTCGCGGCAGCCCCTTCGTTTGGTGAAGATTCGGTGGTTTCGGAGGTGGCGCGCGAGAACGAATCCTTCGCCACATCGTGCCTTCAGCATCTGGGCCATTTGGCGCGAGAAAAAAAGAAACAAACAAGTTGAGAATTGAAAAATGTTAGCTAAAAAAAGAAATCGTGCATTTCGTGAAGGCCTACATTTTTTTTTTTTTTTTTTTTTTTTTTTTTTTTTTTTTTTTTTTTTTTTTTTTTTTTTTTTTTTTTTTTTTTTTTTTTTTTTTTTTTCTCCCTTTACATTTCGCACAACCTATTGTTCGTGGAGTCTGTCGCCTTAATTTTGTTTTCCGTATACCACCTTTTCCACACGTTCCTTACCACTTCGATCTTTCGAACCCACTTTCTATTCTTCCGCTTTCATCTGTCCCTCTGAATCAGATAGTTCATCAATAGTTCCGTCGGCTGATCACATTGGATCGCATACAGGGTAACTCGTTTCCAATCTTTGTCATAGAATTAGATACCAAAGAGAACCCTTCACTAATCCTATACTCGTCGACTATACGTGATCAAACATTGGATGCTCGTCTGACACTGGATACTATACCCTCGTTATCTTTGATTGTGTTTCCAGTTTACTTCTCGTTTCACGTCTACTTTGACGAATTAGCATAACACTGCAGCGCCTGTCTGCCTAATACCCCGACTAGACAGCACTTCTTTGCGTCTATCAGAACCAATAGTTTGTTCTTTGCGTCAAACTCACTTCGCTTCTACAAATGATACTTCCAATAATCCACCTTCTCTTCGCCTCTTGGGCGTTAGCCGCCGGTCTCGATACGGGCCTTGGCTGTTATAGCTCTGTTGACACTTCCAACTACAAAGAATATGCTCAGAACGAAAGTTCAGGTAAGTGCTCGAAGTCATGTGGATCAGACTACGCGTATGTGGCCATTAAAAATGGTGGTTTCTGCTACTGCCTAAAATCCATGCCTTCTCTGTCATCAAAGACATCTGACTCGAGTTGTGATGTACCTTGTAACGGCTATGGACTTGTTAATTGCGGTGGTAAAGATTCTTACACCGTCTTCAAAGGTTTGGGCGAGGATGACAGTTCAGACTCTGGTTCGAGCTCTTCGTCGGAGCCTTCTCAGTCCCTGTCTCTGACTTCGTCGTCTTCACTGACCACTGACCCCTCTTCAACAGCTGGTGGCTCTACTTTGTCTTCCTCTCTGACATCTCTGACATCTGACTCTTCCTCCTCCTCCACCAACCCACATACCACTGCTTCTCCGCTGACAAGCTCCGGCTCGGGCAACACAGGTGTCATTACGACTACTAGTGATCACGGCAGAGGCACAAAGACAATAACCACCGAGTCCTCAGCTACAGCTGCAAATGCCGAATCGAGTTCTCATCCAAAAAATTCAAACAATAAGGAAAAGAAGTCTACTGATGTTGGTGCTATTGTTGGTGGTGTCGTTGGAGGTGTGGCCGGTTTTGCTCTTATAGCTGCCGCAGTCTTTTTCTTCTTCCGTTGTCGTAAGAGCGAAGATGAAGACGAAGAAGAGTTCTTCGAGAAGAGCTCTGGCACGGGTTTAACTCGTGGAAAGAACAATGGAACTAACAAATCTAAAAAGTTCAACTCAGCTTTTGATATGCCTATGGCTAACCCATTCTCAGACGAATTTGCAGATAAGCGAGTATCTAAAATGACACAAGGAGGAGCCTCTGGCGGATTAATTGATCCTAGACTTAATCCCGCCATGGTTGGTCGCAGAAGACTCTCGGATGGCTCTCTTGCAGATGAAACAGATTACTCTCGAAAGATTCTAGCGGTAGCGAATCCATAGACCTTTCGGGAAGCTAGAATGATGTCTACTTAATTTTTCATCTTCTCTTCCAAAGTTTCTACTTTTCTGTACATGGTTATTTATGGGTGAATGAATATTTCTGGTTTACTTATTGTAAAATCCACGCGTAGCCATTATACCCCCAATGCTCTTGGTTCTTTGTGGTGCACGGGTTCCCCACCTACACCAAGTACGTCCTCTGCGAGTCGATGTTGAAGATCCGCGAAGAATGTACCGTCACACTTTTCTCCCAAATTTTTCCTACATCTTTTTAATTATCCTACATCCATCTTCTGGACACATAAAGGAATGACAAAACAAATTCCGCTGTATGAAAAGCCTAGCTACGAAGCCATTAATGGTATCTACCAGCAGTTGTCCTCTATAAAGAATAACAGAACAAAGTTTATCAGCTCTCAGCAGGTTTATTTGATATATGATGAATTCTTGAAAGAGGTGCATGAGCTTAGTCTCGTGAGAAAAGACGAAGAATTGAAGGGCATGAATCTCAATCTTCCAAATTCTCTTGATTCTTTGATCGACGATATATGGCAATTGTTGTCGCTCTGCTTTGTCACTTGTGGGCTCATTAAGTTCGCACCTGCTACCTACTCCTCCCTTGCAGCAGTCTACAAGCTTTTGACTCATCTCAAGGAGTGTCAAATTTACAGTATTGATGATTTGAAACCAATTAGATCACGCTTGGACGAGATCAAAAGTATAATTGATCATAGTGAGGATGCAGATGATGACAATATTGATGGCAACGATGCTATCGATCATAAAAGAGAGGAACATCTATTGTTAAGAAACAAGTGGAGCAAATGCCAGAAAGTCCTTGCAGAAATGGAGGACTCCTTCAATAAGATCCCTGATGACTTGGAGAAGGAATACACCCAGCTTATTTTCATTCGGAAGTCTCTTCTTCAGTACCTCACCGTGCTTTTCTCAGGTGATTCTGCTCCCAATCTGGACAAGGTCAAGGCCACTCTTGACAACCACAAAGCAATCATGAAGGAAATCGAGAGCAAAAGAGATGCAAACGGCAAGTTCCACAGCAACAGAGCGTCCAATGAAGAAATGATTGCAGTGCAAATGGTCTTAAATGGATTATTAGACGATTGCCATAATCTCATCCAAGATTTATCTATACAGCTGGATGCTACAGGTATCTCGAGTCTCTTTGAAGGTCTAGTATTGGAAGATACAGATGAAGGTGATCAAAATCAGCGTGAAGCGCAAGAGATCTTCAAAGGCATACGTCTGGTTTACTACCAATTATTGGACTTGAAACAGACTCTCGAGAAGTTGCTTGTGACCAGAAGATGGACATTGAGAGAAACTGATCTTTGGAACTATCAAAAGTCTCTCAAGGCCCTAGACGAACTGAGGCTTGAATATAATCGCCGGATCGCTGGTAATGTGAACGGTCCATTGCTAAAGAAGCTCAAAAGATCACAACTTTTAGTACTTTACCTTTTGAGAAGATGTTATGGCTTCATATACAAGCTTTTGGAAAGCTCAGAACCGGTGTCTGAGTCACTCCAACCAATCCACAATCAATTATCGACAGTTAAACGATGCCTTTTGGATATAAAGAGAATTGACGGGCTCAATAATCTCCGGGAATTATACCCTTTTCAGTTTAAGTTGGCTTCTTTGGATAATCTTCGGGTGGATGGCAAATTCATCGTTAACGGACAGGTTCCTGAGGGTCAGGGTACCCTCAGCGCTCTCTTGGCGGAATGCTTTGACATAATTCACGAACTCAAAATGGAGTTAGAGGAAAAAGAAGAGAGTCAAGGCATACAAGATAACACTAATATAGATGATCATATCACTGACGACGAAGACAAAGAGTCCGATGATGAGGTGGAACTCAAAAGAAACAGGTATGCGGGCCTCACTGAAGCCGATTACGATGTCGGTAGCGACTGCGACAGTCTACCAAGCATTTCAGACTCAGAATATGAAAGTAACGATTACTATTGATATAGAATGGACCAAAGAAAAAATAAAATTTGAAGAATTTTTTGGATATTTTTGTAGCTACATCCCTAAGGGGTTTGCGTTTTATCCTTTCTTGAACTAAATTTTCATGAGTTTCGTCCCCAGAGTTTCTTTTTTTTTTTTTTTTTTTTTTTTTTTTTTTTTTTTTTTTTTTTTTTTTTTTTTTTTTTTTTTTTTTTTTTTTTTTTTTTTTTTTTTTTTTCTTTCTTCAAATCAGAACTTTATTTGTTTTGAACAACATTTTCATGTTGTTATTTTGGCGTGAACTTCGTGACTTTAGACGATAGCCGAAGGTAATTAGACTCTGTTAATTTCTTTTACAATTTTCAACTACATACGCATTATTTTCTATCGTTTTCTTAGTGTCGTGCATTTTTACCGTCAGAAAATGAGGGTCTAATTGCCTGCACACAGCGCGGGCACCCCATCCAGCGAACAATTCATGAGCAACGGCCATACTCATCTACAATAGCTTCTTTTTTTTGCCCTTTATACCACACTCTCTGTTCATAACTAGTTATATAAATTTCATGTCCGCATCAAGTGACTTACACTGGAGAAAGCCGCCGCATTTTGACGAGCTGGCTGTTAGAGCCGGATTCAATAATAGCATTCCAAAGAAAAAGAGGAGAATGATGGATGATGACTCTTTACCTTTACAGAGAGGGGGAGTCACCAAGCCTATCCAGCAACATAATGGCCAATCGAGGCTCAAAAAATCCAAGACACCCAGAATCTTAGGTCAACATCTTCCTGTTAACAGATTGATCGAAGTATTAGACAAAGATGCCCTACAAGAACTTCTTCAAAGAGTTGTGTCCCTTCATCCTGAAACTGGTCCAACCGTATTTCGGATTGCTCCAAAATCTAGTGAGGAGAGCGCCGTCAATTTGATGAAAAGCAAATACAATAAGATTCTTGAGCATTTACCATACAAATGTGATATAGAAAGCGACTACTCCTACATCAGAATCAAAAGCCACCTTACAGAGTTTCTTAACTGCTTATCTGATTTCATTCTTACATTGCTTCCACCAATGGATGCTTCATTAGTGCACGCATGTACCATGTTGGATGTTATTACGAATATGATTCACGAATTGCCCAACTTTACCAACAACGAATTCCAATATACCAGAAATACAGCATACGAGCAGATTGCAAATCTGTGGCTCATTGTGTTGACAACAGCAGCGAGTAAGATTGACGAGGCTGAGCCCGTCTGTGATGAAGCTAGCATTTGTGTGAATCCTCGAACAGTGGAATTCATCAAAACTTTGCAGGAGTTTAACTTGCTTGAAAAATTGTCAAAGCATGATGCATTATCGATGGGAAAATACAACTCGGTTATTGAATTTGTCAAGAGTGAGACTGAAGCATTTGAAAATGTGCATCATTCGTTGAATAACAATAGTCGTCCTTTATTAAGTGACTTGATATCGGTTGACTACTCGAATTATTCTATAGCTGCTCACACTTCTCATTAGATAAGTTGGTTTCAATCATTATTTGCTTGGTTAGGTTAGGTTTATGGTTATAAAAATTTTCAAGGTACACTGAGATCGTAAACAGGTAGTCTTCTCTTTTTAATCTATACAAATACAGAGAAAAGTGCTTGCTTGATGCTAATATTAAATGCTCTATACAAACCTCCCCAATGCTGGGCCCAACTTCTCTTTTTCATCAGGAACACCCATTTCCTTCAATCTCAATTTCTCTCTTCTCTCCTTCTCCATTTCAAGATTCCTCTCTGCTCTCATCTTTCTTGCGTCCATAATGTTGCTCTTATTTTTGGCCAAATAGCTCTTCAATTTTGATTGTTCAGGCCGGAGGTCTGGCCTTATTTCGAGTTCTTTAGCTTCTTCTTCTTCGGCATCTTGTACCTTAGCTTCCTGTAATTGTCTTTGGTTTAGTCTGACGTTCTTAGCCTTCGAATCGACCATACCGATAAAGTTAGGATCCAATGCAATTGTGTCAGGGTTCAATTTGTTGATCAAAGCCTTCACCTCACCTTGTTGTCTTTGCTTAGTCGACTCGAATGGATTAGATTCCATTGCATCGAAGTTAGCCTCACCAGAGCCCGGAACAATCATCGATGTGATACCCTTGCCATGTCCTACACCTAGCAAATCCTCAAAAGGAACATGCTTGATCTTCTCCACACGGCTGCCAGGGAAAAGGTGCTCCATGTATGCTTCCTCTTGTCTTTGTTTCGTGATATCCTTCCATACCGTCACGTGGGGGCCCCAACCAACAGAAAGGAGACCATTGTCAGAGAAATCAAGGGATGTAGGTGGTGTTGGAGTACGATATGAGTCTATCTCCTGAAATTTTCTCAAATCCCAAAGCTTCAACGTTTTGTCGGAGCCCGCAACAGCCATGTATTTGCCCTCTCTATCTATGGCCAAGTCTCTGATGGGACCCCGATTGGTTTGCAACTTGGCAACTGGGTCATTTCCTGAAGGTGTCCAGAGCGATACTGTACCATTTCCATGGCCGAGATGCATGACAGCATTCCAAGGATTCTGCTTCATTGCTTGTGTAGGGCCCATCCTTGTTCTTAGCTCTTTAACCATATAGCCTGTGGTCACATCATGATACTTTAAGTAGCCACTTTGACCAGCACCAACTAATAAGAAATGGTAAGGCAAAAAGTCCAACATCGTATGCTCCACGTGCTGCTTCAACCGGTGAAGCTCGACTCCGTTCTTGTCATAAACGAATGTATATTTCTTTTGTGCTACCGCAAAATACATATCATTGTGGAAGTACTTCACGGCGTTCACGGTTTCGTTGAGAAACAATTCACAATCAAGAGAGCCCTTTCTCCAGTCCATGGCTGCAACATGTCCTTTTTTGCCTCCAATCAATAACTTTCTTCCGTTTCGGGAGTAATCTAGGGTATATGGCCCAAACTCATCAAGTTTGAGGTCAAACTTCTTATTGGCTGTACCAACATCAACAGCATCTGCAATGTCATCTTGAGTAAACTTTCTGGTCTTTTCCATGGGGCCATCGGCTTCTAAGAATCCCGCCTCCTCCTGCAAGAGCATATCCGTGGCAGCTGCATTCTGTACAAACTTCTTATAATCATCATCCACTTTCTTTGTACCTTTGTTGGCTCTTCTGTTTTTGGATTTGGTCACCTTTTTTGGGAACCTATCCTGGTCTCTCTCATATTTTGCCGGTAATGGCTCTGCTTTTCTAGGTGCCATGACGGTAGTATGTAGATGTAGGTGAGAGTTTTGCGATGAGATGCCTAGGACGGCAGACAAAAATTCATTGAGATCCAGCTACCATGATAAGGATCTGAAGTGAGTTTTTTTTTTTTTTTTTTTTTTTTTTAAAAAAAAAAAAAAAAAGGAAAAGAAATTAAAATGAAAGTAAAAAAAAAATAAAGAAGAAAATACTACACCATATTATAATTGTTCATCAAAAGACAAGGCGTAGGAGAGCTAATTTACCATCATCGGAAGTTTATTTAGAGGCTTGCAAATTGCATTTTATGCCATGAATATGCGATTACTCTACCATATGTATGAAATGTAGTCATCGGATACACTTTCCGTTTGACAGGAAACTAGAATTAGCTGATGAAGTTGTTTATTTAGCATCAGTAATACAGGTAGAAACCTCTTAAAGCTGCCACAGATTTAAAAGTGTTTAGTCACTATGCCTCTGCACCTACAAAAGTTGCTCTAAAGAAAATACTCCGCCGACCGCCATGAGGAACTATGTGATTAACACAACTTATGTGAGGATTTAAAAGTTACATTGCCGTTGGCTGTGGTTAGTTTGATTCGGCCTCACCTGGCACAGAAAATGGTTGCAAACAAAAGAGAAGTCCCGCAAACGCTTGAGGGGCCATATTAAAGCACATTCTACTTTTCGATCTATTTAGTTTCTTAATATCATTCTATTTACATAATCAGTTTATATCTTATGTAAATCCACGCTACTTAATTTGATCACTCTCGCACTCCATTCAAGCGCATGCTTCCGCTAACTATGATGCAGCCTCACGTTGAATATTTTTACGAGGCAATCATCGTATTGCGCTACCCACACCATAATAAGTATTCTGCAATCTCATGACATGCCACCACTTGCCGTTGCCTCTGCTCAAACAATAGCTTATACAATTTACGTAATCCGTAGTCTCAGCCACGTTCTCACCTGATTCCGACCACTCTTCTTCTTCGATCCTATATCAGTGCAGGACTTCACCACTATCTTTGCTTCTCACATTTCGTTGCACCCAGAAGCTCTCCAAAAAGAATGAAAAGTTCCATTTTCCGCACCTTCTCTAAGCGGTTCTCTACTTGGAGATACCATTCTAAACTCAAGTCTAGTGTCATCCCACTTCCGGTCAGTCTTGGTGTCGGTATATTCGGTATCTCAGCTGCTACATACTACGTACTCGATGCTAGGGCCGGTTTTCATGAATTCGTCTTGTGTCCGCTTATGCGTACCCTTCTAGACGCTGAAACTGCCCACAAATTGGGCATCCAATTGATGAAGTATGGTATTGCTCCGAGCTTGAGTCATAATGAGCTCAAGAAGGAGAAATCTCTTGAGTCACTTTTGGGTGTTGATGTTTTTGGGACCAGATTACGTTCTCCGATCGGACTTGCTGCAGGTTTAGACAAGGATGGAGAGGCAGTCGATGCTTTGTTCGACACTGGGTTTTCTTATGTTGAGATTGGTTCCATCACTCCAGAGCCTCAGCCTGGAAACCCTCAACCCAGATTTTTCAGGTTGCCTAAGGATGATGCCGTCATTAACAGATATGGCTTCAATTCATCTGGCCATTTGAACGTGTTGTACAATATTACAAGAAGAATCGCAAAGGGCAGAACTTCTGATCTCGACATTTCTAATTCTCAGAGAGAAGGAAAGGTTTTGGCAATTAATCTTGGAAAAAACAAGTTCGGAGATGAAGTCAATGATTATCTATTAGGAGTCAAGAGATTCAACAGATATGCCGATGTTATGGTTGTGAATGTCTCCTCTCCAAATACTCCCGGTTTGAGAGATCTTCAGAATGAAAAGAAGCTTACTAACCTCTTGAAGGCTGTCGTTGATGAGAGAAACACCCAAGGACCAAATCGTGTGGGAAAGGTACCACCAGTGCTCGTCAAAATTGCACCTGATTTGACAGAGCCTGAGATTGTATCGATCGCTAATTCTGCCAAGCAATCAAAAGTTGACGGCATTATCGTTTCAAACACAACAATTCAAAGACCCAAGACTTTAAACAGCCCAAAAATCTTGAAGAACGAGGTGGGAGGCTTGTCTGGTGCACCACTTAAAGAGTACTCTCTACAGGCATTGCGGACCCTTAGAAAGTATACCAGAGACAGTGAGTTGGTCTTGGTGGGTTGTGGCGGTATTTCTTCCGGCCAAGACGCTCTTGAATTTGGTAAAGCTGGGGCTACTTTCGTGCAGTTGTACACAGCATTTGCATACAAAGGCCCTGGATTACCATCTAAGGTTAGAGACGAGTTGGCAGTTTTACTTAAGAAAGAGGGTAAAACATGGCAACAGATAATCGGTACGGACAATTAGAAGAAAATATAGCTTTTACTAGTGATACATCTTTAAGTAGCGGGACGCGCTCCTCTTCGACTATGTGTTCACGTGACAATCGCGGTTCGTGTTGGTAAACATAAGACGCATCATTATCAATAACGAAGTACAAAATTACAAAGTAGCGAGCATCGTAAAAAGAGATAACAACCTTTTATGTCATCGAGGCCCACAACACCCCATCGCCACAGCAACTCTCGGAGAAAGCTGCACAGATCTTCAGGCCTCCATCTAATTTTACCACAATCTCTGAATGCTCACTATCTGATCAACGATGCCACAACTCCACTTGAAACCACGAGAAACGCAGAAAGACTAGACAGCCTTGCGGACGCTTTTGTACAGCTCAAGTCACACATGTCAGATCTTTCTAAAATACACGATGCTATAGATAATAGATTCAATGAACCTTTTGCTGCATTTTTATACGGGCTCTTCATCACTATGTTTTGCAATAACTTCCCAGGATGCCCTACTTATGAACAATTTGAGTCTATATTGAAAGCTCAGGAGGCAAGAAAAACAGTGAGGGAACTCAGGGCGAAGGTCAATGCTGCTAGAGTCGAAAACGAGAGACTCAAAAACGAGCTCGCGTCCTCCAGGCCAAGCAAGCCGATTTCAGCTCCTAGGTCTGAACTCTTGAGGTCAACACAACCAGCACCAAGGAAGCGCGTCATTCCGTCAACAGCAAGAAGAGCACTATTCCCATCACCGTCGAAGAAAAAGGTGGCAGTGGCACATGATGATACCACCACATCGGCATCAGATTCATTCGTTACGACACCAGGGCTTGTAACCAACAAACCTGACCTGAAGGGACCCAGTGCAAGAAGCCCATACTCCAGTGGCCCCAATTTGGATCAACCACCTCGTTACATGCGTGGCCTCTTTGATAAGACATCATCAGCTAATACCCGCAGGGACGCTGCGGGTTACAGCAAAAAGATCCGCGAGCGAGGTCGGAATGTTGAACTTAGGAAGCCTGTTAATTCTGCACGTCTGCGATTAAGAGAAAGACCTCCCTTTCGCTAATCTTTTATATCGTGTCCTATTACCTCTACTCATGGTATCATGGCCTCAGATATTTAATCACCATTCACGAGCCTCTGCATAAGTTCATATCTCACCTGCAGGACCGATTTCTGCTGTTGAATTGCAATAATTAATAGATAATCTTTATTTTCAAGCAGGTTGATAATCTTTTGTCGACGTAATTGTTCTTGGTAATTCATTAAAGTTTGAGAAGCTACCCGTTGCTCTACAAGTGAAATGCGCGAGAGAGCACGTGAGCAACTACTTCGCACATTAGCACAATCTCGAGACACCCTCAACTACTTTTATAGATACCAGTCATGAGTGAAACATCTGCGGAGGAGAAAAGACGCCTTCTTCGTGAAAGAAGGCAAGCCAAAATGGCGAAAGGCAATGCTTCTAACAGACTCAATACTATCCTCAATCAAGGAGGGTCCCATAACTCTGGCTCTTCTGTATCGGTGCTAGACAAACCACAGACTGCTGAGCAAAACAAGGATCTACGCAGCGAATCGCTGACCCCTCTTCATGATGATCCTGAGGTTCCAGATATTGGCTCTCTTGTTGAAAACAACGAAAGAAGTCAATCAATGGATAACAGAGAGATGGAAGAGCTTTTCAAAAATATATTTGCAGGAAAAACCGACCAAGAGCAGCAAAGCAACACAAGCAACCAAGAACAAGGCAATCCAAATGATCTCTTCTCACAGATGATGCAAATGATGTCCGAAAATGCAGGTGGTGCTGAAAACGGTGCTAGGCCACAAGGGCAATCAGCAGAGGAAATCGAATACAATACGAAGTTAGCAGCTTACCAGTCCTATGAGCAAGAAAAAATCAAGAAGTACCTTTTGGTGGCAAGATACATCATCCACACTATCAGTTTTGTTTACCACCACCTTCATTTTTCTCACTTCAAGGGATCAATGCATGCCTTCATCAGAGGAATCGATGCTTCGCCTACCAAGCTGTTCATCTTGCTCACTCTTTCGTTGGAGCTGGTTTTTATTTCATCGTACTTCCTAATCTTATCCAGCCGAGGATTGCTCCAGGTCTCGTCTAAAAATCATTTAGTGACCAAACTAATCTCGATGGCATCCATGGTTCTACCTCAGGTGACTAGATACCAGCCACTTGTGGACAGCTTTCTTGTGTACTGGGAGGGTATGCAAATATTGATGAGCGACGTTTCCTTGCTCGTGGTGTTATTTGGATTGACAAGTATATACAGTTAAATGCACGGACCTAGTTGAGCACCTAGAATTCTTAGAGGTGTCGACCCATGTCTCTTCTCTTTGCCTCAATCACTTTTTCAGCAGATGCGGTACTCCTCTTTTTGTAGAAAGAGTAGACAAGCAAGAAGGAGCTTGCTAAACAAACTCCAAACCAGGTGACGAGATATTGCAAATGATTATTAGTGAAATTCACCTTTGGAATAGCTCCAATAGGGACACCTTGTCTGGCAAATTCAGCTTCCTGATACTGGAGAGAGACATCTTCGTCCAACTCAGGTAGACGATCTAGATGATCATTGAATTTGGAGAAAGCTTTTTTCCACCACGATTGAGACTCAAGACGGGCCTTTTCGTCCGGACCCAACCAAGATGGCTTGTCTGCCAACGAATAAATCATTTGGGCATATATTGGCAAAGAACCAGTCTCTTGTGCCATTTGGGCAACATCAGGGATATTGAAAACACGTGAACTTTCATCATGCTCGAACTGTAGTTTGCTTCGCTTTGGCATCACTCTGAACATAGCTTCAATCTCAATCTCACCCTGAGGCAAAGAAAGATGTGATAAGTAGCCACGGTCTCTAGTGTTTGGAATGACTCTATTCTTGGCAATCCAGCCACGCTCGATCAATATTGGCTTGCCCCCACTTGAACGGATAAATGGAGTGATAAGCAAGTAGCCTAGCTCACCGTTTCTGATTCTTGGCCCCAAAAATATTTCTTTAGAGTAGTCGAAATGACCTTGAACCTTAAAACGGCGATACTCGAACTCTGGAATTGCGTCCGGGTCCAAGTTAGCAGGAAGCGTTTCAAGAGGAGGCTCCGCCAAAAGATTCTCACATTTGGCGATAAGGTTCACTTTCCACTTGAGCCTCTTCACTTGCCAGCAACCCAAAAAGAAGGATATCACTGGCATAGCGATCATTAGACCTAATAGACTTCTCCTGAAACCCTTCAGCTTGGACTGGTTCTCGGCCTTAGCTAAGTTGGTTGTCGAAGATTTAATTGGCTTCCAATCGAGAGTCAGAGTCTTGACGGATCTAATAGGGAAGCAAAGTCTCACTCTGCTAGCATTAGTGACCCTGCGTATCCCCACACTAAACATGATGACAACAGTAAGTAAGGAGGATGATTTTGGTGTGCCTGTATTCAGCTGCGCTTACGGCTGCGAAACGTGTGGGTAGCCCCAACTACAGGCAAAAAGCGAGTCTGAGCACGACAGCTACAATTTAAGAAATTCCTTATCTCCTTTAAAGTTTCCACCAGCAGTCTAAACGAGAGATCATTTCGTATTTGTCACAGGTCTGAGCTAATCTAAGAAATCTATCTTAGAATCAGAGTAACTCATTGTCGAATAAATCAGTACTAGCTATCAGAGTCACTCAGGCCCCTTCTCTCGTAGCCGCCTTAGAAATCACTACTGACCAAGCTCTGTTCGGCAGTGGTGCGATGAGCGTCTATTGCGCAAGTACAAGTCCGGTCACGTGAGGATGACACAACCTAGCGCTTACGAAGCTCGAGTAGTAACCTTAAAGAAGACGAAAGGCAAAACTGATTTGTTAGACCTCAAATAAAAATGTATTCTCTTGGTTCAGTGCTCAACATCGAGAGTAGACCGCAAAACCAGGTCGTGTCCAAACGCATTATCTATCCTGCACATCAGAGGGATGCCCTCACAAAGTTTTTTTCCCCTAGTAAAAAATCCCATTCTCCATCAGTAAAGTCAGCTGCCTGCTCAAAAGTTATCTGTTATCATGGCTGGGCTTGATTACCTTCTTTTCGAAGAAGCTGCTGGCTATGCCGTCTTCAAGGTGGTGATCCAACAAGATGATATAGCCTCTAGAATGAAAGAGGTCCAAGAGGCTGCCAACGACTTGGGCAAGTTCTCCAAGATGATCGAGCTTGTCACCTTTGCTCCATTCAAAGGTGCCGCTCAAGCTTTGGAAAACGCCAACGATATTTCCGAGGGCTTGGTGTCCGACTACTTGAAGTCGATCTTGGAATTGTCTGTTCCTAAGCCAAAGAAGGGCCAGGTTGTGCTTGGTGTTAGTGACAAGAATTTGGGTCCTTCTATCAAGAAAACTTTCCCTTTCATTGACTGTGTTTCCAACGAAGTTGCTCAGGACTTCTTGAGAGGTATCCGTGTTCACGGCCACAAGCTTTTGAAGGAATTGCAGGAGGGTGATATTGAGAGAGCCCAATTAGGTTTGGGTCACGCATTCTCCAGAGCCAAGGTTAAGTTCTCTGTTCAGAAGAACGACAATCATATTATCCAGGCTATTGCCCTTTTGGACCAACTAGACAAGGACATTAACACCTTTGCTATGAGAGTGAAGGAATGGTACGGTTGGCACTTCCCTGAATTGGCCAAGATCGTCCCTGACAACTACACATATGCTAGACTTGCATTGTTCGTTAAGGACAAGGCATCTTTGACTGACGAGTCTCTTCATGATGTGGCTACTTTGGTTAACGACGATTCTGGTGTTGCCCAAAGAGTCATTGACAATGCTAAGATCTCAATGGGTCAAGACATCTCTGACCTAGATCTCCTTAATGTTTCCACTTTTGCCGAACGTGTTGTCTCTCTTTCAGAGTACAGAGGAAGATTGTACTCCTACTTGACCGACAAGATGCACACTGTTGCTCCAAACTTGTCCACTTTGATCGGTGAAGTTGTTGGTGCTAGATTGATCTCTCACGCTGGTTCCTTGACTAACTTGTCCAAGCAAGCTGCCTCTACAGTCCAGATTTTGGGTGCCGAGAAGGCCTTATTTAGAGCATTGAAAACAAAGGGTAACACCCCTAAGTATGGTTTGATCTACCATTCTTCTTTCATTGGAAAAGCTGCTTCCAAGAACAAGGGAAGAATCTCCAGATACTTGGCAAACAAGTGCTCTATTGCCTCCAGAATTGATAACTACTCTGAGGATCCATCCACAGCCTTTGGCCAAATTTTGAAAAAACAGGTCGAGGAGAGATTGAAGTTTTACGACACCGGTGAGGCTCCAATGAAGAACACTGATGCAATCAAGGAAGCCTTGGCCATGGCAGGTGACTTGGCAGATGAGATGGAAATTGAGGATGACGTTAAGGAAGGCGAGGAAGATGAGAAGAAGGCCGACGAGGAGAGCAGCGATGAGGAACAGAAAGAAAAGAAAGAGAAGAAGGACAAGAAGGACAAGAAGGAGAAGAAGGAGAAGAAGGAGAAGAAGGAAAAGAAGGAAAAGAAGGAAAAGAAGGACAAGAAGGAGAAGAAAGAAAAGAAGCGGAAGGCTGACGACGATGACGAGTCTTCTAAGAAGAAGAAGAAGAAGAAGTCCAAGGATTAAGCGCAAAGAAGCGGTTGTAAACTACCATCATCTATTTTGTACAAACTAACACCCTGTATAGCATGTAATCGAAAACATTAAATGAATAGAAACATCCTAGGATCCGTAGAATGTTTTTTAATCTTTTCATTCTGATTTGATTCGAGTGTGATCAGCTGTTTGCTCGTCGGAAACATCCTCTGTTTCCTCAGAATCGCTTGCCTTCGAGACATTAGCGACTGGAGGCTGCTCAGTGCTTTTTCTATCCAAAGGTTTTGTTATCTCAGTGGAATTAACCGCGATAGCTTTATCATTCACCTGTTGAGAATCTTGGGCCTCCAGCATTTTTGCCGCATCTCTTTTCCTAAAGGCCTTGCAAACAATGTAGAATGATTTGGTGAGTTCACATGAGTGCTCTGGAGCCTTTGGTCGTCCAGGGAATGCGCGATCGACGCCCTTTTCGAGGGCTGAGTTCACGGGAGATACCACATGATTCATCATGGCAGTAGGAATTGATGGTCCATCTTCAGAGACTGTCACAGAACGGAAATAAGCGCTCATTCTATTGAATTTTCCAGCCATTGGCTCTATGACTGACTTCAAAACAGCAAGGTGAATTGCACCAAGAGGCTGGGTTATTGGGCGAGTAAGATCATCCGTTTCAAGACTCATCAACGATGGAAAATGAGAGTCAAGCGCATTCAAGCAATATTCGCCCTTACGATCGGCCGTGTCGACAACAAACTTAATAGGATGTGTAGCCATTATAGCAGTTTTAGTTGGCTTACTTGCTTCATGTGCTTTCCGTAAGAAAGGTACCGACATAATTGCCTCATAACTGTCATTGACTACTGGATATGACTTGAAATGATTGGCAAATTTCCTCTCTGTAATGACAGGAGGATAGGCGCCTTCCTCACTAACTATCTCCGGGTCTTCATCAGTCACGATGATAGACTGGGTGTTATTAGGCTGAGTTTCCTTTGCCGGGTTAGTTATTTTATCATCATCATGGATGGTAGACATGTTTGTAAATGGTTGACTGCTCTATTAGATAGCAAACACGAGAAGTATCTGGTGAAGATCTTAGCACAAAATATAAAGAGAACGATGAGAGGAAGAGGAAGAGAAAGAAAAAAAGGTAAAGAGAACAAAAAACTGTATCGCAAATTCATTTATCAATTTATACCCGGCGCTCATAAAAATGGCTGCAAAAAATCATCTCACTCACGTGCGAACACAAATTATAAAAATAATAATAATAATAATACAAAAAAAAAAAAAAAAAAAAAAAAAAAAAAAAAAAAAAAAAAAAAAAAAAAAAAAAAAAAAAAAAAAAAAAAAAAAAAAAAAAAAAAAAAAAAAAAAGGAAAAAATTATAAGAGCCAAGCCAGATTATGCAAAGCTAACATTCCAATTGAATTCCCGCAAAATTCCTAGCCAATCAACGACAGCATCACCATATGGGTTTCTTTTCCAAACCTCCTCAATCACGCGCTTTATCCTGATAACATTCCAAGGCCCATACGTCTGGATTAAGTCATCGAGTCTCGCTCTCATAATTTCGCGATCAAACTCGGTTACCAGATGAATGCCACCAATAAAAAGTGGGAATACTAGTGTCGCCTGGACAGGACTCTTGATCAACACGTCAATGCATTTGAATAGATCATTGAGTAAGAGTTGAGATATTAAGGAGGAGGGGTTACATTTGAAAATTGACTGTCGAATGTAAAGCTTGCAACTTATTTGAAAAGCTTCAAAGATGGTCAATTGTAGTTCCAAATCAGAAGAATTCAAACCAAGAAAATCTTCGGGGTCAGGTTTGGCCAGATCAATCTTGGCCTCTAATTCTTCCGCTTTAGATATGACAGACATAAGCAAGTGATCGGGACGGGAACCATCCTGTAGATCATCGGATGATGAGCTACCGGAGATATCCTCTGGCGAATTCTTCGGAGATCCCCTATTGTAATACTTATCAAGAATCAGATAATTGTAATGCGATAAGGAACTAATCTCCGCAATGTAAAGATATAATGTTTTGGAAACCCCCAACAACGGACTTAAGTTTCCTCGAGACATTCCTCCCTGGTCTTTAAAGATGACTTGGGAGACATCCGGAGGGATGTAAGGTCCGCGTTGGGAAATAGAACTATCCATGACGTCGTGATATGCAAAATTAGTTATTAGCCAGTGCTCTTCTTTGTTCCTGCCAAAGTTGAGGATCCCTCCATTATCTTTGAGTAGCTTCCAGCACCAGTTGTGATAAATGGACCAGTACTTCACATCACCACGGCAAATCTCAGCGCCACATAGAATGAGTAGTGCCGCTAATTTGTTCAAGATAGAATTGCGGTCTGCGCAACGGGCAGGGGTTCTTCCACTGAAGTCAACACCAGATGTCAATAAACGCACCGATTTTTCTGCGAATTTAATCGCTTTGTTGTGCCATTCACCACCCATATGAAAACCAGCCCATGCCAATATTCCATAAAGAACAGCTCGATCCTTTTGCGCCAAAGGAAGAAAAACTCTTTGATAGGAATTAGACTCATTTTGCGATTCAGGGGCGATAGAAACTTTTATGGACAATGTACTCACATAGTAGTTGTACAAATGAAGGTCGGTGGAGTCAAGATCTGGGTAAATAGCCGGGTGAGGCTGTGGTGCCAGGCTGAAAGTAGCATTGAAATTTGACGCTAGCAGCCCGAGTCGAGATGGAGATTCGACATTAATGCTATTAATTTGTTCCAAAAAGGAAGGGATGCTGAATGGTGTATCTTTCTGACGAAAAAAAAGAGCCTTGTCTTCTTCGTTCTCATTATCATGATTATTATTATTGGGAAAAAGTTTGTTCTGATCCGGGAGAAATGGTGAAAGTTCGCCGTATAGGTTAAGAAGTGCCGTAGGAAAGCTGGTAGGCTCCTCATGAATATCATGATATAGGTCAACATCCAAAGATGATGGACCTTGTGGGACCGAGTTGAATGCAGTAGGAGGGGGTTGTAGGTCTGTGTCGTTTAGAGGGGGCATTGTTGATCCTAATGTAGGCATGACTGTATCAAGTAATGGAAGGGTGGAAGGAGCTAAATTAGAAGGAAGTTCAGAATGCAAGTTGTGAATTTTTGGGAGATGGTCCGTAGATGTATGTATGGTCATGGGGTGCCTTGGAGCTGTGTCATTCTCGGGCGTTTGTTCCGATTGAGAAGTTCCTTCTTTAGCCTCACCAAGTCTTTTGACGGTTCTCCGACGCTTTCTGATCTTATTGTTGCATTCCTGGTTTTTAACCTTCATCCGAAGATCACGAATTTCATCCCCCGACATTGTGTTGTAGTCGACCCAAACACACTCCTTGCCAAACCGGAGGCAATCTCGACATATCGGTTTGGTCTCATCACACTTCTTTTTCCTGTATTTACACGTAAGGCAGCCTCTTTTGGATTTATCGTTTGATCTGGAACTCTTCTTGATCTCAGAGCTGCGGTCACCTGGGTTAAAATAGTCTTCTTGCATTAGTGAATGCGAATTCAGATGTAGATGTGAAGGTAGTTGATGAATACCTGTTGATTCCAGAGAAGAACCTTGAGTGTTGTCCGTCTTCAAATTAAATGTTTTGAACATATGCAAAGGTTCGGCAGAGTTAGGATGACCTAGGCTGCCTGCTAAACCGTACATATGCAGGAATATGATCGAGCTTATTTAGTTTCGAGGGGTCGAGAAGCCTATATCGCGAGCAGCTCGACATAGTGCGCCGCATCCTGGGGATAGTGGGGTTATTGAAGTTCCTACCTACCATAAATGGTACCAAGCATCACATGCGAGCAATAAGCAAGCTTGTTGCTATTAACCTTTTGACCCCGATTCGCTTGACTCGGTTACTAGTTTAATGCCATAAAAGTTTAATTTTGAAGCTGGTTATCGGCTGTGAAATCCGAAAAAAGGGCGCACCTCGATAATGTGACAAAGAAAAGGCATACCGCGAAACAAACGGTTACGACACAGGTTGCTTTCTTAACACTCACAAATCGCACCCGACTGTGGCGTGTGACGACCAATCCGCTTCCAGGCTGCAGTATGAAGGGTCGAGGTGGCTTTTAGGGAAAGCTTGTTCGTTTTACAACTTCATATTGATAAATTTTTAGCCTTGTAAGCTTTGTAAAGTCTCTTCGCAAAGATGCTACAATTTTGTATAGCCTGCCCAAGAAAATACACCACAACTCGTAACGCTTATTGCGATGGAAGTTTGTGGAAGAGTGCTATTATCACTCGTGTGCAGTCTGTCACTGGCGACGAAAAAAGTACTACCGCAATCTGTAGCCTTTCTCACTCTGATCCTGTTCTCTCCTTTCTTTTTTTTCTTTTTTTCTTCTTTCTTGAACTTTATTTTGTTTTAGTCCACGTCTTCACAAACTAAACTATTTCATATCATGTCTTTGAAGCGTATTAATAAAGAGTTACTTGACTTGGGAAGGTATGTTCATTATTGATTTCGATTCAAACACGCTGTCTCTTGGCGGTTTGTGATTGATCATCGGATTTGGTCGCCTTTTGATCCACCAGATTCAAGAACGTGGCCCTAGAAATTGGAGTGGGCCGAAGTATTTACTATTTGCTCCGCTTCTATTGATACGTTTGCCACTCGATCAACCTGAAACCAAATCCGCCACCAAATTGGCTAATATATACAAATGAGCGATTACTAACAAATCTAGAGACCCACCCTCTTCTTGTTCTGCTGGCCCAGTCGGCGATGATTTATATCACTGGCAAGCTTCCATCATGGGTCCTCCAGACTCTCCATACGCTGGTGGTGTTTTCTTCCTTTCTATTCACTTCCCAACCGACTACCCTTTCAAGCCACCAAAGATCCACTTTACAACCAAAATCTATCACCCTAACATCAACGGAACTGGTGCTATCTGTCTAGATATCTTGAAGGAGCAGTGGTCCCCTGCACTCACAATCTCTAAGGTGCTTTTGTCCATCTGCTCTTTATTGACTGATGCTAACCCAGATGATCCATTGGTCACTGAGATTGCACACGTCTACAAGTCTGACAGAGCTAAGTACGAAGCTACCGCCAGAGAGTGGACGAAGAAGTATGCTGTCTAAGCTTTCTGAATTGATCGTTGGGATGGGCTGTGTTACATAGATTAATGTACATTTGCATATACTTAAATGTAGTATTTTGGTATAATAGCGTTTTCAAGTTTCGATGTTAAGTAGCATTTTCGAAAAATCACCACTACCTGCATACAATATCACACTCAAACGTCAACATGAGAAAGCTTCGAAGGGAACTGAATTTTGCATCCATTGGACGTCAATATTTTCAACAATCCATCCACCCTGGAAGAATAGGGACAAATTCGAGACCTTTATTTGCTGCTGCTAGTAATTTTCCGCAAACCCAAGTCAAATTGCATACAATAGGACCGGAATAAAACCTAATTCAGTACATACTAGAGGCTTCTCAGCGACACTCAAACTAAAAGTGAATATCCTAAAGAAGACCCTCACTAGAAGACAAATAAGTCCAGCATAAGAACCATGAACCTGCTCGGAACGTTTCTATCTAATGATCCTAATAAACTATTTACACTAGCAAAGCAGCTTCATGAGAAGCGGTTTTTCCAATCCTTCCTCAATGATTTCCAATCCCGCGTCATGACCTATATTCTCCAGCAAGATAACATCGACTTATGGAGGCAATTTCTTGAGGGAAATTGCTTATTAAATATCAAGGCATCAAACGAATCAAATGGATCGGAATCTCTCGAAGGTGTTGAGGAGGGAGTAACTTCCATGTCAGCATTAGCTTTGCATGTGCGTTATCTTCTATGGGAGAAAGCTATTGACTTTTTTTATACAGCATCCAATCAAGACTCAGAGGATCCGCGTGCTCCCAGAATAGAGGAAGTCAGTGATGCATACGAGCTTATCGAGAATCTCAATAACGAGGACGATAAGAACGAGGCTCCTGAGAAAGAAGCTAAACAAGCTGAGAAACCTGTGAGGGAAGAGGAGGATGACTATGATGACGATGATGATGACGAGGACGAGTCAAAGACTTTTGACAAAAATAGCTCTGAGAACATGGGTATAAAATTCAACGAAGAGGGACAAGCAGTACTAGATATTCCATCTTCCTACTTCGCTGTGAAGACAACAGAGTCCGAACCAATACCTGCAGCAGCAGACACTCCGATTTATCAAGCGACGAATGAGGCCACAAGTGACGACCAGGGCGCTATCGTCAGGGAGTTCAACAAGGTTTACCATAATTTTGAGTATGATAGAGAAACACTCATAAAAAGGCGGAAGTTGGAGAAGTCCGATCGCCAGTTCGCAAATCCTAAGAGCACGGAGACCGATTCATCCAACCCAATTCCAATTAATTTAGGTGTTGCATCACACTCATTAAAACATTTGCTCAGCATTCTTCAGGATCGCCGTGAGGAGGTCAATCTTGATGATCACGAATTGAAAACTCTTTTTATGGACGTTCGCAAAAATAGAGGAAAATGGGCGAACGATGAAAGAATAGGACAGGAGGAACTCTATGATGCCTGTGAAAAGGTTCTACTAGATCTTAGAGGATACACTGAGCATTCCACTCCCTTCTTGAACAAAGTTTCCAAGAGAGAAGCCCCTAACTATGGCCTTATTATCAAGAAACCCATGGATTTGAACACGGTCATGAAGAAACTCAAAAACTTGTCATATAATTCAAAGCAAGAGTTTGCAGACGACCTCATGCTTATATGGAATAACTGCCTAACTTACAACGCAGATCCCAAACATTATCTACGAGCTCATGCCATAGCCATGCAAAAAAAAACCCAGAAGCTCATACCAACTATCCCAGATATCACCATTAAAAACAGGTCAGAAATGGAGAAAGAAGAGGACTTGGAGTCGGAAAACAAGGCATCTACCCCATCAGCCACTGGAGGCAAAAAGTCATCTAAAATTGGCAGGAAAAGAACTAGGGGCGACGTTGTTAAAGCTGAAGAGACAGATCCCTTATCAGATACTGCTCAGCTGTCTGAGGCTCCCTCCGCTCATGAAACTCCAGTTCAGATCCCTGCTGAAGGACCAAAAATTGAAAATGGTACAGTGGCAGATGAAGCGGGCCCTAAGGAGGAAGAAGACGAGGAGGAAGCCGAAGAGCCTGAGGGTGAGATTGCAGAGGATGCCAATGAAGATGAAACCGACTTGGAGCTTCAAGCATGGAGAACTCTTACAGCAAAATCAAGAGCTAACTATTGCGCTTCAAGGGCTGCGTTGTTTGATGAGGACAATAAGCTTAAGATGGACGCAGAAGCGATTGTGAGGGATCCTGCCAAGATGAAGAATTTTAACCAGTTTCTTGATAACAAGGAAGTTGTGTCGAAAAGTAACAAGCTTTTAGACACAGATGAACCATACTTACTTGAGTATGATGTGGCTGGTGGAGTTCCCGGGCTTCAATACTCTGGTATTGATGATGCTACTCAGGACCAGCAAGAAAATGACATGGTTGAAGCACTTCTCAAGTCTGGAGAAGCCACTGCAATGCAACCAGCTTTTGCGTTACCGCGGGACCGTGGACTAAATGGCCTCTACACAGAGAATATTACGGAGATTCAGGAAATCCGGAAGATTTGCTTTAAGATCTCTTTGATCCGGCAAATGCAGACCCAACAATATATGCATCGCACCCAGATGAGGCAACCAGAGATTGACTACATCAAGGAAGTGGATGTGGATCCAGTCTCGAAACTTCCAAATCATGACAGGTATCATGAAGCAGTGCAATATGCTGCCTTGAAGAAAAGTGTTGCAAAAATAGCAATGCATACTGGTTTTGAAACTACCCAGCCTTTGGCTATCAACACCTTGACGCAAGTCGCAGAAAAGTACATGCTGAATCTTGCTAAATCTATCAAGCTTCATTGCGAGTCAACTTCCAAAAATCAATTCACCGCTCGCCACATTTTGCTTCTTAGTTTGCTTGAAAATGGTGTGGAGAAGCCAGATGATCTCTATGTATTTATTCATGAGAAAGCACAGAAACAGAAAGCAAAGCTCAACGACTTGAGATCGAAATTATCTGGTTTTATCAAGGAGCTTCTTCGGCCTAGTCTTCAGAGCTTTAACGAAAAGAGCTTTGAAGATAACAGTGAACAATTCACCACAGGTGACTTCACTAACGAATTGGGTGATGATTTCTTTGGGTTCAAGGAGCTTGGCTTGGACAAAGAGTTCAACATGTTATCATCCTCTATCCCAATATACCTTTTGCATTCCAGACTTCATAATTCTTTCACGAACTCGGACTCCGGCACAAAGAGCACGAAGTACGAAGATTTGAAGGAATGGAAGACAAAGAAATTGACGCAGGCAGATGTTTCTTCACAAATTGGTATCTTGCAACCATTTTACAAATCTCTTCTCGAGAAAACGGAGACGTTTTACGTGAAACAGCAAAAGAGGAAGGGTGAGTCTACAGATTTGCCGCCTCCGTCGACTTTTTTGCTTATCGAGGACGAAGAACTCCCCCAAAAACAGAGAAACATTCGCCCCAGATTACCTCCTACAGGAAAGATCTCGTCTGTTAAGAAGAAACCTTTATCCCAGACATTTATCTTGTCAGATGACAGTGAAACAGAAGCTCAAGACAATGCTCCTCAGTTGCTGAAAGTAAACGAGGCAGATATATCTGACATTAAACCAGACATTATTAGCCTGGAAGCATAGATGTTGGTGGAGAAATCAGTTCATATTTGAAAGCACCAAAATATATTTCAAACATGTTAATGAGTAGAAAGCCTAGTCTGTAGATGATTCTGGCTATACGGTAGACACCTTGAGACTACTTTTCAAATTCTTTAGAATTAATTTTTGTAATTGTGTCTGTTAGAGAATCTCCCTACTGAAGACTGAGCGTACTTCTTACTGCGCATCTGGACCATGTGCTCACATTAATCATTATTTCATCACCACCTGAAAACTCCGTCAAAATAACTAACAAAGCAAATGTTCTGAATACAAACATGAAAGGAATAGTTCGTCCAAATGACTCAAGCAACAAACTATCCAAAGACAACATCCTCAAACGTGATATTTTCGGACGTACTATTCTTCACCTTGCAGTGATCACAGATGATCCAGAGACGCTCCGCAAAGGACTTCGTGCTTCCGACACATCATCACAAATTCTAGTAAGCGATTATGAAAATGGATGGAATGTTCTTCATCACATATTTTACCACAAAAGAGTGAGATGCTTCCGCGTGTTGATGGAATGTCTTGAGAACAGTGCTCCTGGATCCGGTGGCAACTACCTTCTACAAGAGCTTCTCAAAGCGAAGGACCGCAATGGTATTCCACCCATTTCTTTGCTTGTTACGGATTATAAAGATTTCGCATGGAACCCTTGTTTCTTAAGTCAGAACAATATTTACACGCTAGAGCCCCGATTCAAGAGTGAACATGACAGTTTCCGACCCTACCCTCGTCAAGTGCGTGATGACTGGTTCAACATTAGCCGTGGTGGTTCAGATATTTATGTGATGGGCTCAAATTCCAACGCCACCTTGGGTCTTGGAGATTCGGATGATAGAAGCTTCCCCACAAAGTTAGCACAGCGGGACTTCAAACTACCGCATCATGACTTGCTGTCCTTTTTACAGCAGACTAGGTTCTCAGATGTGCAACTTCGTAAGTACCACTCAACCTTGGTCACTGCAGAGGGTGCTGTATTTTCTTGCGGTCTTGGGTCTAGCGGTCGACTTGGTCACGGGTCAGCGGCAAATACTTTCAAATATACTCAAGTGGAACTCGCAGACTACGATGAATCTACCTTTGTCAAGCATATTGCGGTATCGAATGGTCATACTGTTGCACATACCTCATCAGACCGTATATTTTCGTGGGGCCAGAATCATTACAATCAACTTGGTTTTACGACAGTGGAGGAGAACTCTTTCAAGAAGAGCAAGTCCGGCCCATATGAAAATTCCCCTTGCAGAGTGGATACTGGTGTACTCAAAAGTCGCTCTCGAGAACCATTGAAGGGATTAGTGGTCAGTGAAATCCACTCTATGGCATACTCCAAGAATTCTATTATCGCATGGGGTCTAAATATTGGGCAAATGGGGTTTACAGATCATAGAGGCAACATTGAAGAATACAGAGTCAAAGGTGCCACGTATAAAGGATCTATTGTGAAAGCGCCAACAGAAATTCCATTTCACGAAAATATAAAGATTCTTTCAACCTGTGAAACTTGTACATGTGTTGTTACGGAGTCGAGCGATATTTTTGTTTTTACTCTGCTCCAAAGAGTCAAGCTTCAAAGGCCTCCTTCTCGCTCTTACTCTGAAGCTCTGTTTGATTGCTTCAAACCGTCAAGTCTCACCGTTGCATCCACGGTTCGGAAGGTGGTGCTTCGAAGCCAGGAAAACATTTTCTTGCTTCTAGATGGGGGTGATATTTTGTCATTCTGTATGCCTCAAGACGCCAATCCCCGTTCTAGTAAGAACATTAAATACAATCGTGTTTGGAAAGCATATAGCTCCGACATGCGTGCTGTGGATATGGATGCAACAGCAGATGGCTCATTGATTGTTTGTACCAGGAATGGGACCGTGTTTGTCAAAGCAGGTATTTCGACTTCCTCACAGAGACGTGCATCCGGAACATCAACTATGCCTACATTTCTTATGTCATCTAAAAACAAATTCCGCAAAGTTGATGGTATAAACAAAGTTGCTAGAGTCTGTTGTGATGACTCCTTTTCCTCGTTTTCTTTTATCAGAGATGATATCGATATGATTCTGTTGAACCTTGAACACAATGACTTTATCAGGGATATGTCTTATTTCAGCACTTTATACCAACCAGATACGTTTCGGAAACAAAATCAGCTTTTACATCAAACTTTTAACGAGAAGGGTGTCACGACAGATTTTGTCTACTTGACTTCAAAGGGACATAATGATGATGATTTCAGCCAGAAGTATGTTGAAACGAGCTCATTTGATCAGCTTTCACTTTCAAGGGTTGAAAGTAAAGGACCTGGAATGAATTACAGGATGGTGCAAACCTTAAAGTCTGACAACTATACGGAGGATATTCGCAATCTCAACAAACGTCGCTTTATTGCACATGTTTTACCATATCTGAATGCTGCAGAAAAATTGTATGATGCAAAGATCTGCCTTCCGGGTCAATCAGTTGAAATTGGATTTCATCGCACAGTCTTCGCAAGGAGGTCTCCTTTTTGCAGACAGTTATTTGATACGAAAGATAGCAAAAATATTTTTGAGGCTGGAGGATTGCAAGGCTACTGGGATCCGACCACCAAGGAGCTCGTCTTCACATCAAAGATTGACATGTTTGCTCTCATAGCACTTCATTATTATGTATACTCTGGCAATCCTGACCTAGGCCTGGCTTGGCCTAATTTAGAGGAGGAACATATGACATCACCTCCCTCCCCTGAAGCTAGAGGTGACTATCTTAAGCTCTTGTCTCTTTTCAGAGTTCAACCGGAGAGGGGAAGGTATGGAGGTATGAGTACTGCCTATGTGCTGATGTTAGATGACACTGAAAATACAGATGTTGTGGTATCTTTACAGGACGGACAATCTTTGTGTCATTCCTTCATAATTACAGCACGTTGTGCTTTTTTTGAAACTGTTCTCTCTGACAGATGGAGTACTTCTGGTGATAAGGATACGAGCGAAACTAAAAAAGTTGTGGAACTTGATAGTGTGAATAGCTCGCAGTTTCAGATCATCAAAAGATACTTGTACGGAGTTGAGGATCTAGAGACTTTCGATGTTTTATACGATGAAGTCAAGCACGATGAAACCACTGACAGTTTGGTCAACTACTGTCTTGACTTGATGGAGGTCTGTGACCAGCTACTCATCGTACACTTAAAACATTTGTGTGAACTCGTTATCAAGGACTTTATAAACACAGACAATGTTTTTTTGCTATTGGCTCATGCATATTGTCTTGATGCACAAAAGCTTTTTAAATGTTGTTGTTGGTACATTTTTAACAATCTAGAAACACTTATCTTTGATCGCACATGGGTTGACTTTGATGATGAATTATTGAGATTACTTGAGGAACAATTGCTTGTGCTTCAACAATTCAAGCACGTGGATGCTAATATTGGTGGGTCACACGAACTTCTTAAGCCGAAGAGTGTTGATTGTGTTGTTCGGGCTGGTGGTGATTGTACGAAGTTTTTAACTAACACAGAGGAGTTCAACGAAATTTTCGTTAAAGCAACGGAAACGAGGTTGCCTTTTGAACCACTCTTCGATGTGAAAAAAGATGTTCCAAATACTTCTAATGAACGCAGGCTGTCTAGGCGAAATTCGAGGAAGCAGAGCGTGGTGGTTGGTACTGATCTTTATAACTTCAGACTCAATCAAGACACAAAGGCTAATGATTCCGTCGTTTTCGATGACCATGATGAGGAGCCTCAATTTGAGGTGGTAACCAGGAGACGGAAATCGAAGTCTTCCGAATCAAAAGCCCGTGAATCCAAACCTTCCGAGCTCAATTCTGCAGATCCGAATCCTCTAAACGGTACCTCTAGTGTGAGCATGTCTGAGACTTCCAGTGCTATAGTGTCCGAGAATGACGGAGAGGCTACGTCTATGTGGGGTTCTCGAAACTCGTCAACAAGCTCGTTACCTATCAAAGCGCCTTTAGGACCAGCTTTAGGCGAATTTGGGCTTCGTGATACCAAGATAAAATCAAAGATCAAATTCGTGGCGCCTGCAAAGCTGTCTCAAAAGCAAAGAAAAAAGTTGGTTCAAGAGCCCTCAATTGATCAGCAGCCTGTTGAGGGAAGTTCTCTGAAGCCTCTACTGAATCCGTGGAAGACAATCGATAAGGGGTCTAGTTCTAAAAATAGCGCTGTCGAGAAGCTTCCGGTCTTGGGCAAAATTGACAAAGAGAAACCAAAACAGCCTGAAGAATCTCTTGCGGCAATTATGTTGCAGGAATCGATAAAGATTGAAGAACAAAAATTAAAAGAGAGCCAAAGGAAGACACTACAAGAAATCCAACAGGAACAAGAATTCGCCAAATGGTGGGAAGAAGAATCTCGCAGGGTGCAGCAAGAGTTGATGGAGCTGAGTGGACAGGTCAGGAACGGAGCTCCTAAAGACAAGAAGAGTACCCGAGGAAGTCAACCTAAAAATTCAAATAACACAAAGCCGGAGAAGAGCTCAAAGCCAAAGCCTAGAAGACCAAAAATTTGGAAAAAAAAGAACGTTGGTTAGTGCTCCAATCTGTGAAGATCAAAGAAAAAAAGGAAAAAATCAGGAACGGAAAATGACTAAAAAAGCAAAGCATATGTATTTATTAGGTAAATTATAGATTTAATCTAAACCGTCCGGGAACCAGCCGTATTCGTCTAGATCTACATGATGGGATTCCAGAACAGGAACCTCCTCGGCTCGTAGTCTTCGAGCCTGTTCATATTCACCGAAATCTCTTTTAGATATTACTCCAGCACTAGATATTACTCTCCACCAAGGGAGGGCATCCAATGGTGGGAGTGAGTCGTCTTGTACTATAGGGTACATGATTTGGATGTGCTTTAAAGCCAAACCAACCTGACGGGCATTTTGGGGACGCCCAATTAGATACCCGATATGCCCATAGGATGTAACCTTCCCATACGGGATGTCGGCCACTGCTGAGTAGACAGCAAAATGAAACGCCTTTGAGGCATCGCTTTCTGGCATTGACGAGACGACAAGATAAAAAACGCGCTTAGTGTAAATGGTCGCCAAACCGTGCAGGGCCAAGCCCAGATCAAAACCTACAATCAAAATCCCATCAATTATTGTATTACTATCTAAGTAACAATATAATTAACTTCAACCATTGAAAGATGTCAAGTCAAACATAGCAGTGCTAGCTAACTTACAAAGCCAACAAAGCACCGGCAGCCAAAGCGACGGCACCAGCAGCGAACTGCTTGTTAGCACCAGCCTCGTAAGAAGAGACGTTAGCGGAAACAGTCCAGTTGGAAGCAGCAACGGAAGAAGATGGGGCAGCGGAGTGCTTAGCTGGGCAAGAGGTGACCTCTGGACCGCAAGAGGTGATGGTCTCCAAAGTGGAGTGGAGGTCAGTCTCGGTGACAACGGAAGCAGAAGAAGCAGAGACAGCGGCAACGAAGGCGGCAGCGGAGAAGACAGTGGAGAATTGCATTGTAAACGATAGACTATTAGTTAGAGGATCAAGTGTTGATGATAAAAAAGAATCCAGGGGTAGGAAATTTGGCCCAAATATATACGCCAGCAGCCGGGACCCAGGCCCAGCTCTATACAGGTGCCCTAGCACTGTTTGTTTTGTTCCTCTGGGAGGTGGTGGCTTTCGCGTATTCAAGTATGAGCATTCATGCACAAACGCGGCGCAAGAGCCTCTTTAGACCGTGCTCCTTCCAGTTTAGTGCGCGAGATCAACAAACGAGCTCGCTCGAGTGTTGTCGTTTCCTGTATCAAGCTCATCATGTTTCATGTTTGATCCATTTTGTCGCCTAAATCATTGGCTGAGCGTGCATTCTGACTTGTTTATTCGTCGTCTCGAGTGCTATCTCCTGGTTTTCTTGCAATTCCTCTACCGGATGCTCTACCGCTTTCTTCGCTGCGTAAATTTCTCTTACAAAAGGCACGCTGCCTCGTGATGGCACATTTGGTCCGCACAAATGTCAAGACAGCACTTCACTACTGGTTTGCCGAAAGCCTTGACGACTAAGCACACATGAAAAGCTAATTTTTTTATCACAATTTTACTACTAGATTCAGAAACTTATAACCGGGAAAGTTATTGACTCTGTACTTTGCTCACGTCAAGGACAAAGCCACACACAATGGGGTGGCTCCGCATGCTTTAGAAATAGACTTATCTTTGGTCCGTGTAGATTACTGATTTAGGTCATGCTCTGAAGTGCGCTCCCCTTTGCGTACTCTTGGTACTGGCTGCGGACCCCTTGTGCTCGATCTGAACTTAGGCATCTTGACAGAATCATGTGCCTGAATCTTCCTACAGGAAGAATCTGATTAAAAATAAGGTGCCTTTAGAACCTGGAGGAGCTAAGCATACAAAGTTTTACTCGAATTGGAAGTCTCGTCTATCATCCAGCAGGCTTCACCTAGCCGCCTCGTTAGTGTATTTACTGTGCGCGGGTTTCAAGCCCAGAAGCTGCCGCAGATCCGCGAGTATCGCTATCTTCTGCCGGGTGCGCATGCAAACAAACCTGCTCAACCTGCTTTTTGCTCATTGCAGCTAAGCTCAAGACAACATGATAACAATGCAAAATTTGCTCTGGCTCCCCATGCACGTCCTGCGCCTCTTCTATAGTAAAGCCGCTAAGAGCCCTGAGTGCATTTTCTAGTGTCAGAGACGGCACTGTTGCCGTTTTCAGCTGTAGGATCGATCTTATTGCCTTTCTTACTATCTCGCCCTCGTTCGCCTTCAATTGTATGTTCCTCGCGTCCACAGCCTCTGCAACCGACGGCACGATAGTTGCGAAAAATAAAACAACTAGACGCGCTAGCTCCAAGGCTGTTTCTTTCACAAAGTACCACCACGTGTCGGTGTTTTGTACTCTGGCAGCCATTTGCTGATTTCTCCTGATAGAGTATGGAACTATCAAAGAAAGAATGAACAGCGATAAAAATTCAAAAAACCAATTGTAGGCATAGTTTGTCTTCGAAAAGACTCGGCTCAATAGCTGTACAGCCCGTGTATCTATGCGATTAGGTGCATCACGCAAAATATGATCGTCAAGCCAGCGACTAATATCTCCACCTCTTACCAAGAAAACGTACTGGAACAGGAGAATCCCCAATACAACGGCAATTTCGGGTATCAAAATAATTCTTAACGCCTCAACACCCCCAAATATAGCGAACCCGAGAAGCGAAGCTCCTATCTGAAGCCATAATTGTTCGTTATTGCGGAGTACGGCGTAGAACCTGGTGAATACTCCTCTTTGATTTGGCTCTCTTGGTGCAAAGGCTTCAGCTGTATTGTTAGCTTGGTGATTTGCCAGAGCCAATGGTATTTCATCGTTTACTTCACTTCGTGAAGCATGCTGAAGTCTGGAGCCAAGGCAGTTCCGCAACTTATGATATCCACTAGGGCTGAAAAGTGCATATCCATCTGGATTGAGTATCATGTCACTGGAGGTAAGTACCAAGGAAGATCCATTGAGTGCGATTTCGTAAGTCGTTGAGGATAATTGTTCGGAGTCTACCAACCTTTTAGTTCCATCCTCTCTCCGTATCTCCGTGAAGGTCTGTCCCAGGGGCTCCCACACCTCATCGTTGATCTGAGTAGTGAAAGTGTCCTTAATGTCAAACTCCACATCAACAGATGCGGGGAGGTTCTCAAGATCTAGGTTTAAAGCTTCCGCAATCAGCTGCTCCTCTATAGTTGACAGAGTATCTGAGACGAGATGAGCAGCATGGTATAATCGAATTCGATTCAAAGGCACACCACCAAAAGAGGAACTGATAGAGCTTTTAAGTTCATATAAACTGACAGTGTATGATATAGAGATGGTAGTGGTTGACCCTGAACCAAGATCCGTGATCTTGATAGACAAGATGTCTTTCTTTCCTAGAATGAGGCCCAAAGGCTCCAAAGGCGTAACATCTAACTGAAGAACATCACTTAATGGTGTCTCGTCAAGAAGAGTAGCATCGTTGTCGCTTCTTCTTAACACGATCTCAGTCGGATGTAATCCAAGCCGATAGCTTACTTGTTCCTTTATGCTTCCCACCGTTGAGAAAATAGTTTCTCTAAAAGTTATATCTCTGTGTTCGTTACCCACCTGGTTTGATATTAAAACATCAAAGAGATCTGGGATTGGGTCTCTTGGTGGCACCACTGCGGACTCGTTGAGGGACCAATCAATCTCAACAGATAATGCATCGATAGTGTTGTGAAAAGGTGGGCATTCATCGATGCCCAATGCAGATGCCATTGTGGTTGAATCATTTAAACTTGCACCTAGCCACTTCAAATGGATCAAGAGCGGCTTGATTCTGGTGTCTCGTACGGCAATCAGGTCCTTCACATCCCTTACTGTGTGTCGAAGAGTTAGGCGAACATGAAGTATTGGATCAAGAGGCGCATGGTCCTCTGGAGCTTTTATCTCTTTAACCGGTAGTTTAAGAAGGAATGTGGGAAGCATGACAATGGAGTAATCACCATATATTTAATTTGTGACTACGTGCGCACTTATCTTCCTGCGAGGTTGTATTTAGAAATTATGTACATGGATTCGCAGCTGCCTGACGGCAAGCTCCTGTCTTCGTTTATTTTGAAATAGCATGATATCTCTTACCACGGAAAGCAAAAATCTTGTTGTTGGCTTGGAATGTTTCTGTAGGGTTGATATCAACCAAGTCAATTTTTGTAGAGCCAAAAAGGTTGTCGGCCTTGTTCATAAGAATATCCATTTCATCATGAAGCTTATGGTTCTTCAACCAGTCGATTTCTCTCTCCACGTCCACATCGTGATAGCCAGTGACATTTATGGCACATTTAGAGTCCAAGAGCCCTTTCAATGCCTTGTCCCAATGAATCTCGTCGGCAGTCTTGAATCCAGGGTGGAAAAGGAAAAAGACATCAAGGTAAGGATCAAATGGGAAAAGGTCCCCTTGCTCATAAACTTCATGGAAATATTTTGTGTGATACAAAAGCGTGATCTGTTCATCAAACTTGGAGATCATTGGACGACCATTTGGTCTACTTGAAGAAGTAAACTGTTTAGTTTCGGGATCAAAGTAAGAGTGGGGTCCGATAAAGTGGAATTCAAACTTAGTATCAGGAAAAAGATAACCGAATTGCTTCCAGACATAACCAGGAAGCATTGACTCCATCTTTGCACCAACCATGAAAATTCTGATTGGTCTTTCCCGGAAAACCACTTCATCCTCGTTTCTTGCAGAAGACTGCTTTGCTAAGGTGTAACGCAAAGCAGCAATAGAACGTAAACCTTCGATGGTCATAGGTCCATTAGGTTCCAATCCATAAGGAGAGAGATTGTGAAGAATAGCAGCAATAGTCATGGGGTAGGTGAGAACCTTTGTAGCTGCAGCCAAGTTGAACTCGGTATTCATCGGGTTGAAGTCTCTTGTATAGAAAAGAGTATCCCAATTCTGTAAACTCACGGTAAAATCTCGCTCTTGTTTACCGGGGAACACAAACTCGTCAAACTTTCTCCCAGACCTAAAGTCATGCTCGTATAAGTTGACCTTGCGCAAATTCTCATATTTCTTAAGATCGTGGTATTCTTTGTCGTCTTCCCACGCCTGCTCATCATGATGTGTTGGAATACCTGAGATTGGGCACACGAAGTTGACTGGCTTGTTTGTCACTGGGCACTTGGCCATGGCTCTGATATATGCCGCACGAGTCCGTATATCCGCATAGGGAGATTCGTCCCAGGGTATGACTTCGTACTTTGAGAGATCTCCTTCATCATTATCTTCTAAGGAAAGAAGTTTCTTCAAAAACGAGATCTGTCTGACCAGCCCTATTCTTGATCTAACAATAGGATTTTTCGTGATGCGGGTGGCGTGAAAAAGGCGAGGAGTCACCAACATTGTGAGGTTTATATCGTTATCTCCTTATGAATTTCAATATGTAAAGACAGATATCGTGGATTTATATATTTTCTTCTATATTTTAACCCCTAAATAGCTTGTGATGGCAGTTTCCACACAGATTTGTCAGTAGTGAGAAGCTTCAATTTTTTATGGTTACCTGTCTTTAGATGCCGGACAGCTACTAGTTGCGTATCACTTCTCTTATCAGCTGACAAAAATGTTTGCAGAAATCCAGTGAAAAGTCCTAATAAAGAAAGATGAGTTCATCTTCAGTTATTGTAAGAGTCTCAATGCTTCCATCAATTTCTGCTTGTATGGTTAACGGTTCTCCTCCATTAGCTTCGATAGCTCGTTTGATCTCTTCACGATTAAAACCTTCACCTAGATCAATTTCGTATCGTAGATCTTGAACTATCTCCTTCTCGGCATCAAATGTTTCTGCAGTGGGGTTTTCTATAACTGTTACTGTCTCACTTTCCGTGACCGTCTTCACGCCGTCTTCAGGCGAATTGTCCGTAGGTTGCGGATTGTATCTCAGGAATGACTGGAAATTCCACATATCCAATGGCGCTTCGTAAGACACTTGATCAAAAGCAAGATCAACTGGTGCATCACCTTCGATGTCAAGCAAAGTCACAGGGTCAATGACCTGGATTGTCAACCGTTTCTCGGGAATAGAACCATCTCTTACTAACTTATACAAGTTGAGGAACTCGCCAGCGAAATTATAAAGCTCAAACCATAGGGTGAAAGAGTCATTCCAGCCAAGAGGTTGTTGCCATTCTTCCTCAAAATGCGGAGCATAAATCTTTGTGCCAATTGAATCAAAGATGGTCCTTCCAAAATGATCAGCAAGAGTCTTACTACCCTCCTCAACACCATTGTAGACAACAACGTTTCTCATGTTGTAGTAAGGGCTCGCCGACTTGTAACCTGTTTTGCTGAGGGCAAAGTAAAAACCATTTGCCAAAGGCATAAGGTAGTGATCATCCACAAAAATGCGATTGTCAGCACGAACAGGAAATCTTTCGTCGTCACGAAGACGTACATTGGTTAACCAGTCTTCAAAAGATCCATTCGACTCATCTGATGATGCTTCATCCACTAGCTGGCAGTCTAGTGGTGTCAGGTACTCCTCTAGATTCTTCTGGGGAGCAAAAGGCTCCAAGTTGCACAAACCTGGTACATGAATGAACATTTTGTATTGACAAGTCGTGATCTCAGGAACATCGATTATCAGAGGAGTTGTAGTCCCGAGAAGCTCAGGGTCGCATTTGTATATCACTTCAACGGTTCTTGACAGCATCTTGAGCTCACACTTTGATCCACGGTCAACGAATTGCAGAACAACCTTTTGAGCGGAGTGATGACTGAAAGGAGAATCTTTATCGTCGGACAATGAGCTAAATGTCGTTTTCCCGCTTTCATACTGGGCCCAATGACTTTTCCTTGCTTGGTTGGCTATTCTGATATCCTTGTAGTTGGTTGCATCCGAGAGTCTTCCCAATACATACACAGTATCCGGTAGCCGAGCAATGTGGTGCTTATGACGTTCTGCTGGTGGTACTCCTTCGCGGTATTGAATTATCTTATCACCATAGCAATAGGCGTAAGTCCAGTAGAGACCTCCAAGTTCATAGGCAAACAAGCACTGGTCCTTTTTGAAAGAATTGTTTATTATTGAAAGTGCCTGCGATAGTATCTCCAGATCCGGTACTGGCGCTTGTTCCTGTGTCTCTTGCTGATCAACAGAGTCAGCTGGTGCGGGCAAAGCACACACGTAGTGATTTGTCGAGTTTTGTCTGCTGAGAAAAAAAGACTTGAAGGTGGTATTCAGCGACTTGGAAGCAACAAGCTCGTCTGCTACTTGATGCGGGATAAATGATTCAAAAAGTTTGATGTTGTAGAGGTTCTTGGCCTGCTGCGAGGCAGCTAAGCTCAAACTAAGGAAGAGAATCAATAATACCTGATTCATTGTGGGGTATTCAGCCAAAGTTCATCCACTGGTTTATATAATGGGCTAATGACACGATCGTTTGCTTTATAGAGACGTGGAGATCTCTGAATGCGACCTACTGATCGCGAAGGACTTATGCGAAACAGTCCTGTAGATTGAGTATTTTGAACCAACACTTCTTTTCATTATGAGTAAGGAAGGCAAGGTCAGCGGGCTTGATACCCCAGCTCTTCGTGACCAGAGCTCAGACTCGTTTGCAGAGCCCAATGAAACCACTTCCCAGAAAGAGGCACCAAAGCCATCCAGATTAGAGATTATTCTGAGCATCGAAGACGAGCTTAGATCAGTGCTACAAAATCTCGAAAAGGAGGACGAGGAGTTCAACAAGCAGATCAAGTTTCTTGAGGACAGAGTTCAGCGTTTGAAAGACCGTTCTAATAGCAAAAAGTGAGCCTTTTTTATCACAATATAGGGTGTATTTTGCACACGCATATTCTCATGGGTATGGTTTCTATCAATATTTGCCCCTGTTGTTGTATATCTTGGTTTTATATCAAGCTCTTTCTACCTATCCTTATTTTCAGCTTCCTGCAAACTCTTGTTCTTGAAAGTTGCACCATTCAGCATGATGGCCGTTTCGGTCAAAACGAAATACCAATCAGAAACCGTAGGTTCTTCTCGATAGATCTGCGATTCTGTTTCTTCATTTCATTTCGAAAGAACTGAGACCCAAAGCACTAGATTGTACTCGAGGCCTACGAACGTTGCAACTGTGCGGTCTTTTTACTCAAGAGTATACATCTGACCATCTTCGTTTTCTTTTTCTTTTTCTTTTTC
>JAJMDB010000021.1:0-140834 GCA_030573315.1 Osmozyma mogii
CCAGTACATCCCTAAGAAAAACCAGTACATCCCTAAGAAAAACCAGTACATCCCTAAGAAAAACCAGTACATCCCTAAGAAAAACCAGTACATCCCTAAGAAAAACCAGTACATCCCTAAGAAAAACCAGTACATCCCTAAGAAAAACCAGTACATCCCTAAGAAAACCAGTACATCAACCAGTACAAGCCGTACTGGTTGGCAAAGTGCAACACCATGACGGCCGACTGGGCAAAAGAACGGATGTTCAACGGGAATATCTCCGAGCCCAAAAGGTACTGGATGGAGTTGAAACCCATAGTCCAGCCACAGCCAGACAAAAAGAGCGCAGCCAAGGCACCCTTGGAGGCCCTGCTTTCAGAACCCACCATGGTGTAACCCTCATGAGCAGCCTGGGGCACCACAGTGAGGAAAATGGCAAAATAGAGCAAACAGAGCATCTGGAGGGTGATGCCCAGGTAAAGCGCAACCTTGCGGCCGAGAAAGTCAATGATGAAGAAGGCACTCAAGTAAGCAGAGCAGAACTTGACTAAACCCAAGATGGCGGTCATTTTCATCTTTTCCACGCCGGTGACACCAATAGTTGCAAATAACTCCGGAGCATAGATGGTCACAGCATTGGCACCGGACCATTGGCCCAACAACTGGGCAGCCGCCACAACAAGGAAAAACCGGTAGAGATTGGCCTTTTTCGTGAGAAACTCCTTGAGCACTTTGGTGACGCTGTTGCCCAGAACGGCCTCCCGCTCAATAGAAATCTGCTCGTTGATATCTGCCAACTCTCCAACCACAAACGGATGATCTTCCGGAAGCCGCCGAAGCTTGGCCAAGTTGGCTGCGGCCTTCTCCGGCCGGCCCACCTTGAGAAGCCATCTGGGCAGCTCCACACAAAACAAAAACAGCATGATGAAAATGGCCCCAGCGAAAACAAGCTTCAACGATGTCGGAACAACCCACTGGTTCCGGTTGTCGACGGTCATGTGCAAAGCCGTGCCGTAGTGGGTAAAGTAAGTCAACATGATCCCCAAGTAAACGGCACCGGCGAAAATGCATCCACAAAGACCCCGGATTTGCTTTGGTGCCACCTCGGCAAGGTAAGTAGGTCCAATGGTGGTAGTTTGGCCAATGGCAAAACCTTCAATGAGCCGCCCGGCGTAGAGCTGGCCGACCTGGGAAGCTGTGATCTGGATAATCACAGCAACAATCCAAATGGCACAAACCTGCCGCAAAGCGTTGATCCGGCCCAATCTGTCCACAGTGATCATTGCCAACAATGCCCCACCAACTGAGCCGAGCTGCACCATGGACGTGATGTTGGACTTCAAGTCGGCCACCTCATGTTCTGTTTTATTTGGGTCTGCAAGCCCAAACTGCCGCCGGAACAGCGGCTGGGCCACCAGCCCGGAGATACATCCTTCATCGAGCCCTCTGGCGGCTCCCAAGACTCCAAAAACGAAAACAGACAAGTACAACGTCCAGTTGTAGATTTCCTTCGGCAGATCGGTGTCTTCTACCCGCCACCGGAACCGCCGCTTGGGCTTCTCTTCTTCCACTTGCAGTGTGTGTATCTGTTGTTGTACCTTTTGATCCATACCGCTCAACCATGATCCACGGTAAGATTTATATCTCGATCTGACAGTGGGGTATTTCTCGGCACCCCGAGTGTTTCTCCTGGTAATTTTGCAACCATTGGTGCCAAGAAGACGTGTCTGTGGGGAAGCCCATCACCTCAGATGACAGTAAGTACAAGAATTTTTTGCTCCCACTACTCCACGGGCGATTTGCTTGGCACTCGGACTTCTTGCCGCCTAATCCAGAAGGGTGGCCCAACCTGGGCTAAAGTTGTTGCTCTTTTTTCTCTTATTATTATTATTTTATTCCACCACCGCCTCCATTGTGTTGCTGATACCTGCTACTAACACGGCTGTAACTGCACGGCTGAGCTGAATGTCTCTGGCTCGCCTGTGGGGAAAGCGGGGCCGCATGCGGGGACTGATGCTATTGATATCAGCAAGTCTAAGTCCTGCAGCCACTGCGCTAAGAAAATCACCGTTTTGATGTTCTTTCCGTGGGGCTGCCCACCTCCCCACTATCACCTAAATATTGCTGACCAGTGTGACCTAAATAATACAACCTTAGCAGTTACTACCAGGCTTTTTCTACTTGACCATGCTTGTGGCCAATGCTACGCACTTCCCTCCTAGTATCAACACCCTTTGTTGTTCCTGTACACAACAGAGCCCCACAAGATCGTTATGACTCGCTATGCGGTGGCTTAAAGTCGTAAATTTGAGATGAACATTCTCAATTTGGCCTCTTACGTAATCGAAATCCTTCCATGAGGGGCTGTTCTGGCGGCTTCCCGCAACCAATCTTGGGAATTTGCACCCAATGCCATGAAATTGGTGGGGCGCCCTTTCCTAATTAGGCAAGCTTCTCGCTCGGAAACTGGTCACGTGATAAGACTCCTACCCACTATTGGGAAATGCTAGGAGTTATTTCGATCACAAGCAATGGTGTTGCTGCTGGCTGCGCCACTGTTATCTTCAGCTTCGTTTGTGGAGATGGTTTGGTCAGCTAATGTCCAAATGCGGTTCTTATGTTAACCTCCTTTGCATATTATTGCAAAATAAATCATTTCCGTCTTCTGCCTTTCTTTATAAAAATTTACAGGGCTATTTCTGGAATGCCATTTTTATTTGATATTCTTGTTTTTTCTGTATTCTCATTATAATCAATTTTTTATTGCTGTGTGAACTTTTGCAACTTCTTCTTTTTGCTGTCGCGAAGTAAAAACCCAGAAAAACTATCAATCTCCAGACACAGGTGGTAAGGCCTCAACAAAAAAAATCAAAAATAATTCATTTTTAAAATTCACTAGCCTTGTCTAATTAATTTATAGTGTCTGAATTATTTGTAAAAAACTTTGGCAAACCAAGAAAGAAGTGTCAAGAACACCGCTCAAACATGTTGGGAAGCGATACGATTTTACGAGACATACCATGAGATATTCGCATTCAGTGTATTCCTGGGCTTTTTCACTTTCCCAGATTCTCTCTAATAAACATTTAAGTTTATCATAAACCACTAGATTTTTTTTAACCCAATATGCACTTACTTGTACTCCTCTCTTGTTTTTTAGTCTTTGCACAAAGCTTGGTGGTGGGGCCGGAACTCATTGAAGATGATCCCTTCTACAAGCAGCCAAGGAACATTTCCAGCTATAGACTAGGCCAGATCATAAGAACAAGGGCGGCTCCAAGCGCCGTCCGAACGTTTTATATTGATATGGCGGTAAACAACGTGTGGCAATTCGCATTGAGGTCTGAAGACTCCTTCGGAAGACCACAAGCCGTTTTCACAACCGTTATCGAGCCATTCAACGCTGACAACGAAAAACTCCTATCGTTCCAGTTTGCCCAGGACTCACCCCTGGTAGACTGCTCTCCATCATATACAATTCTTCTGGGCGCCAGAATCGACCCTCTTTACACAGAAATGGAATCTGTGGGCATGGAGTGGGCACTAAAGGAAGGGTGGTATGTAAATATTCCAGACCACGAAGGGCCCAAGGCGGCATTTGGGGTGGGGCCTCAAGCTGGCAAAGCACTTCTAAACAGTCTCCGAGCCGTCTTGTCTAGTGGCAAGAAAACCGGTATTGATCCAGATGCTCAAGTAATAATGTGGGGGTATTCAGGAGGCACGATACCAACTGGGTGGGCTTCGTCGATGCTTTCTTCATATGCTGCAGAACTAAAACCAAACATCAAAGGAGCAGTTCTAGGAGGGTGGGTCACTAATATCACGGCAACTGCCGAGGCCGTTGACGGCACTCTTTATGCTGGACTCATTCCTAACGCTGTAAATGGAATTCTTAACGAATACTCCTATCTATATCCATACATCTATGATTTCCTTGAGAAGGAAGCAGCAAAGGAATTCAAAAGAGCCAAAAGACTCTGTCTCATACCATCCATTGCGTACTACTTCAAAGCACACTTTTTTACCGGAGAAGACCCATGGTTTGAGGATGGATTTGAAGTCTTAGAGCAGGAGGAAGTTCAGGAAGTCATCAATGAGGTCAGTCTTGGACTCAACGAAAACGTGGAACCACCTGAAATACCATTTTACATTTTCCACAGCGTTAGTGACGATGTGGTGCCATACAAACCGGCAAGAAGACTATACGAAAGATTCTGCAGACAGGGTGCACCTTCGATTGAATTTCACGAGATGAAGAGACCAGACCATTTGTTTGCATTCATCGAGGGAGTTCTCCCCAGCATGAAATGGGTACAGAAACGATTTGACGGAGAAGAGCCGATAAAAAGATGTCTGAGAGTTCAAAGATCGAGAATTCTGGAAATTAAAGGAGCTGCCATTCCCTACAAAAAGTATCTCAAGACGGTATGGTCGCTTGTCACTGGACGCAAAATCGGCCCGCATGACTATGACGAGGGCTCGATAAAGGCCGGCATCCGAAAGACCATAAAACACAAGATTGTAGAAAAAGCCAAAAAGTTTGGTCTTCTTTCTACAATCGAGGAGGCCCTTCTTTAAATAAGGGAATAAATTTTTTGCAGCCAGACGCGCCTTGCGGCTGAAAATGCCGCCGCGCGCTTGCGGCCAAAGCCTTGTCACCAAATGGGGTATATTACATAGATATTGTTTTAAATGTGGCGGCTGTCATTTCAAGACGGGGCATTCGTGCCGATCTAACTCCGGTGGCAAAAACCAAGCCTTCCTCGGATCTCACTCATAAACATATAAATACAGGCAGAATCCGCAACTTATCAAAGCTGCCCAGGGCCAGCCTGAGCAAAAATCAACAGCTGTCCATAATCGAGTTTTTGGGCATAGAGTAACCTGCATCCTTCCAGGATGTCAAGTTGGCGTTCATGTACGCATTCTTGTGCAGCTCAATATAGTCAACTGTTGGATAATCCTCAGGATCACATGTAAGACTAACTTTTCCCTCTGGCTGGTAAATACGAAGGTACGCCACCCGCATGTGGGACGGGAAAATCATCTCAGGCCAGTCTATAAAAGCCCAGTTGTTTGACATACCAAAGTTCATCACCGCAGACATTGGCTCCTTGGAGATCATTCTGGATCCAACGTTACCATTGGGTCCCATGGCCTTGGAGTACAACGTAAGGGTGGGACTTTCTCCGACATACCAGGTCAAGTGACCGGAATCGTTGTCGTTGAGATACTCAAAACCGTATCTTTGGAATTGTCTCTTCCCCGAGCCACGCTCATACCAATCTCCATTCAAAGTCGTTGTTCCGGAAACAGCCTGCTGGAACGGGCCTCCAGTATAGGTGTTCATGGCTGTGAGCTGGGCATTTTCAATCTCCACAAAGTTCATATCCGGATAGTACCAAACATCCATCGGAGCTATCTGGTATGACTGGGAAGCCACCCCCACTTTAAGATCGGGGTCAACCTCAGCCTCAATGATATCAATTTCCGGTGCTCCTCGGCCTGTACCACGATTCGGGTGGTCTTCGCCTTTGCAAGTGCACGCATTTAGTCTCTGTCCGGGCAAATACGAGATTCCGTCAGGAGACGACTGGTTAGGAGTAATTCCAGCGTCACAAGAGTCGTACGTGTATGGCCACACTCCTTCGGTTGACGCAAGGTAGCCGGGTCTGCCCAAGTTACCCATTGTCCAAAGACCAGGCCACAAGCCTGACTTGCTGCCATAGTTTGGGAGCTGAACAGACGTCTGGATCATTCCTTGCGTAAAACACATCTTGTTCCACGTCTGCACCATTCCAGAACGGTAGAACAAATCGTGGTTCTTGACAGCATCCATTCTGATAACCAATGTGCCGTTGGCCGTGGTAACGGCGTCCGGATCGTACCACTCAAGATCTTTTGTTGCGTCGTAATGAAGGTCAACGGCCTCAAAGAACTGGTCGTCTCCCTGGTAAAAGCTTCTTCCTGTTGCCTTGAACTCCTCCGAAAACACTAACTTCCACGTGTCGCCCGTTTTAGACTTGAATGTGTGGGCGTCATCCGGCGTGTCTTTGTCCACCAAATTCGTCCGGATACTAGACGAGATTGGGTACCTATAGTTGGTCAAGATCTCGTAGCTCTCAGGCTTGTAATGGTTTGTGGCACCAGAATAAGTCAACACAGGAATCACCACAAACACGACAATTGCAATAATGAACAAACCAATCACTCCAAGGAGACCACTGGCAGACTTGCGGTCGAGATGTTTGAGATCATAGATGAACCGGTTTTTGTCATACTGTGCATCCGCAATAGGATCTGGGTTGTGAAGATAGTCGTCCGGCTCTTTTTCGTCTATGTGAAGTGGGAAAGAAGAGGCAGGGTACCCACCAAAAGGCGAGTAATCCATAAGCATGGCCGGTGAGGGCGTTGGAGTTCCTCTTTCTCCGTCTGGGTCGTCAAATAGAGCATTTGGTGAAATGGGCTCTCCAGTCTGCGAGTTCAATGACGCCAGAGAGTTCATCATGGGCCCGGCCATGTGTGGGTATCTGTCATTCTCTGGAGGCACCCGGATAGGATCTGGGCTCAATCTGGAAAAACGGCTGTAACCGTTGCGGAAATTTTTTCCAAGTGGGCTGCTAAAGCCGCCGTTGAAGTACCGTGGCAGCGACGACTCAGTCGACTGTTGTGGAGACAAGAGATTTGTTGTTGTTTCATCTTGCAAATAATAGCCGTCGGTGTTGTACCGGACCTGGTAGTGGTTCGGGTTATTTTGGAGTCTATCTGAGGACGTTAGGGAGGACTCTGCGGTGTCCGAAGACTGATCTAGTTCTGAAGCGAAGGGATTTTGGGGCTCCTGGTAGGAGTCATGGTTGGAAGTCAAGTGCCGAACCATGATGAGCAAAAAAACTACAAATGTTTACAGGGCGAAAAAGCACATATATACTTGCTTTCTCTTTAACTTTGGTAAGGCAGAAAGGCTAATGGCACAACAAAAGAATCTGGGTCCTTTTATTATGTGGCTTACGCCGGAGGCGCATTGGATGGGAGCACGAGGCTTCGAGGACAAACATGCAGGGGACTAACATAGAGACCACTTGAGTGCTAAAGCGTGCATGAAGGTCCCAATGGGGATGGAGGCAATGGCATTTCTGCAGGAAACGGCCGAAACATTTGGTGGAGAGAAATTACATGGGGGTTTGCCCTGGTTGCCTACTCAAAAATGGTAGGCAGTGGAGGTATCACCCATGACCTCGAAAATGAGTGGCACAACGAAAAAAGCCCTGTTTCCCCTGATAATTTTCAACCGAACCCTGAGATCCGACTGCGCCTCTCGTTTATCTTGCTTCTATAGCCACGATCGCCCGCTTTTCCGGACCCATTGAGGAGGTCCCCACTTTCGCTAAAAGCCGCACTTCCATGCACCCCCTACATTTCTGTGCCTGAGCCGTTCAACAGATTAGTCTTGCTCTCCTAGAATGCGACTGCCAAGAAAGTTCCCAGTCTTAAAAACAAAAAAACCAGCGGTTTTCTCATGCACAAACGAGGTAAATAAAAGCCAGTGAAATTATTTCGTGCTTCGCCCCTGCTTCTGGCTATATGGCGGAAAGGGCCCGAATCCCGTGTCTGGGAACGATGCAACAAACTGCGGGAATGGGTCGTTCGGAACTGGGTAATACGGTTGAAGCGGTTGCATTCCTATACCATTGGTTGCACTCTGGTAACCATCTATGTACAGGCCGGGCCATAGGTAGGACTGGGGTGAAAAGTTTAAACCCTGAACATTCGCGCTTTGAATATTTGAACCTTGAATATTTGAACCCTGAAGATAATTATTTGAAGGTGGAACATGAGATGAATCCCCTCTGATCACCAGAAATAGGGAGACTGGGGCCAGAGAGCTTGGGTTTCCTCTCTGGACTACCTGCGGGGGGTTTCGCCGCTGCGGGAATACAGTTCCGAGCCTGAGATGTCTGTGTTCTCGGTCGAAGTTTCCCGGTAAGATGGCGTGTTCGGTAAGAGCTTCGGTGCTTGGAACGAAAGGAATTACCCAATTCCGGCGATTTGAGCATGGTTTGCTTATTCTAGAAGGCGGCCCACTTTTGGACCAAGAACTGGCGTGCAGCTCGTGACTACTTTGTTCACACTGGTGAGACCATGACTGACTCATTGTGGAGAAGAAGCGCTAAGGCGCGGTGGGTAGAGAGAAGCCGGTCACGTGATTTTTCCATCTATGATGGCCGTTTTGGTTCATCTACCGCTCCGCAGCACGTTATTTGATATGGGGTGAAGTAGGTAAACTCACCAGTGTCTTATCAGTGTCTTATCAGTGTCTTAGAAAGCCGCGGGCAGGAGCGTTTAACCCGATTGCTTATCTGGCAGATATTACCAAATAGGTTTATTCGGCGCGTTAAATCAGATCTATCTTGCGGCGAAGGACCCTCTTGGCGGAATTTATGTCGCGCGACATCGTGAAACCCCCCACTCAACGGCGTTTGGTGCGCATGGTGGGCTCTTAGCGGGCTCTTTTGGGCAAGCGCTCTGTCGCGGAGTCTTTGGTGATCCCCCACGATTTCGCCCGATTGGGAAGCTGATAACGAACGTGCAGGCGATAACAACATGCTACCATATAAGCTTACACGTCCCCGAGATGAAGGCGGCATGTCTTTTGAGAAGAAGAACCTGGAGTTCCATGTCGTTGCCGAGAGCGGCGACAGCTACCTGCTAAAACCGCAGGACAAGCTTGGCAAAACACAGAGACGGCTTACCCCGCGTCACGTGTCTTTGATGATCATCGGCCAGTCGGTTGGTGTCGGTCTTTTCATCGGAGTCAGCACGCCGCTCATGACTTCCGGCTCATTGCTGCTTTTTCTTGCATTCACAATCTGGGCCCTGACCATGGTGTGGCCGCTCATGTTGGCCACAGGCGAGATGTGCTCATATTTACCCATTCAGGGCACTTTTCTCCAGTTCAGCTCGAGGTGGCTTGATCCGGCCATGGGCTTCGCCGCTACCGTCATCTATTTGTACACCACATTGATGTTTATGTGTACGGAGGTGGTGGCTTTTGCCTCTGTCATCAGCTACTGGACAGACGCGAGTCCTGCCATTTTCATCACCGTTGCCATTGTGGCCATTTTGTTCTTCAACATTTTTGGAGTTAATTGGTACGGTGAGGTTGAGTTCACCGCCTCCATCATCAAGGTGTTGTTGATTGTGGGGCTCATGTTCTTTGGTCTCATCACCATGTGCGGTGGAAACCCCAAGGGAGACGCCTACGGCTTCTCCAACTGGAACAAAGGAGGCTTAATGAAGTCCTATCTTGTCGAAGGAGCCACTGGCCGCTTTTTGGGCTTCTGGAATGTTCTTGTGTGGGCTGCCTTTGCCTGTGGCGGCCCAGATATGTTGGGCATGGTTTCTGGAGAGATCATGCAGCCTCGGAAGACCATCCCCAGTGCTGCCCGCAGAACGTACTTAAGAATTTTTGTTTTCTACGTTGGTGGCATTTTCTTCATGAACTGCATGTGTGCATCCAATGACCCGGTGATGCTAGCAGCAAAAGAAGCTGGAAAAGGCGGGGCTGCTGCATCTCCGTGGGTGGTGGGAATCCGTTCAGTGGGAGTCCATGGGTTGGACTCTTTGGTAAATGCTGCCATCATGTGTTCCTGCTGGTCATGTGCAAATGGTTTCACATACGGTGCCACAAGATCGTGCTACTCTGCCAGTTTGGCTGGGTATTTACCAAAAATATTTTCATACTGCACCAGAAATGGATGCCCCATTGTGTCGGTATTGCTGTGTGTATCCATCTCCACTTTGGGATACATGAGTACCTCCAAATCAGCCCTGACTGTGTTCAACTGGTTCACCAACTTGTCCACCACGGGACTTTTGTGCACGTACTCAATCATGTGGTTATGCTACTTCAAGTTCAGAAGAGCCGTGGCTTCACAGCCGTCTGACTTCTTCACAGATAAACACTACAAAGCTCCTCGGGTGTTGTACCCGTGGGTAGCGTGCTGGGCTTGCATGTTGAACTTTCTTGTGCTCTTCTTCAATGGCTTCTGGGTCTTTTTCCCCGGCCAGTTTGCCGTGGCCGACTTGTTCACGTCCTACTTTGCTCCAGTCTTTTTCGTATGTCTATTTGTTTTCTGGAAATTTTGGAAGAAAACTCAGTGGAAAACAGCCTTAGAAGCAGACATTCTGACCGACAAGATGGAGATCGACGAGGAGGAAAATCTCGAGAAGGACAAGCTTGAAGCTGAGCCCAAGTGCCAAGGAAAACTCTGGGCCGTCTGGTACAAGGTTTCAGACTTCTTGCTCTCCTAATCATTCTGCATCCATCCACACGTCTCCATAGAAATTATATAGAGCAACGTCTTTGGAATCGAAGTTTATCACTTCTCCTCTCTGTGTTTGCTGTCCGCCCACGAATCCAGAAACCTCCGAAAATGCACAGTATATTGTGTTCTTGCAGCACCCAGTGTCCTTCCATGGCCTTGGCTGTTCACCATTTTCTTCTTTGAAACTGAGACTCTGAATGCCCTCAAACGGCGGTATAATGGCCTTCTTGATGTCCAATCGCAGCTTGTAGAACGTCTCCATCTGCTCCGGCAGCATAAATGTCTTCCATGCAGCCGCTTTCTCCATCTCTTGATCATAGAAAATGTCTGTAGCAGGACACAACGAAAAGCCTCCACCAATCCATGCCAAATGGTGAGATGAGGTATCAATGTGGCCAACTTGACCACTGCAGATTTTCAGCCCTTTATCCGCTTCGATATCACTGCCAAGAGCTGCTGGCATATATTCGTTGAATGTATACTTGTCATCTCCCGAGAGAGCAAATGCCAACCAATGTTCATTGGCAATATTACCCTTTTGCAAAAACGGCCAGTAGAAACTGAGCTGAAGAAGCAGAACAATTGTGTTGAAATGGCGGGCCTTATTCACAACCACAAAGTTTGCATCTTGCACCTGGTCCAATCCTTCAAAGTACGCCAGAGACAGACTCTTTTCACTCATCATGGGAATGTTGAAAACAGCAGTGTCGATAGCCGAAGGGGCCATAGACCGGAACCACACAATCTCTTTTTCGTCCTTCTTCATGCTGAGAGGCCGGGACCTGTAGAAGTAGGCGCCAGTAGATTTGTAGCCCGGAAGCAGGAAGTAGTGTTTGGGGTTTTTGAGTGGAATGGCAAGTGGGTCCATCAAAATGTATTCTTGGAAAGAGTTTGCAAAAGATGCAAACGCAGACAAAGGTGTCTCAGCCAAACCACTGAGGTAATCTGGAGAAATTGCCGTGGATGCATCCACAAACCACAACTCCTGCTGCCTTAAGCCATGGTCATCATAAGTGAATATGTCGTAATTAAGGTGCTCTTGAATTGCCTCGTAGCTTTTTGGAAGATCGTAGATTGGGTTTCTGGCAGCATCCTTCAAGGTAGTTTTGGCGTCACCACTCAAAGTACCAAAGCTGACAATCTGAATAGGGTACTTGTTTCCTAAGGCACGGAGCACCTTAATAAGCCTCACGGTATAGGACACACTGGCTTCGTTCATGGGCACAACAATACCCTTGCCGTTGAGCTCAAGGTGAAATTTGTTGAGCCAGCAAGCACGGTTTCCAGTCAATTTGCTCTTGATGGAATTTTTGGAAGGCATGAAGCGGGCATTGTTGGTTTTCATCAATGCCTTGTCAGCAAACTCTGTCATTTTGGGAACAACAGCTTGCTCATGGTCGGAGAAACGCTGGTAGCGAGGGTGACGATGAGCGAGCCAGGGAAACACTCTGGATTCCAAATCAGAACACGAGTCAATGTTCTGCGACAAAAAGTTGGACTCAGCATTTGTAGGAGTAAACGACTCTTTGGAGAACGAACTAACGTACTTGGTCTGCAGCTCGACAAACTTGCCGTCGGCGATTTCGTTCAAGCGAGTGCTTCTGCCGACATAACACTTGAGGAAAACACGGATATGGGAGAGCTGCTCCAACATGGTCAGCTCGTTTTCGGTTTTAGTCTCGTGGATTTTTGTGAAGGAGTGTCTGATGTACTCCTCGATAGCCTCGTTTGGAATCAGCTTTGGGTTCTGGATCCCCTTCTTTTTGGCCTCTTCCTCGAGCTTCTTTTCCAAAAAGAGCTTGGCATCATCCCAGTGGACGTTTTTGTAATCATCCCAGGTTTCTTCTGACTCTGGAGGTGGGCGGAAACGGTTCTTGAGCCCCAAGGACCAGCCGGGAGACTTTACATAAAGGTTTGTAAAGTAGGCATCGCAGCGTTTCTCTAGATCGAGCTTCAACACTGAGTTAACCGTATGCTTGGCAAAGAGAAAGTCGTAGTTGGAGTCGTGAATATCCACATGCAGGGTGTCGATGGAGACTTTCATCTTCTTCAACCAAAGCTGGAAGGTCAAATTGTCCAAGAGCTTCTTTGGTATGGCATGTCCGTCGTAGTTGTTCAAAGGATTGACCAGGCTTATTGTAGCAGTGAGCCGCTCAACCGCGGAATGACGATGGTGAAAGATGATAAAGTTAATTAGATTGATCAAGACAAAAAGAATTAAGTAGAAAACGCAGCGGCTACTGGGCAGTTTTAATCTGAACACCAACAGTGACAGCCCGGTAAGAACTTTCATTTTTTTCTAAAGAAAAAATGTATAAAATTTCCATTATATGGATCTTTTTTTCTTAAAGCTCGGAAAGCAAACCCAGACACACAGCCGCACTTGACGGCCACGGGGGTCGCGCATCTTAACAGGGACAGTGCATGTAGATTTTTTTTTTTTTTTTTTTTCAGCCGTAGTAGCAGAGCTATGAGCTTGGTACCCTAAACAGAACAGCTCCCTCGGGTTGGAGTCAATATTTTGATCTATAAAGACGACCCTAATCTGGAACTGGCTGAAATATTAGTCAATTCTGCCAGAACATGTCATTCTGGGCGTCGATCCCTGAAATTTTGGTGCTGGCGCACTCTGACGCAGGAGGGCGTTTACAGCATTTGGAACCAAGCCGTTTCAGGGGTGCAGAAAGTTGCAGACCAATGGCATGTTCAGATAATCAACTACAAAGAGAAAAAAAAAAAAAAGGTTTGGGGAGCTCTTTAGAACAGCTCAAAGCCGTAAAAAAGTCTGCGTAAAATCAGAACCAGCCAAAATTTGGTGACTGTTGTACCCATGTGAAAATGGTGTTTGTTTTGCACATAAGAAGGCAATAGCTTGTAGAAGCCGCTCAATTTTGTGCACGCCCTCTCACAGCAAACACGCGAGGCCCGGATTTATTCCCCTCATAAGTATGATCTACACTGTCGAAATATGGAGAAACCATTTTTTTTTTTTTTTTCACATGCCCGACATGCTTTTTTTATAAATAAGTCTTGAGCTTGTAGAGTGAATACTAACTATGCTGGTTTTATTGAAATTGAAGGCGGATGTTCAGTCGCTCCATAGCTACATTACCCAAAACGGTTTTTTGGGTTACATTGGAGCATTTTTGGCAGTTTTTGCCATCTACTGGGTCTACAGAGACTTAAAGGTGTTTGTTCTCAGGAAAAAATTGGGTGCAGAATTGCCCCCTTGGTTGCCCAACTCAGGCTACTTCAATTCTAAGCGAGCTTTGTACATCTTGGACCTCAAATCCACCGGCCGCTTGATTGAGTGGTTTTATTCCGTCTGGAATGGAGATCACGAGAGCTACAGGGTTCGGATTGCCGGAAAACAGATTTTTGCCACCTGCGACCCAGAAAATATCAAGGCCCTCTTGGCCACACAGTTCAATGATTTTGAGTTGGGGCTCAGGCACTCCCACTTCAAGCCCTTGCTAGGGGATGGCGTTTTTACCTTGGACTATGCTCCATGGAAGCACTCGAGGGCCTTGTTGCGGCCAAACTTCTCCAGAGAGAAAGTGGCCCACACTCAGGCTTTGGAGACACACGTGCAGCGTCTTTGCAGGCACATTAGAAAATACCAGGGCCAGAAATTTGACATCCAGGAGCTTTTCTACCGGTTTACCGTTGACACATCGACTCAATTTCTTTTTGGCAAGTCTGTGGATGGTCTTTTGGATGAACTGATCGGGGAGTACCCTAAGGAACATTTTGACGGTCAGTTCAAGTTCTACGAGGCATTCAACCGAGCCCAGGAGATTTTGGCCACCAGAGCATGGTTGCAGCAGTTTTACTGGATTTTCAACCCTGGAGATTTCAAGGAGAACATACGCATTGTGCACAACTTTGCCGAATACTATGTGAAGAAGGCGCTTGAAAAGTCCGATACTGAGTTGGAAAAGCAGTCTCAGCAGGAGTATGTCTTTTTGTACGAGTTGGCCAGAGAAACAAAGGACCCTCGGGTGTTGCGGGACCAGCTCTTGAACATTATGATTGCAGGCAGAGACACCACGGCCAGCTTGATGTCGTTTACGTTTTATGAGTTGTCCAAGAGACCTGAGGTGTGGGCCAAGTTGAAGGAGGAAATCTACGCCAAGTTTGGCTACGGAGAGAATGCTGCCGTGGATGAAATCACCTTTGAGACGCTCAAGAAGTGCACCTACTTGAAGTACGTGATCAACGAGGTGTTACGAATGTACCCTGCTGTGCCAATCAACTACAGATTTGCCAACAAACACACGACTTTGCCCAAGGGCGGCGGTCCAGACGGAGACCGGCCAGTCTTTATTGAAAAGGGCATGTGCATTGGGTACTTTGCTTCCTGCTTGCAGAGAAACGAAAAGTACTACGGCAAGGACTCGCATGAGTTTCGGCCAGAGAGATGGGCCGACAAGAACCTCAAGCCAGGTTGGGCCTATGTGCCATTCAACGGAGGCCCACGGATTTGTCTTGGCCAGCAGTTTGCCATTACAGAAGCATCGTATGTGGTTGTGAGGCTTTTACAGGAGTTCCCAAACATTTTTGACCACGACCCGGAGCCGGAGCGGTACCCACCGAGACAGATTTCGCAGTTGACGTGCCAGCTTGCCGTGGGGAGCTGGATCTCTCTTACGTAATATGAAGATATGCATAGTTTATATACTATTTAGAGCTTGGCCTTGAGATCACGTGTTCGTGGGTCGACTTCTCTCAAGAAGGGCTCGATGGAGGCAGCCTTCATGATGTTGCCCTTCAACTTCAACTTGCCGCTCATGAACATTCTCTGCGGGTTTGCCTCGTTGTTGACGAGTTTCACAAAATCCCTATCTTTGAGGAGCAACGAGATGTCGGCCTTTGGCGGTTTGCCGTCGATTTTGGTGACCTCTCCGGACTTTTTGAACTCCAAAAGCCACGATTTGGTTTCGTTTTTACTGTTTTTTAGCGTGATCACCGCCACGGCATTCACTTTGGCGAGGGATTTCTTTTTGAGTTCAGGGTCATCGTCAACCACGCTTTTCATGAAGTCAAACAACTCCGATCCGTAGAAGCCTTCATGTGCTAAAGTCATTTTAGTTCTTGTTGTATGCAAGTTGTGGAGTTTAGCGCACGGAGTGCATATGACGTAAGGAAAACAGAAAAGAAAAAAAAAATATGCATTGGCAAATCGGACCTTAAATAGTAGCGTAGTGGGGGTAATGAGGGGATTGGGAAGAAATTCATGTGCTGGCAGGTTGATGTGGAGATTACCATGGAGGAAGCCGGAGATAATGGAGAGCCCAAAACTTACTGAATACGGAATAAATACTGAAGCCTCGTAACCCCACAGAGGGTCTTTGTAGCTACCTGTGTAAGTCCTTCATGGCAATCTCTTCATGGTTGACGGTGCCAGCTTCCTGGGACTCAAGCATGTTGTCAAAAAAAGTTGTTCTCAATTCTCGCCATCTGGTGGAGTAGGTGGACAACGTGACCAAACAAACGCCACTCAAAACCTGCAAGCACCACCAGAGAAGAGAAGTAGGAAACTTCTTGGTATATAGCCAGACCACAAGCAAGTTGACAACGTGGACGGTGACGGCAAAGTCCCATGCTAGCTTGGATCTGCCCACAATAAGAGTAACAAACAAAACACACACAAACGAGTCGACCAACCACATGGCAAACAAAATAAGCCCCATGGCGTTGTCCGGGGTGATCAATTCCCACGAGAAGATCCAGTCAACGCTGAAGTTGTAGCCGTTGAGACTGGCCACAAGGTAGAAGATCACCAACGCTGTGAGGTAGTAGAAACACTGGAGGACGATGATTTGGAGGGCGATTTTCGACGGACTGTTGTTTGTGAGCGACGTGGCGGTGCCGTTTTCGCTCGAGAAGAGCGGCGTGTACTTCGGGAGCCAGCCCATGGTTGTTTCCTGGGAGTTAATGGAGTACGTATGACTTATGATGCGTCACGTGTGCGCTGTCAGTACAACAAAGCAGACAACAAGTAGACAACAAGTAGACAACAAGTAGACAACAAAAAAGAAGATAAAAAATAGCTAACTGGAAAAAAAGTAAACAGAATGAAGATAAAGAGAATAAACGAAAGAACGGACATTGGTTGATACCAGTCTTGTCTGGTACTGCATACAAACATAGTCCTAGTATTTGGCTTCTGTCTAGCCTTGAAAACGCCAGCACATGTAGTCTAAAATTTGCTTAATTAGTCTAGTTGACACACCGATCTGCACTTTTGTATATTACCGAATTTCTGCTATTACCTGATAGAACACCGATTGTGTCGGTGTAGCGTGAAATGTATATGCTTGAAATTGGATGGCATTGGTAGTTCTGCAAATGCCATTCTTCGAATGGCACGATCAACGGTTCCTCCGCTTGCCCTGCACAGACATCCGGACCGACTTGGGCTTCTTCCACACCTTGCCGGCGTCCCTGCCCTCGTTCTGCTTTCTCTTTCTGGAATTCACGTGGTGCTTGTTTTTTGTGAGCTGCTGCATGGTTGGGGTCTGTCTGGCTCTCTTTTCGGCCTCGGTCTCGAACCACGTTCTCTTGGGCCTCAGCTGGATCTCCTTGCCGTGCTTCATCATGTTGTCGGCCTTGTTCAACTCCATCTCCGCCGTCATCATCTCCTTGGCCAGCTTTTCCTCGTCAAGAACCTCCTGGATCACGTCCTGCTTCTCGGCAAGAATCTTGTTGAGTTTCTCCACCTCGGGCCAGTCCACGCTGCGGGAAACGGCCTTGCCGAGCTTCAGCTCAGCCACCGACTTCAATGCGGCCTTGACAATCTGTCTGTCGGCAGCGGCTTCTCCAACAAAAGTGATGGAACGACCGTCTCTGCCGGCTCTGGCAGTTCTTCCGACTCTATGCAAGTAAATCTCGTGGCTCTTTGGCATGTCGTAGTTGACCACAAGCTCGATCTTGGGGATATCCAACCCTCTGGCAGCCAAATCCGTACAGATGAGCACCGGCACCGCCAAGCTCTTGAAGTCGTTGACGTTGTTGAGACGCTGCTCCTGCGACAACGAACCATGCAATTCCGACACCTTCATGCCCAAAAGACCCATGACGATTCTCAACCGGTGCGCTGTTTCCTTTCTCGACACGAAAACAACCGTTCTCAGATGCTGTGTGGGGTCCACGGTTCTCAAGAGGTGGAAGAGCAACGCTGGCTTCAGCTCCTCTCTTTTTCTGATCCTCACAAACTCCTGGATCAACTTGGAGTTGGCTGCCTTGGGTGGGTCAATCATGATTCTCACCGGCTTGTTCAAACTCAACTGGATCAAGTCCTGGATCTTGGTGTTCATGGTGGCCGAGAAAAGCATCGTTTGACGCTGGTGCTTTGGAATCAACTGCAAGATCTCCGTGAGCTCTGCCTGGAACCCTTCCTCCAACATTCTGTCGGCCTCATCCATGATCAAAATCTCCAACGAGTCCAACGAGAAAGATGCGGAGTTGCGGATGTGGTCAATCAACCGACCTGGCGTGGCCACAACCACATCGGGTCTGGTCTTCAACTGCTGCTCCTGCTGGCGGAGATTCAACCCACCCACAGCCAAGCCAAACGTCAAGTTGTTGATGAAACGGCCGATTTTCTTGCCCACATCGCACACCTGAATGGCCAACTCTCTTGTCGGCGTCAACACAACCACTCTCGTCAGGGCCGTTTTCGTTGGCTTAAAGAGCAATCTCTCTATAATGGGAATCATGTACGCAGCCGTCTTACCCGATCCGGTAACGGCTCCCGCCACAATGTCCTTGCCCATCAACGCAATAGGGATCGACGCAGACTGAATAGGTGATGGTTTCTGGTACCCCAATGCCGCCAATCCTTTGAGAACCGGCCTCGAGAGGTCTAGACTCTGGAATGTGGTGTGTGTGCCCGTATCCTCGGCTTTTTCGTAGAACTTGTTCATGGCTTCTTCAGAGTCCCCGTCTTCTTCTTTTTCCTCTTCCTCGTCGTACTGGGCGTTCACGTCGTCGTCCAGTTCTTTTTCTTCGTCCAGTTCTTCCTTTTCACTGTCCAGCTCCTTTTCCTGAGCTCCCATGCCGAAACCGTCCATGGCCAATTCCTCGTCGTCTTGGTCGTCGGGATGCTTTTCCTCTGGCTCTTCAGATTCCGCCTTAGCCTCAGAATCTTCAGCTGCCGCTTCAGCTACAGCTTCAGATTCTTCCGCTTTGGCCCCAGCCAAACCCGAAAGTCCACCCTTTCTCCTCAAAATCTCGTCCAAATCCACATCCCGCTTCTTTGGCTTCTCGTCCTCAACACGAAAGTCCCACCCGTCGGCGGTGCTGGTGGTTTCAAATCCATCAAGGGAAAACTGGAAATCCGGATTTATGTCTTTGGCCTCCTCATCTTTGGCCTTGTCCTTCTCGTCGTCACTCTCCTCTGCAACAACCTCCTGCTCAGAGTCACTGTCTATAGTTAGAAGCAAGTCCTCCGGCTTTGCCTGCTTTTGTCTATTTTTTGCCATTATTTATCTATTAGGGTATCTACTCCATACGCAGATGAGCATCTTTTTTGTGGTGCATGCAGGATGCCATCGCACAGTACATACAGCCGCTCCAGAAAGCGGATGTTTAATTTCGTGAATTGCCAGTGGATTGTCAGATCTTTAGTGGATTGTCAGATCTTTTAAGGATTATCAGATATTGTCTAGCCTGCTGCGCAGCCTAGACGGCCTTATCATAGTGAAATCCCTGCCCCACGGCGGTCAACTCGGTAAAATCATAATACTCATCGTCAGTCTCTGGGTCCTCATGGGCCTTGTCCTCGTAGAACGGATCCTGGAGCACCAAAAGCTGCGTGCTTCTGCGGATATCCTTCAACGAAGCCAACTGGTGGGACGTTTCCTCCGACAACTCGGTGGAGCCCATGGCACCCTTCAACATCTTAAGCCCGTCGAGCCAGACGGCCTTTTCAACCTCGGAGTCGGTGAAGAAAGAAAGCAACGGCTTGCCCACCCGGCTGAGGAGGGTGATTTTCTCGTACGAGATGGTGCCCTTGACGGAAATCAACTTGGAGTTGTGCGCCTTGTCCTCCTCACCAAGCGACTGGCCGATTTTCACCGAGGTATACTGGGCAATGCCCTTCAAGTCGATCTGGTGCTCCTCCATCTCCTCAAGAGACGGCTTCAACGTGGGCTTCTCGGCGTACTCCTTGAACAAGATGGCCTTTCTGTTCGGGCTCAACATGATGAAGTAGTAGCTGTTGTCGGAGCCCTTTGTGTTCAGAAACACCTGGTCGGCATGGGATTCGGTCAAAACCCACAGTCCCTTGAGCAACTGCATGACCCTCTGCTCACACACAAACTCCAACACCTCCTTGGACAAGTTGGCGTCAAACTGCTTCAAGTGGGGGTTCCAGAGAGACTCGTAGTGGTGTCTGAACTGGAGAAACTGGGTGTGGCGGATCTGGGCGGAGGTTCTTTTGTAGAAAACGTCCAAGGCGTCCTCGATGTTGGGCTCCGAGACCAACGAGTGCTCTAGGAAGTCAATGTTGATTTCAAGGAGCTTCGGCACGGCACTCAAGTCCTCGGGCCGGTCCAACTGGGCCTTTGTGTCCTCCCAGAGAAGCAAGCAGTTTGTCATGGAAAAGTAGATCATGAGCTCCCACAGCAAAATGTGCGCAGTGAGCCGCGGGTACTGTTTCCTGTTGTCAAACACCCGCAACCAGATGTCGGTGCAGGCGGAGATGAAGTAGTGGAGCGGGAACGTCTTGTTGTGGTCACTCATGATCAACTCCTCGTGGAAGCGCTTTTCAAACGTCATGTTGGGGTCCTTCAAGAACACCTTGAGGTCCATGGCTAGCAAGATGGAGAAGTTCTTGGCCACAAATGCACGTGGGTCTGCGGTGAAACCGGCCTTGACGTACTCACTGGGAGCAGCGGGCGTCTTGGACTCGTTGAGCGAAACGTCCAAGAACTCAAAGAGATTGTTCATCATGATCCGGTGGCTCTCCACCTGCATGTCAAACCGCGTGGCCTGGAGGTACATGTTGAGTCTGTAGTAGACGTTTTCGAGTCTGGCCACGGCGTCCATCAACTGGTGGTCCCCCAGATCGACCAAGGTGGCCACGGTGGAGAAGAACTTGGTGTGCTTCAACCGGCCCGTGATGGTGATGATCTTGTCGTACTGGGCGTCAAGAGCCCGGGCAATGAGGTCCACCACCACCCGGATGGACATGAGCAAGATCTTCGGGTCCAGCACGGTCAACTTGGCGGACACGGCGTCGATCACGTCCAAGTGGGCCACAAGACACCGGTAGAGCGGCACGTGGTATGCAAAGTCGGCCGAGTCGGCACCAAACGTGAAGCTCAGCAGGTCTGAGTACTCCCCCACGGTCCCCCCGCTGCTCGCTGGGTACGGCGCTCCCGAAAGCGAGATCATCACAATCTTCAATATGGCCTTGTACGTTTCCCCCAGCATCTTCGCTGACACTATGGAGAACAACGCCAGCCAGAGGTTCACGTCCAAGAGATTGGCAAACTCCGCCGACGCACAGTGGGACCCTGGCGTGGCCACGTGGTCCAACAACTTGGCGAACACCACTATCGAGTTCACCTTCTCCTGCTTGTCCTTGCCCAAGATGTTGGCTTTCAAGCTGGCCGAGTACTCCAAGGCTAGCGGCGGCGGGAGCTTGGGCTTGGCTAGCGTTGGTTTCAGCTGGAGGTCGTTGAGTTTGTGGTTGATTGTTCTCGAAGACTCCGTCATCCTTGTTTTTAGTTATTTGTATTCAGATTTTGAGGATCTTGGGTGGGTCTTGGATCCTCGTGGCAGATCCTGAATGGTGAGCTTTTTACTTTTTTTTGTCTTGTTGGCACCTGCGTCGCATCAGGAACGCCAACTAATACCACATTTCGGCATCGTGCTTTTTTCTTTTTTGGTTTCTCTCCCAACTTTTCTTACTGCCTCTGCTACAAATTCTAATTTCTACTTCAACTTCCTCTGGCTTTTACTTTTACTGTTCTTCTGCTCTGCTCGTCTAGCCGCTCCGGCCGCCTCTGCAGCTATCCGGCCGTTCCTGCATGCGGCGCCGGTAAGCGAATTCCCCCAGGCCCATTGTTCATGAAACGCCGGCCAGCTGGCGGAAAAAGACCCAAAGTTTGGCAACAAAACCGTCACATTTCGGTCCCAAGCGTTTTGGAACTTCCTAAAATCTGGGCTACCGCCCTGTAACCGCCTGCATCCGTTAGACGAAGTCTGGCGGCAATCCGCACTCTCACGTTTTAGGAAACTCGTCTAACGGCCTTTTACGTGGTGTGAGGTGGAAAAATGGTTTTGTGGAAGTCTGAGCTCTTTTGGCCGTGGCCGGCTGACGTGGGCATTTAGAATTCTTGGCCAAATTGCCCGTCACGTGGACTTCACGTTTTAAACCGCCTGGCTGCACATCGGCTCCTCAGAGGCGGGTTTGTGCTGAGTGAGTATTCGGAGCGTAGCGGAGAATACGAAAAGAGTAATGCCAAAGAGTCTTAATTCTCCGCCAAATGGCCCTTCTATCTGGAATTTCGTTGAACACGTAGCCCTGCCTGAGAACCTGTAGTCCTCATGTCAGTGCCGCAGGAACACCATTGATTACGTAATCACAATAATTCACTGCAAATTGCCCCCACCCACCCAAACTCTCTAAACCACCCTCCTACTCCAAACCTCTATCCACCTCTAAAACCACCCCACACCCAACAACAGCTCGAAATAACCACTTTCAACGCAAAACGGCACCCCCTCTGGTGCCCCAAGTAAATGTACTGCATATAACCCACACACGTAACTTTACCCGAACGGTCTCCACAGAGAAGAGAGCCACTCCACCGCGTCGGCTGCCGTTTCCTGGCTGTTTCTGTTATTGAGCCGATGTTCCCCAATGTAGTGGTCACGTGACACGGGACCCGCACATCCCGGTTCCCCAGACTGCCCACCACCACAGCAGTTTCTGCTGAAAAACCTCTAAAAAATCTCTGTTTTCCGATTCCAAATTCTGAATTGTCCGAGATTCCCCCATTTTCTCGGTATTTCCCTCTATTTTGTGTACCAGCTTTCCTGTAGTTTGTCCGGTGCAACCCTCATTGTTCGCCACTCTCAACACGTAAACTACACCATGCTTGAATCTATCGGAGTACGTACCAACCAACCAAAATTCCAAAAATCACAATATACTAACACCAGGCTTACCTCGACAACCCGTCGATCAACTGGAAGACGGTGGCAACTTCGCTCATCATCGGCAAGTTTGCCTTTGAAACATACCTCAACATCAGACAGTACCAGGTGTTCAGCCGGGAAAACAAGCCGAAATCGTTGGAAAAGGAGTTTTCCGAGGAGACTTTCCGCAAGTCGCAGGCGTACTCTCGTGCCAAGGGCAAGTTTCTGTTTTTCTCTGAGTCGATTTCGTTGGTGAAGGAGCTTGCGGTGCTCAAGTATGACTTTTTGCCCAAACTCTGGGGGTTTGCCGGCTGTCTTTCTTCTCGTTTGTCTTCTGTTGCTTTCATTGGCCGTTTCTTCGGCAAGTCCGTCATGTCCCAAAGTTTGACTTTCCTCTTTGTGTCCAGTTTGATCTCCACCGTGGAGAGCTTGCCGCTTGACTACTACAAGACGTTTGTTTTGGAGGAAAAGTGGGGCTTCAACAAGTCTACAGTGAAGACGTGGATCACCGATGCCCTCAAGGGCTTGGTTGTGTCCACAGTGATTGGTGGCCCATTCATCTACTTGTTTTTGAGAATTGTGTCTTCCTACGGCACAAACTTTGTCAAGTACGCCTCTGGGCTTGTTCTTGCTGCCCAGTTGATCATCATGACCATTTTCCCCACGTTGATCATGCCCTGGTTCTACAAAATGACCCCATTGGAAGACGGTGAGTTGAAGACCACCATTGAGGAGTTGGCCAAGGAAAACAACTTCCCATTGACCAACTTGTATGTGATTGACGGTTCCACGAGAAGCTCCCACTCCAACGCCATGTTTGTCGGCTTGCCCTGGAGCAAGAAGATTTTGCTTTTTGACACCTTGATCGACCACAGCACCGTTCCCCAGATCAAGGCAGTTTTGGCCCACGAAATCGGCCACTGGAAGTTGAACCACTTGCCAGAACGCTTGCTTGCCTCCCAGCTCACCGTTTTGTACCACTTCCTGTTGTTTGCCGCTTTCCTCCACAACAAGTCACTCTTCCAGTCCTTTGGCTTTGCTGCCGATGCTCCTCCTTTGATTGCCTTCACCTTGTTCTCCTACATCTCTGCAGCCACAGACCCAATCTTGCATCTTTTCAACGCCCAGTTGTCCAGATCCCACGAGTACCAGGCCGACAAGTACGCCTTGGACCTGGGCCTCAAGGAGGACTTGTCTACTGCCTTGATCCAGATGTGCCAGGAGAACTTGAGCTCCTTGGACGCCGACTGGTTGTACTCTGCCTACACCCACTCCCACCCGATTTTGGCTGACCGTTTGGCTGCCTTGGGCTACGAGTCTAAAGAGAAGGTCGGCAACATCAAGTTGGATGTCGAGGAAAAGTAGCCTCCGGTTTACAGTACAGTACAATATATAACTTATGCAGTAATGCTACTCAATTGGGGCCATGGGGATCCTCTCCTGGTCGAGTCTCTTGAACTCGTTGCGCATGAACTCGTAGCCAAGGTGGATCTTGCCAATAAAGTGGTCGGCCAACCGTCTGTCACTGTCCAATCTGGACAAAAAGGCACCGCATATCTCACAAACCTGGAGCTTCTGAGCTGATGACTGGCCCACGTGCTCGGCTAGCTTGCGTGCCTGCTCCACAAGCACATCACGTTCTTTTAGAAGGTTTTCTAGGTTGATTGTTTCCTGGAGGGCCTTGAGCACCTGGTTGTTTTTCCCCAAATGGGTGATTTCCAGCGTCATGAGCCCGATCTTCGTATCTAGAGACTCCAACTGCCGTGTGACCGTGGCGATTTTCTCCTTTTCCTCCGGAGTATGCTGTAGTTTTTTCGCCGAGTTGGCTATGATGGAGTCAATCTCCAGAAGGTACTTCTGTAGGGTTCGGTGGTACTCATGCTGGAACTCCGGGAACTCTTCTCCCTTGCGTATGCGGTACTCGTACTCGAGCTTGTGTTTCTGGAGATGTAAGTTCGGACAACTGCCGAGCTTCATTTTTGTGTTGGAGAACAAGTCGTGGGGGCACTGGCCCACTAGGAAAGCCTTGCAGACCTGGCTGCTTCGGATATCCACTTCTCTGCGCCGCGTCGTCTGTGGCGATATGAGCAGCTCCTTGCCCATGAGCTGCTCTAGGAGCCTTCTCTGTTCGTCTGCCATGGTGGTAGTTGGAGTTGATGATGTATGAAACCCGTGCACCACCTACTTGGGCCATGGAGATGGGTCTACTTATTTCTATGCTTCGCCATTATGCACTTGCTGTGTTAAATAGCTTTACACAGATATCTACTTTTCGTTTGTCATTTATTTTTATTCCTACCAATCCTAGAACACCTTGTTGACTACTCTGCGCAGTTGGTCCAGACCAAACTGTGGAGCGGCTGTAATCTCAGCCAGAAACCAGAAACAAAACCAGATCAACATTCCAAAAAACGAAGAGAGAAAGAAATCCAAAAAGAAACAGCAAACAACAAAAGACGGCAAAACAGAAAGGGCCCTGTTAACTACTGCTGAACTTCACGACCTGCACATAGAGGGCCGCCGGGACTACCCCATGCGGTAGGTCCCGTCTTGATGCCGATGTCAGGCCAGCAACCTCTTCCCCCTGCACACAACCCAAGATAAGACAGCCGTCCTTCTTCTCCACCAGCCATGAAGAACTACCAGTTGATCGGCCGCAAAAAAATCGTCGCCCGAGTCCAGCCAAAACTGTACCCCGCACTCCATCTCCACAGTCTACCGTATGAGATTCTTCTAAATATCTTCCAGAATGTGGCCTCCTCTGGGGCCCTAGTGGCCGTGGCTGCCGCCTGCCGGAAGTTCCACAACATTGTGTGCAAAAACTTCCTCTACAAGAACATTACGTTCCTCAATACGGCCCACTTCCTCCTCTTTGCATCGGCTCACTTGCCCCGGAAAAACCTGTTTTCCCGGCGTCTCGGACTTTCCGAACCGAGCTCCATGATCAACTACATCCGGTCCGTGCACTTTGTCAATCCGCCAACCAGATCGAAAAATACCGGTCTGACCCAAATTGCCGGCTCTTACTCCATCCAATCGGTCAATGACGGCGTTTCCGAATACACAGACTTCTTGTACCACTTCAAGCTGCTTCTCACAGAGTGCTACGGTCTCAAGGAGGTCCACATCAGCGAAATCTCCCCGCAGTTTGCCTTTCCACCGGACTTTGGCTCAGACTCAAAGAACAAGTTCAAGCAAAGACCCCCAAAAAGACACATTGAGAAAATCGTCCTCACCGCCCAGTCTGGCTGGACCATTCCGTTCAAATTGGACCATGTCTCCGTGCTAACGTGCATCTACGACTCAATTCTGGTTTTGCAACTCAACAAGTTCGTTGTCAACGAAAGTAAGTTGTTTTCTGACGCATTCACAAAGAAATTCGAGGTGGCTGCCTTGGTTGTCTCCGCCTGCCTCTACTCTCTGGACTTCAAACACAAAAAAAGACCCTCCCACCTCCTTGCTCAGACAAATTCCCTTGTTCTACAGGACATTCTTCACGAAGGAGACCTCACACTTATAGATTTCGTGAAAACAAACGAAAGACTCAGCTCTCTTTCGCTCGACTTGAACTCCCCGGTGTTCTACCACCTTAACTCCGAAAAGAAATCCTCCTTCAACTTCACCCGCTTCAACAACTTCTTCAAGCTAGTGTGCTCCGGCTCCGGCTCCTATGCCTCCTTGAAGCTGCTCACATTGTTCAACTTTGATCTTTTCTACTACTACACCCATCTCCACCAGAACACCCGCCGTGACAGCTGGGTCGCTCCACCGACAAACACATTTGAGTACTTTCTACGATTCATCTCCGAAATTCCCAACCTCGCCATCAAAATCAAGCAAACCCCCCAAGTCATGAGCACATGCGTCAAGTGCGGCTTCAAGCAGCTGGAAACGGCAAAATCCATCCCTTCCTTGCTGCACCTGGAGTGGGAGATTGTGCTTGCCCCGCTTCTCGAAAACAAAAATTGCTCCGTTTCCGTCTACAATCATAACGGTACCAGCTTGTATTCACGCAAACGTGACCCGCAGCTCACCACATAATGTACACTGCAGAAATAATAAAGCACATCCCCAAGAGCCACATGGCTGGCTGTTTGGTATTTGCTGCAAGTTAGTACACTTCTGCTGCTGCAAGTTGTCTAGTTCTCAACTGGCTGGACTTCATCCTGCGGCTTAAAGAGGTGGGTCACGGCTCCGGTGATGCTGTGCCAGAACGAGGAAATCGGATTTTTGACCGCCTTGGACTCGATGCTCTCGTTGCCAATTGCATCTGCTTCATACTCCGATTCCTCGCTGTCTGAGTCCCAGTCCGAGCCAGAGTCTGACTCCGTGTCGTAGTCATAGTCGCAGTTCCCGTCCGAGTCACAGTCAACTTCCTGGATATACGTACTGTTGTTGTTAATGATGCTGGGCTGGTTTCTCTCAAAACCCTCCCCTGCCGTGCTTTGCAACGGCTCCATGTGGTCCACTTTGGGCTCCACCGTGGGTGTCTCCAAGTACACGTCCACGCCATTTGTGTCATACACCCTGTGAGAAGAGCGACGCACTGACGAAGAGAGCGGCACAAACTTGCCCCTTTCAACCGACTTTCCAGACTTGCCCAAGCCATTTTGGATCAAGTCAGAGGCAACACTGGGCGGCATGCCCTGCGAGATATCAAGGTTGGGATACGAAATCTCACAAACTGGAGCCACGTGCGTGGACTTCTTCAAGGTGCTCTTGATCTTTGCCGAGTCTTGGCGGAACGCCTCCGCAATGTGTGCATAGTTCAACTCGGCAAGGTGGTCCATCTGGTACTTCAAGAAGAGAAAGTCGTCCAAGATCACCACGTCCTGGTTCTCAGTCTCCTTCACCAAGCCATAGTTGTTGGCTTCCTGGGTAAATTCATAGACTAATCCACCGGAAAACACATCGATCATATCCTCAGAGTAGAGACACTGGACCTCGGAGAACTTCCGTGGCGTCACCTGGTTACAGCCGTACTCAGAAAAGAACACTGGCCGGGTGTATGACAGGTATGTTTCCACCAACTTGTCATAACCAGAACTGTAGAAGGTTTGCTCGCCGCACCACTGGTATGAGTTGACACCATAGAAGTCCACAGAATCAGAGACATCGTCGGAAATGCACTCCAAGTACTGGGAGAGCGAGGCACGGTAGCTCAAGTCGTCTGCGGCAGAGTATCCAACGGGAATTTGTCTTGGCATGTTCTTCTCAATGTACTGTTTGATGTCCCGAATGACCGCTTTCATATACACAGGCGAGTGGCGGGCAGACAATTCATCGTTGATGACTTCGTTTCCGGCAAAAAAGCCCAAGGTGTTGTTGTACGCACCAAACTGCTCCACAACCTCAAACACATTGGCCATGTAGACATCTGAGTACGAAGTCCATGGTTCATATCTGTTGATGTGATGATTTGGAGCAGGCGAGTTGACGTCAAGAACTAAGTAAATTCCCGCTGCCGCCAAAAGCGACATACAAGTGTCGTGGTTGAGCTGAGTATTGATGGAGTAAACTCTAATGGTCTGACGTTAGTAGAGTTCGCCTCTCAAAATCCCAAATACATACATTGATACCAAGTTTCTGGAAAAGCGCCACATCTCGAGCGCAAATATCGGGATCTGACAACGGGTCTTGTTTATCAAGAGAAGCCAGCGACCCGCCGGGCTGGTAGTCCACACCCTTGATGTAAAACTGGAGTTAGAAGCTGCTCTGTTCACTAAGTAATTTACTAATACAAACTGGCTCGTGGGTCACACTGTCCACAAAGTAGCGGCCAAAAACAGAAATAGGGTGCACGCTGGCTAGAACCAGCGGCACAAGAGTGCATATCCAAAGAAACAGAAGAATCATGGAAGAAGAAGGTGTAGTTTGTGAAAAGAGAATGGCTGCAAAAATGATATTTATACTGCGCGCGGCTGAAGACTGATTATCTAAGCTCGATTGAGTCTACAGACAACAAAATTATTAGAATTTATTAAAGTATACCGAAAAAAGCAAAGAAGAAAAAACAATATACCGTTTGGTTGAGGTACTTAGACAATGGTGCACTGGAAAGGAACGGCACCCTTGTTGCCGACTCTCTTGTTCAAGTTGAACTTGTTGTCCTGGGCGGTGGTGTTCTTGGTTTGAGTTTGTTGAGCAGCCATTGTTATTTGTTTGTTAATGATGATCTAAGAAGAATTGTGGGCTCCTTATATAGTTGGTTCTCATGTATTTGCAGCCGTCTCACCGGTTCCACGCACCTTCCTTTTTGGGAATTGCAATAGGGCCTGTTTCAAGCTTAGTGGTGGTCTTTTGAGAACAGCTGATTATCAAAGAGTTGAAACACTGATAACTGGAAGGTTGGATAATTTTTTAATTACTCTGAATTATTGGCTAATTTTTTTCAGATAGCACACTTTCAGATAATCAGTGAGAAAATGTGAAGGGCATGCAAAATTTGACAGCGAAAACTTTCCTACAAACAAGAGAAGAAAATATACTAAAAAGGAATTTTTAATGTTTTTTCACAACTCGAGATCATTCTGTGAAGTAAGGTTAGTTTAGATATAAAAAAAAAGATCAAATTCAATTTTTTTTATCATTTGTGAGCACGTCAAGAAGTTGCAACATCCACCATAACACTTGCTAAAGATGATCAGGTGGAGCAGCTGTTGTTGAAGTTCAGAGATCCGCCTGCGTGGCGTAATGGTTAGCGCATTTGACTTCTAATCAAAAGATTCCGGGTTCGAGTCCCGGCGTGGGTTCTCTGCAATGCGGTCTTAGCTCAGTTGGGAGAGCGTCAGACTGAAGATCTGGAGGTCCTGTGTTCGATCCACAGAGATCGCATTTTTTTTTTTTTTTTTTTTTTTCACATACCATTTTTTTTTCTTTGCCATAGAAATGACTTGCAGCCTGCAATGTACATACTAAATTTTCATTATCTTCCATTAATTAATTCTAAAATATATTACACTTCGACAAATTTTGTCACAGAAACGAGACCACGCTCCTTGTTGGCCCAGCTGATGTAGTTGGGGCTGTAATGGAGCACCTCTCTGAAAGCTGGTATACGGTCTTTGGCAACCAACTCCTCAGTTGAAATATGGTTTTGCTCTTCAGCAACTGGAGACAAGTCTGCCCAGTAGCACTCCACATTCACACCTAATCTCTTGACATTGACATCAGATGCCTCAACGAATTCTGGAGCCCATTGGAAACCAACGCGGTATGGCTTGTCCCAGTCAAGCTTGTTCAAAACAACCTGGCTGATACCGTCCAGATTCTTAAAAACGTAGTTGCCCTTAGAATCTCTAGAAAATCCTTCTGGAGTCCCAGCAGAAAAGACATCTGAGTTGCCATCATTGTAGACAATGAAAGTTTTAACTGGAGACTTCTTAGGACCACTCATGAGCTTGGCAAGAGATTCAGTGACATTGAAATCAATCTTGCAGTTTCTATTCTTAGGTGCTTTAATGAGAAGCTCCCCGCTTAGGAGGCCAAATGGCGAATTCTTTCCAGAAGAGGCATTCTTCAAAACATCGATTTGAAGGTAGTCATGAGGATTGGTAGAGTTTGCAATCAAATGAGGGGTTAAGCCAGGGAACTGGTATCTCAGGTTGCCATCTCCAATGTCCTCTCTGGCCACGCTCACATCGTGGCTCTTGACAGAAGGCAAATCATTCAAGATGTTCTCCACGAGATCGAGGTCACGACCATATACCAGAACTGTATTTGGAGCGTTCTGTGTGTTCAAATCAACTGTTTGGATAAAACGCAACTTGAGTGGGTTGCTCTGGTCGAATGGGTCCTTTGAGCCAATAATAAATAAGCCTTGAAGGAAAGCAAGAATCAACACGACAACCACAATACGATTAAGCTTAAACACAAAAGGCAAAAATGGAATAGCCCATGCAATGACCACACCTTGCACGAGCTTGTAGATAAAGTTCTGAGCATCTAGAGATTCCTGGATCGACTTGCTGATACCCTCCAACAACAAAAAGCCGTTGTTGTAGATAATTATGGAGGAAAGAGGAACCACAATGAGGAATTGGATGAGCCAGTCGTAACTGAAAGATCTCTTAATGTGGTCATCAGCTTGGTGCAGGGATGCTTTAGAGATGACAGACATTGAAGAAGACTCGTCTCCGGACTCATGCTCATCATGGCCATCAGAGCCGTAATGACGATCTTCACGAGACAAGAGTGGCTCGGACTCAGGAGTAGGATTCTTCTTCTGCGAGGATTTGATAGTCCATCCCAACAATCCGAGGATGGTGGCGGAAGCCTGCAAAATGAAAATGAGGGTGATCAAATGCTCACCAGTGTGATCATCACCAATTACGTTCTTGGAAAGCTTGGAGGTAGACCAAACCAAAAGCACCCAAACAAGCAAGGAAGTCTCAAGAAGAGAGATGAGTTTCTCATCATGGAAGTGACCTTTGAACACCTTGAAGACAAAGTTGAAGCCGTTCAAGAAGAAGTAGTTCAACAACAAGAACAAGGAGAACAAAGTAGCCACCAACGAGCTCTTAGAGTTGTTGATGAGGAAAGAGTTGGATGGGATGATAAAAACGTCGGTCAAGAAGCTCAACAAAACAGAAGAGAAGATGAAGGAGAGAGGTAACTTGATGACATTGGTAAAGTTGAAGTTCCACTGCTTCTTGAAGTGACTGATGAAGAAGAGCAACGGAAGGGCGATGATTGGAGCAATGACCAACAAGACAATGTTGACCACAATCAACTTGCTAATAGGGAAGGAGACAAAGACGTTGTGGAAGGAAGAAAAGGCAGCAAAATCACGGTTGGAGCTACCAGATTTGTCGTCATCCAAGTCAATCAGGCCTTCGACAAAAGCATTTGTGTAGTCAAGGGAATTGGCCAACATGTGCCACAAAGATCTTTGGTTGACGTTCTTGATGTTATCACCAGCGGTGTGGTACAAGTCTCTTGGCCTGTAGAAAGCAACGTCAATACCACGGAGTTCACCCTTATCCTTGTAGACAGCGTAGTCAGTCTCACTGTGGATGAGTTTATTATTGAAACCTTGTTGGAAGATGGAGGCAGCAAAGGGGTATCTAACGTTGGAGAATTGGCTGACAACACCGTAGTCTGTTCCGCGGAAAAGCACAGCTTTCCCACCGGCACCAGTACCCTCAAGGTTCAAGAAATACTTGACTTGCAGAGCCCATGGGTGAGATAAGAATGCGTTTGCACCGTAGAGGCCGAATTCCTCGTTGTTATTGAAGTTGAAGATAATGGTACGGCTTGGCTGGGAGGTGTTCTTGTGGGCATAGTGGTCCAAAACACCCAAGAGAGAGGCGATTCCCATACCATCATCAGTAACACCGTAGGAGGAAGGCACGGAGTCAAAGTGAGCACTCAACAACAAGGCTGGGAGCTCAGGGTTGCTGCCGTTTATTCTCACAAGCAAATTGTTGCTCTCGTAGTATGACACCAGGTCATAGTCGAGGTATTTCACAGAGTACATGACTGTGTTGGTGTTGTTGAGGTCGTTATCGAACTCAATGTATGGCTTTTGCTTCACAAGCAGCCGGAGCTGGTGCTCAAGGTAATCGTGGACCTCGTCGTTTCCCGAGGAGGCGTATGTGTGCTCATGGCTTGCGATTTTCTGGAGATGAGACCAGGAGTTACGTAAAAGCTGTTTCTCGTGCTGAGAGGTGGGGAGAGGCACAGACCACTCGAGAGAATTGTCGAGATAGGATAAAAACACGGAGGCGAACACGGTTAAAAATACCAAGAAAGTCAAGGTTGTTTTTCTGTAGCCAAATACCGAGCGAAAGGAGCGGACAAACCAGTTTGGTTTGCTGTTGGAGCGGGATGATTTTGAGTTCAACGAGTTGGGCGACCCGGCATTGTGTTGTGGCTGGTCCGAGCCATGGCCAGAGTGGCCGGCGTCTCGGTGACGAGATTGAGCGCCGGACGACATGGGTATAATTTTTTTATATTTGTTTTCTGGTGGTAGGAAGCCTCAGTAGTACTTATCGCAGGTTTCAAAGGGCAATTGTGCACGCACGGAATGACAGTGAGACACATCCGTACATCCGAACCAGCATCAATGCCTCTGCCAGAATTGCAGCCGTTTTCAGGGGTCTTTTTCTTCTTTTGTTTATTTCCCTTTTTGATTTATTTGGGAGATTCGGATATTTTGGTAGTTACCGAGGTGTAACAAGTGGTAGACCGACCACGTGCGCATCGGTCTGACAGCAACCTCCAAGTGTGGTTGTGGCTAGGCGGACCAAAGGGATTTGTTTTAGGTTTTGGTGAAGACAGAAACTCTAAATTTACTGTTCTCAAAAACAAAAAAAGTGCAAATGTATTTATAATAAGGGGAACGCTGCGGGATGGACGGTTTTTGCAGCCACCCCTTTGGCTGTATAAATTGAGAAGATCCCGCTCGAATTTAAAAAATGTAAGTCTGGTAAGGTTCATTATCAGTGCATTACCAGTCTTACTATGATAGGTTAAGCAACCAGGATTGTTACATAAGCAGGGTCGGAGCTACAGAATTTTCCGGCAAGGCGTGACATCAATTATATTAAGCAACATTTTTGGTGGCTTCTACTCTAAGCTTTTTTTAAACTTTGTTTTGGGAATGATGACTTTGAGAAACGACTTTTGATACGACTAGATATTTTTTGTCGCACATGGCCGGACCCAGCAATCTCAGGTAAGCATTTGCAGCCAACAAGACTACTTTCTTCACACAAAAATAATTATATTTTGAGGACTAAAGCCGCACGCTTACTAACCTAAAAGGCTACTGCACCAATAACCGTTCGAGCCAACTTACGAGGAATTTGGCGTCGTATTCCAGAAACCCGTGCACCACGCTGATAACCAGAATTGTTGATATTTTTCACCAGCAGCTAGCCGGTAATGACACAATTTGCTCCATTGAAGAATGACTTGATTTTGAGGGCCGCCAAGGGCGAGAAAGTCGAGAGACCGCCTATTTGGATTATGGTATGTTGAGTTTGTTTCCCCCAACAACACACCGTTGCTAACCGCAGAGACAAGCAGGCAGATACTTGCCAGAGTACCACGAGGTTAAAGGAGGCAGAGATTTCTTTGAGACATGCCGGGATGCTGAGATTGCCTCTACAATTACTATCCAGCCAGTGGACCACTTTGACGGGCTCATTGACGCCGCCATCATCTTCTCCGATATCTTGGTGATCCCACAGGCCATGGGATTTGAGATCAACATGGTTGAAGGCAAAGGGCCTGTCTTTGCTGATCCTCTTAGAGCTCCCAAGGACTTGGAGCGGATAAATTTGAAGCCCGACGTGGAAAAGACCTTAGAATGGGCTTACAAGGCCATCACCCTCACTAGAACAAAGCTCAACGGCAGAGTCCCACTTTTGGGTTTCTGCGGTGCCCCATGGACTCTTTTGGTGTACATGACTGAGGGTCAGGGCTCCAAGATGTTCCGTTACGCCAAGCAGTGGATCTACGAGTTCTCAGAGGAAGCCCACAAGTTGCTCCAGGCCACCACAGACGCATGCATTGAGTTCTTGGCCAGGCAGGTTGTTGCTGGTGCTCAAATGTTGCAAGTGTTTGAGTCTTGGGCGGGAGAATTGGGCCCACACGAGTTCAACGAGTTCTCGTTGCCATACTTGCGCCAGATTTCCGCCAAGTTGCCTGCTAGATTGGCTGAGTTGGGCGTCAAGGAGAAAATCCCCCTCACAGTGTTTGCCAAGGGCGCTTGGTACGCTCTTGACGATCTCTGCGAGTCTGGCTACGACACAGTTTCCTTGGACTGGCTCTACAAGCCAGAGGATGCCGTGAAGGTGGTCAACGGCCGCAGAATCACTTTGCAGGGTAACTTGGACCCGGGCATCATCTACGGATCAGACGAGGTGATCAGCAAAAAGACAGAGCAGATGATCAAGGGCTTTGGCGGAGGCAAGCAGAACTACATTATCAACTTTGGCCACGGCACGCACCCATTCATGAAGCCAGAGAAAATCGAGCACTTCCTCAAGGAGTGCCACCGGTTCGGCAGCCAGTAATGAATTACGAGTAGTACATATTTTTTAGCTGAAGGTGTTGTAGAAATGTGTTGATGCTGGCCTGCATACGCGCTCTGCTCACATAGTCGTTGCTCTACAGCGGAGTACCGACAACCATGACGGAAGAACACTATGTTTTTGCGTTGCCCCCAGGGCTCGAGCAGGGCTTTAAGTTACTCCGCTTCGATGAGTCGGCATCCATGGTGGAGAACCAGCCGAAAAAGGAAACCACCCCGCCTCTGCACACAGAAATAAAGGCAAAGTCCGTCTCTGGATGCCAAACGTGCGCCACCAGCCTCAGTGGGATCAACCAAAATGAGAAAATAAAGCATTACAAAACCGACTTGCATAGACTCAACATCAAGAGGTCCCTCAACGAGCTTCCGCCGCTCAGCGAAGCCGAATTCGAGGATCTTTTGGAAAAACAGTCCTTGGACAGCATCTCCGGCTCAGAATCCGAGCTGGACTCCGAACAGGAAGACCATACCAGCAGCTTGATGGAGAAACTCTCAGTGGAGCCATCTCAAGGTGAGGAACACAATGTGAGCCATATGAACACAAACTCTCCGTTTCTCTTGCTTGGGCTGAGTCACGTGGAAGAAGGCAAGGCTTTTGGTATATACAAGGCATTATTCTCCAAGAAAGCCCTTGCTGAGGCCCAGATTCTCAGTGAATTGCCCACATTCAGCCAGCCCCCAGTCAGCTCAGGCAAATCTGTGCTTCTCATGATTGGCGGTGGCCATTTTGCCGGAGCGGTGATTTCTCACCAAAGAAAGGACACCAGAGGCAACGTCAACCACAACGAGTCCAGACAGGAGCAGATGGTCAATGTGGTTGTGTCGAAAACCTTCCACAGATACACCACCCGGAGAAAACAGGGTGGGTCGCAAAGTGCTTCCGATAACGCCCGGGGCAAAGCAAACTCCGCTGGTTCTTCCATCAGAAGGTACAACGAGCTAGCTCTTCAGCAGGAGGTCAGAGATCTTCTCAACTCGTGGAAAGAGCATCTTGCCGGTGCCCAGTATGTGTTTATCCGAGCCAATGCTGCTGCCAACAAGAAAACTTTGGCAGGATACGAAGGAGCACCACTTCTGGCGAACGACCCCCGGATCAGAAATTTCCCATTCACCACCAAAAGACCAACGCTATCTGAGTTGAAGAGAGCATGGGTCAATCTTTCATACTTGCATGTGGTTGATCTTCCAAAAGCAAGCAAAGAGCAGCAAAGACACGAGCGGGAAAAGCAGCAGCAGGAGCAGCAGAAAAAGAGTCAAATTGGAAAAGAATCCAAGACACCTGAGCCACTTTCTGCTTCTGACAACCATACAAAAGAGCTCATTGCGTTGCTCAAAAGATCCAAGGCTCCGTTGATGATCAACTACCTCCGGAAAAACAAACTAGACGTGAACTTCAGATTCACCCCAGCCAGCAGCCATGCTCATGCCCCCACTCCTCTTCATTACGCTGCCTCCCAGGGTTTGCACCACATGGTTCAAATTCTTTTGGTGAACCTCAAAGCTGACCCAACTATTCTAAACGCCCTAGGCCAAACAGCAAGCCAGATGTCTAACCCAGAAACAAAGAAGGTGTTCCAAATCTGCCGACACACATTGGGAGAGGACTATACCGACTGGGCTGCAGCCAAAGTTGGGCCTCCTAGAAGTAAGGAAGATGTGGCTCAGGAGGAAGAAAGAGCCAAAAAGCAACAAGAAAAGGAGAGACAGAAGCTTGTGGAAGAGACGTTGGCACAGAAAACCGAGATGGAGTTGAAGAAGCCAACCTTCTCGTCTGGCGGAGCTTTTGGAGGCCGTGTTTCTCAGACTGCCGAGGTGGAGTCCTTGACCGACCAGCAAAGAACAAAACTCATGAGAGAACAGCGTGCTCGGGCAGCAGAGGCTAGACTCAAGATGTTGCAGAAATAGTTCAGCTTGTGAAGAAGTAGCTGAGACAGTCGGACTTGAGCACAGCTTTAATGACTTCATCCCCGCATTCCGCCAGCTTTTCTGGATCAAAGTGTCTATAATGAGTTAATGCAGATCTGATAGACTGTTTTTTGGCAATGGCCTTCTGGTCCATCTTTTGTAGTTGCAGCGCACTGACCCACGACAGAAGCATGTCCATTTCTTGACTGTCTTCCTCTTCTGACGCTTCGTACTCGTATCTTTCACCGTCTCCAGAACATGGACACTCAAGCAAATCGTGGGTGTTGCACAGGGTCTCAGAAACAGTGAACAAATCCCGGAGATCTTCAAAATCAAAGATGTTCAGCGCAGATTCTGTTTTCTCGTCCAAAAACATGTCACTGAGGTTGGTTTTCATGAGCTGTCGCTGGAAAATCTTCTCGTCTATGCAACCGGTGGTGAAAAGTCTGTAGATAAAAACAGGTTTCTTCTGGCCGTCTCTGTGGATTCTGGCCATGGCCTGGAGGTCAATTGAGGGGTTCCAGTCATTGTCAAAAAGTACTAGACGGGATGCACCAACGAGATTGAGACCAGTTCCGCCGGCTTTGGCTGAAAGCAAGAAAACTTGGAAACCTGGAGCTCTGTTGAAATCCGTGACAAGCTTGTCCCTGTCCTTACCAGCCACGGTTCCGTCGAGTCTTGTGTAATGGATGTTTAGCTTGTTTGCCACAGAGGCAAGAAGATCGAGTGTTTGTGTGAAATTTGACACAAGAACCGCTTTTTCGTTTCTTTTCTGGAATTCAAGCAAAAGCAACACTAGCACGGTGATTTTGCCCGAAGTGCGGTTCTGTGGGATGTCCCTATCACACAATTTTCTGTATGTGTCATCTTCAGAGACAAGAGACGGAGAGTTGCAGATTTTCCGAAAAACAGTTATCAAAGAAAGAACGTCTTTTGTGTATGAGTTGAGGAAAGAGTTGAATCTGGAGGACTTAATGACATGCTGGAATAGAGACTTCTGGAGAGGAGACGGTGGGCAGAATAAAAGTAAATGCGTTGCTTTTGGAAGGTAGTCAGTCAAAACCGATTTAGTTCTTCGGAGCATGAATTTCTTTGTGGTTTCAATCAACTGTGCTGACTTCTCCTGTCCCTCCTTGATGATCTCTCTGCTTCCACAAGAAACGTCTCTGGCTCGTAGAATTGGCTTCAAGAAATCTCTGTTGAAATCGCTGAAGTGTCCAAGAAGACCTGGGTTCACAAAGTCAGAGAGGTTGTAGAACTCAACCAAGTCGTTTTGAATTGGAGTGCCTGTCATGACTAGTTTCCGCTGCACGTTGAGCAGATTGAGCACTTTCAACACCTTTCCGGTGTTTTTCTTTAGTCTGTGGCCCTCGTCACAAACAAGCAAGTCGATTTTCTTTGGTGCATCTGAGCACAACTCGTTTTGGCAGGAAAGCACCTTTTCGTAGCTCATGATAAGCACCTGGTACACATTCGTAGAGAGAAACGAGCTGATGTCTGATTTGTCTTTTTTGGCAGAGGAGAACTTGTTGTTGTTGAGAGTCAAGATGCCGATTCTGTTCACGTCGATCCACTTGCCAAACTCCTTCCTCCAGTTATCTATTAACGTCACAGGACAGCAGATGAGTGCTTTTTGGATTTTCTTGGATCGGAGGAGGTTCCAGATGACAGAGATGGCAGTCAAAGACTTTCCCAAGCCCATCTCATCCGCCAAAAGGCATCCGTGGAAGCCAGGGGTTTTCTTTCCCTCTGTGCATTCCAAAATAAACTGTAAGCCTTCCCGCTGGTGGGGTCTGAGCTTTTCCTGAAGCTCCAGGTCGAGCTTCACGCCTGATGTTTCTATTTGGGCCTCTGCCGGCTTTGCCGGCTGTATTTGGTTTGGTGTCTGTGCTGTGTGCTGAGGCTTTAGAGGTTTCTGAACCTTAGGCTCAGGCTCTGTTTCTGAGTCTTCCTCTAGAAACAAGTTTTGGTCTTCTTTTTGGTCTTTTTGGTCATCCTCCTTCTGGTCCAGGACGGTTTGGCTACTCCGAGGCTGACTAGACAACCGGGACGGAAGCCGGGGTCTGAGAGGGGCAGTTTTCGGCTTAGACTCCAGCAGATCAGTACTTTCCGACTGAACAGAGTCAATTTCGACCTCAAAGGAGCCCATGGAGAAGACCCCACTTTCGCTTACAGAACGGGCCTGGGACCTGGCCAAGACTTTGTTTTCGGACTTCAAAGTGGCACTTTCCCCCGACACTATTACGCTACCATCGCCTTCCCAAGTTTTATTTTTCTTGTTGGACTTTTTCCTATACTGGACGGTAAACACTGATTTTGGCAAAGACGCGGTGTGGGGAGGAGACACGCGTTGTGGGGGCAGCGATTTTGGCACGGTTTTGCGGACTTTTAAATTTTGTGGGCTTTTCGAGAAAGCTGGTCTTTTCACAACCGGCGAATCCCCAGAGTCTATTCGTCTGGGTGGACGAAACGGGGCATTGATGGGCATAAAACAGAGAACTACAGAAAATCACATTTCTCGCGTTCCGATAAAACACGGTTTGGTGCGAGCTGCAAAAACCTAGCACAGTCACATTACCCAATATATATTAACATGTAGAGACCCTTGTCTCATTAAGTGAAATGAACTAAAGTACAGAGCTGGCGAAACGAGAGGCACCAGCTTTTTGAGTCAACCATTAATACCACTCTCCGGTGGCAGGACACATTAAGCTTCCGATTAGTCCAAGTCGGAGCCGGTCAAGTAGAAGTAGCTTCTGCTGAGAACGAAAGGAACGTAGCCGGGGACACAAGAGTAGACCCCCCAGGCAATGAAGGAGAAGGTGGTGAGCACGAAAAGATGCAAAAGAATGGACTCCAACGAGGTCAACATGTAGAAGGGGAAGAAGTAGTAGTAGGAGTCCCAGATTCTCTTTGTTGGTGTAAGTTGCATGGCTGAAGTTGGAACTATTTGGGGTGGTTTAAGGAAAAGACGGGTAAACAAAATCTCCGGAAATTCGGGCGATGATAAAGGTGCGCATTTAGAGAGTTTCTTTTTGCACCGGCTCCAAATGGGAAATCGCACTTACGAATCAAGTTAGGGGTCGGAAAAGAAACGGGCCGACCCTCGCTTACATAATCGTGTTTCACCTTTTTTCAGTGCTCTCCGGGTACCACACATCACCTGCTACCCTTCTGGCTACCATCCGTCGGCTTCTTACTCTTCCCGTTGCCGGCTTGGAATTTTGGACCGGCTTTACTCAGCCACTAACCGGTGCTTATGTGCAGGACACATTGTGGCCCCACTAGTTGGTCTGTGGTATAAGCTTTAGTTCAGCGCAGAAGATAGGGGTGCGCATGGAAGCTTCCTCAATGAGCAAAGCGTGGAAGTCTACAAAGTATAAGGTCATGCGGAGAAATGACCGGCCACGGAGAATCTTAACTCCGATCTTCTGGAAGACATTGCGTCGGGCTGGTGAAACGCGCTCTAAAAAGTCCATCAGAGCCTCAGAGAATCGTGGGGTGCTTGTCACAGGGTCTATATGCACGTCTTCTTCGTGAACCTCACGTGATGGCTAGACGGGGTATTCAGCTAATGCTGGGATGCAATGTAGGGGCTGTAGAGTACAATTGTAGAGCTTACTGTAGAGCACACTGCAGAGTGTATGGATAGGCTTATGCTGGGGAGGTGTGATAGGCTGGTGGTCACGTGAGTGTGACGGAAAATAACGTTATTATTACCGTGAATAATATTCACTAGGGAACGTGGCGTTAGGATCGGAAACTATACGAATTGGTCACAAGAGTCGTAAACGTTTGTGGTTTGCGCAGCGTTTGGCCTGAAACTGGCAAAAATATTCGCACCTAATGTGGGATATTTTCTGCGATTTCGCTCATTATGGAATGTTGATGGCTGAATGTAGACTTGCCCCGTTGTGTTTATGGAGATAATTGAAATTTCTTATATTTGTAGATAAGCAATAATGTTAGTATTTTCTGAGAACAGGCTTTTTAAACATAGCCGTTTCTGAAGTTTCTCCATTAGCAATCTGCCAAGGAACGTCCATTTCAGGAAATACATAGATAGGGATGCTAGTTAGCTTATCAAACTGCAACTTTCTAAAATTTGCAGGAAAGGTCTCGTGTGAGTGTTACCGAGGCTAAAGGGATTCTATCAGGAGTCTCTACTCAATGAAAAATGTATACTTTGGTAGATGCCAAATACGCTGCTTGTTACTGTCCCAGGAAATGAGCTCCGTCTATCTCAATATCAGTTCCCAAAATAGTACTCAATAATGAAGAAAAAGGTGGAGCAGTAAGGAAACAATTGATACATTTCCGGGCTTCTCGAAGTACAAACAATCTCTTGGCGTCTCAGTGGGGCATCCGACCTCTGCGTCGAAGGCATAAAATACGAACTTGGCACTGCCATAGTTCAGTATCATAATGCTTGCAACATTTCCGAAAGCCGTTAGTAATAAAACTTCTTCCTAATTAAAAAACTACAACTAAAAACTCGCAATGTATCTACAATCTGTTAAATATATTTAATCGACCTGAAAAGAGAATGGAGCTGCCCATGGACCCGTAAGTATAACCGGTGGAAAGCTGTCAAGAAGTAAAGTTAAAATTGCAAGATTGTCTCAATCGCCAAGATCCATCAATGTACCCCATCCGCCAAGAGTTGAATTATGCGCTCAGACATTGAGACTTTACAGCCAGTAAAACCAGGTTGAAAAGAAGAACCAAACGAAAAGAATACTTACAAACTGTGGGGGCTTGGTCTTTGTAAATATAACATTATGGGCTCAAGAGCACTGGAGAGCAAAGTGCGCAACAATACTTTACGAATCTGGCATTCTAATTATACCGCAACACAATGAAGTAAAGACTGTGGCGTTGAAGCTCAAAGTAGCCAAATTACGAATGGTTAAGGCCAAAAGATCAGGAATTTTCAGAGCCGAAGGTTCCATGAGCAGATCTTATCTCCGTACAGCGAGCGATTTGGTTCTTCGACCTTTTAGTGGCTTCACCCATTGTGCAAAGTGAGCTGATGGCAAAACATTCACAAGACAAATTTCTGGATACGGAAGAAAAAGCGGATCCTCCAGAGTATTTTGGGAATCTGAAAAGTTGTAATCCACAACTTGGCCCTACGATGCCGTAGAAAACAGCCAATCATGGTTCTGTAGGTTTGGTAATTACAACAGCCCTACAAGGCGTGACTCCCTTGGTGGTTTTAATTACCGTTTGTCGTGAAGAATGGTGCTTGCATACAGCAGAAAGATGACTATATTGTTTCTAGAAAACGCCAGAAGGCAGCCTATACAGGCATTTTGGGCAGACCAAACATTCCTACTGTGAACAAGTAGTTGAAGACAGACAAAGATCCCAACAAACGGTGTGGCCAATTAATGATGATTCAGAGTCAGCTCATGTGGCGACAGTCAGGCTTGGCGCAGAGCTTAAAGGACAATAGGATTGCGCTAAATAAAAGCCCTGCGCACAATAGTAAACGTGAACAATAGGCTACAGAGGCACGTCTATGAATTTGGTGAAACCGCCGGAAGAATTGAGACAACGCCGGCTAAGAAAAATGTGTCGAAATGAAGGGATTGTCTCAGGAGCGGGACCAATGAGCGTATACATTTTTTTAGGTATTACATAGGATATTTTTTGGCATTGGACTTGCACCAGGTGACAGTGCATTAGAATAGTTTGTAAGGTTTGCAAATTTTTTGTAATTCGGCTTGTAAAGCTAGTTTGAAAGCTTAATCACGCACGGCAAAATGAGGCACCAGTGTGCACCGATTAGGGTGTAACTTTAAAGAAAGATCTTCGGCCCAGCGCTACTAATGAGATACCTGTGGGGTAGTTATCAGATAGAAGCGACGAAGCGACAGTCTAGGCTGCGGTGTTTGCGCTCTGCAGAGAAACGACTGGCTGCAAGACGGCTATTGTGGGGGAAAAAGAAATAACGGGATAGAGGTCGAGTGACATTTGGGAGGCATGTGTAGGCGAATGACGTGATGGCTTAAGATCGAATGAGATTGAGTTATTTTGGTTTTAATTTTCGTAGGGTTCTATTTTTCAATTTACGGAGTTCTTGGCAGGGCAAAATATTATGATGGAAGCGACAGGTTGTGACATTGACAGGGTCTGCGCGCATGGGAGTGCATAGAACGGGTGAGAGGCTCCGGGTTTTTCCATATAATTTTTCCAGGGGTGGTGAGCCCGGGTTCACGTAAGGGGAGAGTGGGGCACAGCTGGGATGGTTCTATTACGATATAGAATGTAATATAGATATTAAAAAATAAGGATTACTTCTCTTCGATTTAGATCTTCGAAGCGCAAATGGAATTTGGCGATAAGGGATGATCAGCCCCAAGCGAGGTGGGAAATTCCGAGATGGCGTTGTGCAGCGAGGTGCGGTATTATCTGCTTTGTCTACTTATATGGCATGCGCCGGGGGTAAAGGCAACGTTGCAATTAATTTAGCTGCAGCCGAAACGACTACTGGTCTGAAACAATTACGAGCACGTATTAGTTTAGGGTTTTAATAAAACTTATCTAGAACATCAGTGCTGGAAGCACAGTTTCTCTGGCACAGGTAAGGCTTCTGAGCCAGAACCGTAGAGTGCGTCTGCGTTGGAGCGCGCACAGGGAGGCTTTGTTTTCTTTGTCCCTGAGACCGGATGGGGTTGCTGTAGAAAGACGATAGCTTAATTTGGGGCGGGAGGGGCCGTGCCGTCAATTACCAGAGTGCGGCTATTGTTTGCGGTGAGTTACGTGGTGTTTAGTCAAAACGAGCACGAGAGGTCGGCAAGAACAGACAAAACGCCTCTCCGCAAAAACCACCCACATCAGATTATCAGATAATGTAGGAGTGACGCACCCCAGCAACGATACGAGCGGGCCAATGGGAAGGGAAAAAATACAAGGGAGCCTGTGAAAACGAGGAACAACTTTGCTTTTTCGTGATGCAGAGAGGATGAAGGGACGCTAAGCCGAAACACAGAAGGATGGGCTACAATTGGCTGCATTGGAGAAACCACCTGAGTCCTGTGGCTGGGAAAAGGACCAAAAGCGGCAGAGGGTGCTGCATTGGTTATGAGCTACCCAGAAGGGTACTTCATCAGGAATGTCTCGCTTGGAAGGGAAAAGAAAGAGAGGAAAATCCGCACAGGCTAAAGTAAGGCCCGCTTCCAGTCACACGGCTGCATGCGTCATTTGCGCACTTTGAAGTCTAATTAGAGATTATCCGGCACGGCGTAGCGGTGGTGGTGGCAGGGAAATTACAGAGCCAGGTGATTATTAATTTCTTCACAAATGCAACATCAAGCGACCTGGTAACCACCGCAGGGTGCTCCTCTCTGTATGAGGATGCCGGGCATGGGGCGGACCGGAAAAACAGACAATAAGGCCGCCGCACGGGGTCCAAAAAAAAAAAGGTGCATGCAGTGCGGCAAAATGCAGACGCAGGATCGCACGGTTTGGCGGGAGGCTAGCGTGGGACGTGCAGCAGAGGCATTCTTTTTCCGGAGTTGCAGAGAAGCAGACCCAACTGTGGTTTGCACCCACTTGAATGGCTAGGACAAGCACAACTAAACGGAAGCCGTGCAGTGAGGCGTTTTGCCATTCGTGGATACAACGCAGAAAAAGAAACTGTCTCTTTGTGCAACATCCATCCGGCGTTTTATCTGATTGCCGACCTCGGGGTGCATTACGGGCAGATCAATGCCAAAACCATAAATACCCCCTCTGGTCCAGCGGTTTTTGTTTTCCAACCCCCATCCACCAATGTCCCAAGATAAGGTTGTGCAGGAGCAAGAGGTGATCCACAAGACTCCCTCTTTTTCTTCCGAGGAGCGCTCGAAGTCGGAGGCTGAGAAACACTCCCAGCAGTCGTTGTCAGGCACTGACTCTGAAAATGAGCCTCATGGTTCCACCAAGTCGTTTGGTGTGCGGAAAAACGAGCTTTTGAACGAGACGTTTGAGTACAAGTGGCTCCGTTTGGCCCTTTACTTGTCTCTTTTCTCTGCTGCCTATATTTTCACCTTGGACACTAGAATCAGAAAAGTGTTGACCTCCTATGCCACCAACTCTTTTGCTGACCACTCTCTTTTGTCCACCATTTCTGTCATCAGATCGGTGATGGCTGCCGCATCGTTGCCATTCTTTGCTAGAATGTCCGATCTTTACGGCCGTGTGGAGTTGCTTATTGTGTCGATTTTGTTCAAGGCCATTGGTTCCATTATCGAGTCCCAGGCCACCAACGTCAAGAAGTACGCTGCTGGTGCAGTCATTGACGCTTTTGGCCAGGCAGGTATCAAGATTATGTTGCGTTTGGTCATGTCCGACAACTCCACCATGAACTGGCGTCTTTTTGCCGTTTCCATTGTCACATGCCCATACATTATCAACACATGGATTTCCGGTAACGTTGTGGATGCCTTGACCGACAACTACTCGTGGCAGTTCTCCATTGGTATGTGGGGTTTCATTTTCCCCCTCTCGGCCATTCCTATCTTCTGCTGTTTGATCTACACCAGAATCAGAACCTCCAAAACCGACCGCTGGAAGGCTCTCATCCAGGAAGAAAAGGAGTCTCTTGTCACTTTGAACCGCAGAAAGGAACCTGCTGAGCTTGAGTTGCAGACTGCTTCTGGTGGCAGAAGACTCTACCTCAGACTCAAGATCTGGTCTCTTATTGTGTATTACAGAGCTGAGGAGTTCTTCTGGGAATCTGATCTTTTGGGTCTTGTCATTTTTGTTCTCTGCTGGGGTCTTATTCTTGTTCCTCTTACTCTTGCCGGTGGTACCAGCAAGAAGTGGGCTAGAGGCAGAATCATTGCACCTTTGGTTATTGGATTCCTTTTGATTCCTGTGTTTGTGGTGTGGGAACAAAAGGGAGCCAGACACCCTATTGCACCATTCCCATTGCTCAAGGACCGTGGTATTCTTGCTGGTATTGGTGTGGGATTCTTCTACAAGTTTGTGTTCTTGATGCCCCACGATTACATGTACCCAGTTTTGCTTGTGGGAATGAACGCTTCCAAGGCCATGGCCACCCGGATTGGCTCGTTGAACTCTTTCATGATTGCCGTTGTCGGTCCACTTTTGGGTCTTGTTGTGGCCAAGGTCAGAAGAACAAAGGGTTTCATTCTTGCCGGTATTTCCTTCTGGATGATCGGTACCGGTATGCTCTTCTACTTCAGAGGTGACAACGACGGTGTCCACTACCAGTTCTTCATCAACGGTATCATTGGTTCCCAGATTGTCTTTGGTTTCGGCTCTGGTCTCTTTGCCAGAACCATTGATGTTTCTCTTCAATCCTGTACTGACCACGAGTACATGGCTGCCATCACTGGTGTGTACATGTCTGTGTTCAAGATTGGCTCTGCCATTGGTGACTGTGTTTCTGGTGCCATGTGGACCCAGGAAATGTACCCCTCTATTGTGCAACACATGAAGGAGCAAGGTGTGGACACCAAGCTCGCCAAGCTTGCCTACAAGAAGCCATACAACTTTATCAAGAAGTTCAAGTGGGAGACTCCCGCCAGAAAGGCTGTTGTGTTTGCGTACAGAGACTTGCAGTACAAGTTGTGTCTTGTTGGTCTCTGTTTGTGTGTTCCAATGTTGCTCTGTGGCCTCTGTCTTAGAGACCACAAGTTGCAGTCTGTGCAAGCCATGGACGCCGAAACCGATATTGGTGGCGGCCAAACTCACAACGGCCCAGAAAAGCAGGGCAAGTACTGGGTCCAGGTGAACAAGTACGACGACGACAAGATCTTCAAGTTTGTCAAGCGTGTCTTTGGCAAGAAGTCCAAGGCACCTGAGGTTTAATTAATAGTTAATGGTGAAATAGTTTTTTACTTGGCTGTAGCTACTGGATCCGTACGAGCCAGTGGAAATCAAGAGTATCCAATAATCATCCCATGAATCAAGTAAAGACATCCGATTATCCAACAAGCCTAGTGACGTTTGCATCACTTTCAAAATAGCCGAGCAACAACCAATTGCGAGGAATTCCGTGGATTTAGTCAATAATGCAGATTCCTACGGAATTTGCAAGCTTTGCCATTAAATGCTAGAAGAGTTATCTTCTTTTTTAACCAAGATTACTTTTTGAGAATTCCCATTTAGCAGCCGGAAATTCATCTATGTGGCTGCGAAATAATGTTCGCTCATCCTGCAAAGTACGTTCTAGACAAGTTAAGCCAACCACAACTATGAAACTCACTCTGGTTCAACATTACCGGAATTCCCAAACAACCGTAATATTTTCGTATGCTCGTATGCACATTTCTTCGCTTGTACTAGGTTTGCAACTTCCTCTTTTTGTTTCAGAACGGCTTTTTAGTGCGCCGTCAAATTCATTTCAGCCGACACATTTCTTGGCTCTTGGCACAGCATGCGCACGCAGGAGACGGACAGAGAACAACAAATCTCAAAATTTCCCTCATTTTGTTCCCGTTGTTCTCTAAAGCGTAGGCATCTAAAATTGCATAAAGTATTGCACTCCTGCAATGCCACTGTCGCAAGGGGTTGTGCAGATTTGACTGGGCCGTTTCGGCTTTTCCGAAAACTGGTCCTTTGCACCCGCGTTATACGCTGGATATGAGTCCAAACGATATGCTCTGGTTGCAATATACTGGCCTTTGGAGTAGCACAACATGCTTTTCCAAATTAATACTTTTTAACAAATGAACACTGCAAACTGCATTACCCTTGTGGCTTTTGCGCTTCTTGCAATTTCCAACTCTCCCAAATGACCCAATGTAGACAGGCAGGCGATCCTCAGGGTACTGACGAGGAATTGCCAAAGTAGGTCCTTACGAAGCCATTGATTTGAAATACCTCACAATGAAAACCAAAAAAGGAACCAAGGACTGTCGTTCATAGTATCTTCCCGTGGGCATCAGTCATACCACGTGACTTGCCAAATCAATAACCTGCACACAACATGTACCCCATCACGGCTACTGCATCACCTCTGGCTTGTAATGGGAAAGAGAAGGGCTGTGGGAAACCCCCGACTCGAGGAACTCAAGCAGTTTTTCATCCAGTGCAAAAATGCAGATGAAGTTTCCCAGGAAAAGTCCCAAGAACTTTATCAAGAAATCATAGACCACCTCCATTCTCCACAAGACCGCATTTTAGCCACAGATGTACTCTCCATCTGGCTTCTTAGAGCTTCCCAGATCTCGTTAACCATTAATTTTCAAGAAAATGGCGTTTCCCAACTCATAGAGTATCTATGGGACCACATTGACATGGCTGATAGTGGTCTGGTGAATGCGAGTGTGAACTTGTTGAAAAGATTGATCCAGTATGGATTGAAAAATGGAAAAGTACAAGAATTGACTTCATGCTTGAGACAAAAGCTGGATCGTCTGGCCCAAAAGGATTCGTTTCTCTTTCTTGAGACAATGGCCAAAGAATCGGTGATGTTCGCAGAGAACATTTTGCAAAATGACCCAAACTTTGTCAGATGGGTCGTTGCAACGCTCCAGGAAAACGCCACAGCCAACGCTGCCAGTAAGGCTCTTGTTGCTGTTATAGGGCATTTCGAAAATAGCTATAACCTCTGGTGTGAAGATGTCATCAGCGGCTTGAATGACAGCAGCACGTATCTGTGGTGCAGCGAAACCGAAAAGGAGCTGTATTTGAAAGATCCAAGACGCAAAAACCGTGCAGATAACATCTTGACATACTTGTTGCCGCTTTTATTCCGCCAAGATCACCTGGTGATTAAGCCATTTGTGCAAAAATCGCTGACTTTAGAGAGCAAGAAATACTTGAGAATCTTGAGTCTAAGCCAGTCTGTTTTGGCGACAGGAGATATTGTGGAGTTGGGTCTTGTCACTGAAAAGAATCTCTTTGACTATGTCACTTCCAATGACCCTGAAACTCGAATTGAAGCTCTTACTCTTATGGTTTCTTCGATGAAATCCTCAAGAATGACTGCTCCGTATGTTCTCAGATTCTTCACTGACTCAGTTGTTTTAGATGCATTCACGAACGAGGCTCCAACTCCCGAAATCAGGGGTGCCTTCAGCTCAGTTTTCCGCAAGTTTATCTTGTCTTTGCGAGAGAACTTAATGTACTATAGGAAAAGCAGCAAAAGATCTCATCCAGCAGGCTTTCCCGAAAATGCAGAAGAGCAATTTCTTCATATTTTCCTTGCCATTCGCTCATATATCATCAACTTAGTCAGTCCAGACTCATCGTACTCACAATTACTCATCGCATTTGATGCTCTCCAGCTCTTTGTGGAGGAGGAATTTGATGGAGTTTGCCGAAATAAGAGACCTAAGAAAGCTGGTCCCGTCCCCCATATTTTCAACATTTTCGATAAAAAGCTCGTTAATACTCTCCTTAAGTTCACAACCAACAACTATCTAGACATTAGGGACAAAGCCAAAAACATTCTTCACTGGGCTGAAGATTTCCCTAGCTTCAAAGAAAGCCCCTATAAAGAGATGCTTGCAAACTCCATTTCTGAGCTCACATCTTTAAAAGGACGTAACAGTGATGCCACAGTGGATTTGCTTCTAGTGATATCTGAAAAATCAAACCAAGAAGACTTCCTTGCACTCACTCATTTGCTCATGGAGCATATCCAAGCACAAAGACATCAGTCATTACACGGCTTCTTCGCCATTTTTGCCCGTTTGCTCAATAGCGATTTCTATGGTCACACAAATATTTCACATTTGAAAGAAATCTCAGACCTTCTCATAGACTCCTGTTTTGAACAATGGCAAAGATACAAAGATCAGACAACCTTTGAGACTCTCGAAGACAATGATGACATATCCGGCTGCTCTTGGCGGTCTATCAGAGAAGGTGGGTTTTTGATGAAGGCGTTGATTGAAGAAAACGTTCGCCAAAGTTGGGGGGCTTTTCTGAAATCCAGATTTGTCCAGCTCTGTGAGCTAATGATAGAGCAGCTCAGCTCAGTTACTCACAGAGGTGTTTTCACAGCCATTTTCGACAGTTTTGTTGTTGCAAGTACATTGTGTTTGAAAGATCAAGAGTTGGCTGGATTGCCCCGCCAGTGGCTAGACATAAATCTTGCACTTGTTAGAAGAAAGACGCAGTTTGTCTCCAGAAGATCTGCTGGATTGCCAATTTTAATTATTGGTGTCTTAAATGCATTTGCAACCACTGGAAACTTGGAAGAAATGCTTCTGCACACAATGACAGAACTCTTCAATTTTGCCAGACTTCCTTTTCTGCTGGAATCATCCCAGAAAACTGATGTGCCTCAAGTCCATGCCTTCAACTGTATCAAGCAAATTTTCTTAGATCCTGTTCTTTGGCCATCTGCACAGGGTTACATGCAAGATGCCCTTGAGCTCTCTATAACCAATCTCGGTCACAAGGAGTGGTCTATCAAAAATGGAGCTTTGATGCTTTTCACTGCTCTTCAAAATCGAATCTTTGGCACCAACAAACAAGGAAACTCCATGAGCGGAATCAAGGCTTCCATCTTGTTTTCCAAATACGGTCTGCTAGAAGAACTCCTCTACGCAGAGCTTGATAAAGCCACTGGAGGCTCGGTTGATGTGGCGATTCCGATTTTGAACTTACTCAGTAGAGCTGACGATTTGGACAGAGTGAAGAAGCTAAAGTTCATGCCAATTCTCGGAAACAGCCTTCTAGTCCATAAGTCTTGGAAAGTTAGAGAATTGACTGCAAAGGTGCTTGCTAGAAGAGTTACTCTGCAGACTCACACAGACTCGAGGATTGCCTATTCGCTTGATGTTATTAGAAACAACATCGACAAAGCAAATACTGTTCACGGTCAGTTGTTTTATATCAGTGAAATCTCTCAAAGATATGAAGTGCCACTGCTCGATTTGGCTGAGGAGCTTTTTAATAGACACCAGTGGCTGGCCTTGTGCAAGTTGGTGGAATTCACAAACATACAAGAGATTAAAAACCTCGTTGGCCAAGCATTAATTGACTTTATCTGCGGCCGGCCAGTTTTGGATGGAACAAAAAAGCTTTTCTTGAGAACAGCAGCTCCGCTTTTACTTGAAGCTGAAAGCCCTGAGAATGTGGAGGATCTTTCTTTGCTCTTGTTGGAAAGCGGTGATATTGACTTCCAACAGGTGGCAATTCAATTCTGGAGCAAGAAAAACTGCGACGATAAAATTGCACAATGTCTTGAGACTCTAGTCAGGCAGAAAGCCACATTCATAAGTTGCCGAATTGGAATGGTTAACCTACTCAGCCAGTGGGAAAGACCGTTATCTGGGGAAATTCCTGATGCATCCTGGTCACGTGAGCTTCAGCTACAGCTCATTCCAACCAAGCCAATTTCAACGTCCGCCATTTCTGAGCTACTTGCTTGGTCACAGTCTGATGATGCAAGGTTAGCCGGTGTTCGGGCTGCATCTTTGTCATTGCAAAAAAATAGTGATCAGGACCTCCTCCTCCTTATTATGTGGAGTCTCCATGATGCAGAGGAGGATGTGAGAAACGAATGCAACAAGATCATATCCCTGCATATGGGCGTGACGGGCACATGCTCAAATGTTTTCCATCAGGGTTTGAAAGCATTCAAGGCCAAGTATTCTAGCTCGTTCGAGTTTAGTAAAGTGGTGGAAAAGTTGCTTTTTCTGGCGGATGAAGACTTACTGATGTTTGAGCAGCAAGTCGAGAGTGTCTTTTTTGATATCGAAAGAGACAACCTCCACATCAACGAAGTTGCCGCTTTTGAGCAATTTGTTGATGTTGTCAAGGACTTTGCTTTAGACCATTCAATTGTGGAGAGACGATTGTCTTTGCAGCTTGAACGGGTGGAGGCCTTGCTTTCCAGTAGTGAGAAGTTCATTCTATGCTGGGGCTTTGAGGTACACTTCTTTACTGCTGTCCGCAAAATCAGAGCTCTTAGCAACACCTTTGGAGTCTGCCAAGAGGGTATCCCAGATCTCCAAAAGCAGCTTGAGCTGATGCTGTACTTCTAACGATCACGTGGACAGAGTCTTTGGATCACGTGGCACTCCACGTGACACATACCTCATCGCCATCCCACGCCCACATCAACTACACCATCATGAGTGATTTCAGCATATGCAGTGATTGTCTTGGGGAAAATGACCTGATCAAGGTGATCAAGCAAGAAAATGGCGAGGAATGCAAGCGGTGCACTCGTCCATTCACAGTATACAGATGGAACAGCGGATCCAAGTCGCAGAGGAGACTGAACAAAACGATAATATGCTTGACATGCGCTAGAGCAAGCAACTGTTGCCAGAGTTGTATGTTGGACATAGTGTATAAGATCCCACTCCATTTGCGAGATGCGGCTTTAAAGATGGCTGGTATTTCCAACGAATACGAAGTTGGTCAGATGTCCAAAAACAGGGAGGTGAAAGCCATCATGGCTGAGAAAGCAGAAGCCAAACAGAAGAAGAAAAACACCAGTGATAGCGATAGAGCTGAGAAGGCAAAGGAAATTTTGCAAACACTCTCAGAGAGACTAAGCAACACTGCTCCCACACAACAATCCACACAGAAGAGTGCACCGGTGGCCAAGGATTTCAGCAAGATCGTTTCCAAACTACCGTTTGGTGGGTCTCTAACTCCTCCATCAGATGGATCCATTAAGTCCTTTTTCATATTTGGCTTCGACACAAATGTGCCCCAGTACACAATCACCGACTATTTTGGTAAATTCGGTACCGTGGCATCCACCAAAGTTGTTCACAAAGCCCGTTGTGGGTTTGTCACTTTCGCCACAAGGCAAATTGCTGAGCAGTGTGCCCAGAGTATCCAGAAAGAAAAAGCCAACCAGAAAAACCAGAGCATCGCTGGTCTTGTCATTCTAGATTCAAGGTTTCCCATGCGTGTGGCCTGGGGCTCTCCAAAACCACTTGGTGTGTCCAATGATGACTATGTCAAATTGGCAACAGTAACCACAAAGGTTATGAAGCAGTTGGCAGATAAAGCCAAGCTGAGTAACAAAAGACCAGAAAAACGGACTAGTCCACAACCGGCTGAACCTGCCAAAAAGTCATACAAAGCCGCCGGAGACGTGGAGCTTTAATTTAGGGACAAGCCAGTCATATTCACTTGCATATAGCAGACCAAGTCTGTTTACTACAATTAATAGAAAAGTACAGAAAAAGATGTAGTTGGTGTTTGCGGGGTATATATACTGTTTCATGTTGCACCTCATTTTTGCAGCCACCCCTGACACTCAATATAAAAGAGACCTATCCGCACTAATCCAGAGGGTTTTTCTTTTACTTCAATTTTATAAGTAATTTCAAGGTTTTAGATACCACTACAAAAGTTGGTGATGTCCATGAACTGATGCTGAGGTGTAGCTACCATCCACGTTAACAACAGCATGAAACACTTACTGCATTCATTAGTCATATACTTGTCTTATGCATTCTACATTTTCTTATTTTTTTAAAAATTTATAGTGGTATTTTCATGCCACCGCTGGACCATCACATCTCACGCGTTAAGCAGACGCGAACCGTGTCACTAGCTCAGATAAGCTCTTCAGATTATATAGCATTCCTGGATTTGCAGATCATTATATGAGCAAATTCTGCCAAAATCTTCGTCCCGGAAATACAGCATGAACTTCGATGGCATCATACGGGAGTTTCCGTTCATCTGCTGTGACAAGTTCCACTCCGATGCATCATTATTCCTTCTAACACATGCTCACGCAGATCATTTGACTGGGCTTTCCAACAAAAGTTTCTTTGGAGAAGTCCTCTGCTCTCTAGAAACAAAGCAGCTACTTGAAAAGAAGGACCGCTACTCCAAGCCAGCAAGGCTTACATTGACTGCATTGCCATACAACGAACCTCACAAAGTTGAAGGCTACGACATAACGGTGACTTTGGTTCCTGCCAACCACTGCCTAGGCTCAACAATGTTCCTAATAGAGTCAAGAGAGAGAAACGTTCTCATAACGGGAGACTGCCGGTGTGAGCAATGGTGGTGCGATACTTTGGTCCGCCACCCCAGTTTGTTCCCTTACATCAGTGGCTTGAAGAAGCTAGATAACATCTACTTGGACTCAACTTTTGCATACCGTGGAGAGCCGTACATTGAGATTCCGCCAAACAACGCTGGCGTTTACATGGCCATTTCAATGTTGAAGCAGTACCCACGTGACGACCCAGAGCTTCCTTTTTGCTTCCATGACACAACATTAGGATTTGAGGAAGCATGGGCTTTTATCTTGAGCTTCTTCCGTGCTGCATTGTCTGTTGATGCGAACCTCCAAGGGATGTTGAATGTGGTCATGGCCAAAGATAGAACGTACGGTCCAATCCTTAAACAGGCCACGAAAAAGTATAAGGACGGAAAAACAAAAGGCGGCTTGTTCTTTGCTGGAACATGTCCTTCAGAGAATTTCGTTTCAATAAAGCAGTGTATTAACTTCAACGTGATGGACCTTGCGGGAACGTGCTGTCCTATTCAAGTTGACACGATCCCAAAGGACGAAATCCCGAAAATGACCCGCATCAAGAAGACTTCAAAGGGCACTAAAATCTACCATTTTAGAGATAGATTATGGATTCTCCCTCTAGGTGGCAAGGAGTTGCTTCCTCAGGAAATAAAGCTTGTATTTTCCAGGCACTCTTCCTACACGGAGACACGCAAGTTTGTTTCTCTCTTCACTCCCAATCAAGTATTTCCATGTGTGACAAGTGACCGGAACTACATTAACGGGTGTACCATGAAGAGACTTTTTGGAGAAATTTGTCATGCAGATGACTTCATTTACGACAAAGAACAGGAAGCTAGAGTTGGCGTTCCGCCACCACTTGTGATGAACCCAGTAGCAACGATCAACAGATGGGATCCAGAAGAATGCCTACAAGAAAAGGAAGTGATCCGACCAGCGTTGCTTGATTTACGAAAAGTGGCTCATGCGCAGCCATTCAGGAAAGACAGATCGGCTGCTGATAACCAATTTATTGATCAGAGAAAAAAAGACTTTTCGTTTCAGAAAATCGTCGAAGGCAGACGGGAAGTAACTTATAAGAAGTTCATTGAGGAACAACAAATGCTATACTATAAGAAACACAATCTTCCCCAGTACGAGCGGGACTATGAGCTGGAGAAGTATGCGTCGCGGGACTTTTTGTCCACGCTTGGAGGCTCTTCCGACTATGACACAGATTCGTGTTCTAGCGGTTCGGATGTGTTGGTGCCGAAAAAGAGGCAGCCATCGTCGGAGGAGAAAGACGGATCTGTCATCGCAGAGTCACAGTCGTTCTCTCAAAGCCAGCAGAATGTGCACCGTATTCCGGGCAAGAAAATGCAGAGGTCGTTTGTGCAGTCATCATTCCAGTCACAGGAGGAATCTTATCCAAAGAGGCGGCACACCGAGGATGTGTTGGATAAATGCAAAGTAAGTGTGTTGATGCAGTCGGAGAGGCACCCAGACCAGTCCATCATCGACACGCTATCGAGGAACTTTTTAACTGATCCAAAAGCATGGCAGCTCCAGCCATTGCAGTGTGTTCGTCTATAAGGAAAAATGCAAAAGAATCAATTTTCTCTCCATTGGTGTTGGCATTTGGTGCACTTAAGGAAAGTCGTCATGGGCTCATCGGCAGATCTGATCTGCAATTGGAAGAAATATGCTTTGTCGTTACCGCAGTCGTCCTGTGGACACTGAGCGGTGGTCTGATCGACGTTCTCCCAGGCTCCTTCACCACCCAAAACATCGTCCACTTCCTTTCTCGGAAGAACCTTTCTTTCGAACATCAGGAACCCGGAGATCTTGAACTCGTAAGGACAAGTCGGGCAGTGGAGCTTGTTGCAGGCATCCTCGCCCTGACACACAAGAAGCATGTTGGAGCAGTAGGGGCAGAACGAAAGCATGATGGTGTAAGCAGATCATCGGCATCGGAAATTGAGAGTGTTTAGCCTGCATGGTAGTTCCGCAGCACGTGCGCATCACGGGGTTTTTCCGTGTGTAACACGTGCATCCCACGCACTGGTGCGACCACGTGACAGGCGGCTGGTCGATCAAGTATAAACAAATCCGTTATTTGTTTATTTTTTGAAACCAATCTTGACAAAGTCCAACAATCCTTCACAATCAATTAGCACACAATGACAGACTTGACGCTGAGTACACAGCCCGTCGACGGGAACAAGCCAGATGCACCCAGTGTGCCCCACATTGAGACCGAGAACAAATCTGAGAACCCAATAAATCCACAGCCTACAGAAGCACAAGAAAAAAAAGAAAATAGCGATGAATCTGCTCCTGCTGAGCAGCCAGCTCCTCCAAAGAGAAAGAGAGGCAGACCTAGAAAGGAAGAGGTAGCCAAGAGACCAAAACCGGAAATACACGACGATGAGCAGTTGTTGCACAGAAGAGAGAGAAGAGCCGTTGTGCAGAAGAGACAAGAAGAGAGGAAAAGAATGGAAGAGGAGTTGGAGCGTGAAAATAGACTCAACAAGGAGAGAAGGAAAAGAAACAGAGGTGAAACTGCCTCTCCACGTCCTGCCATGTCTCCATCGTTCAAGAGAGAAGACTCCGAAGAAACCCAAGACAACGGCCACGACAATGGCCACGATAACATTGTCATTGACCCACTTCTCATGGAGGAGATGCAGCAGCAGCATCAACAGCAGCAGCAGCAACAACAAGACCAGGGCCCTGTCGGTGAGCCTGATGATAAACCCAAGAAGAAAGGCCGTCCTAGAAAAAACCCACTTCCAGAAGAAACTGCCGATGCCGAGAGCCCGGAGCCCAAGCCATTTGCGAGGCCTAGCCAGCTAGGAAATGAAGCCGCAGAAAGACGTACCAAAAAAGGCAGGCCCAGCAAGCAGGAGAAGGTCACTGGACAAGTGAGTAGTATTTTCCACATGGACGACATTGCGTTTTCGCCGCAGAAGAGCGACAGTAAGGACCAAGGTGAGAAGCCAGAGAAACCCAACATGGGTAGTTTAAATTTCGATAATACAGGAGAAAGTTCTTATTCGGCCGTGCCGGTCATCAGCGGGTTGCTGAGCCAGAAACCGGCAGAAAAACCTCAGGGACACGATGGTGCAGCCCACTTTGAGCCATTGCCCGTTCCTGACCTAGACGAACACGGTAACGTAAAAGACCCCGAGTATATCAAGCAGTATTTCCCCGACGCACACCTCAACGGTAGCCAAGAGGACAGGCTCACCGACGACCGGGCGTTTTTTCTCGAAGGCAGCGAGGGCTACTTTGAGCAGCACTCCTTGAGGTTTCGTCCGTCCTCCTCTGCATTGGCTCTGAAGGCTCCCCAGTTGGACTATTCCGAGTTTATACCCATGGTGAAGCTTGGCTCTCTTTTACACAGAAAGGAAAGAGAAGCACTTTATGAGCTCCACAAGAAACTTTATCATCAGTTCTGTTTTGAGCTCAGTCAGGGCTACAACTTGAACTTCTTTGGCGTTGGTCTGAAGGTTGAACTTATCAATGACTTTGTGGAGTCGTATCTTTTGGACTGGATCGAAGACACCGTTTCCAAAGAAATGCCTAAAGTGATGGTGATCAACGGATACAACAGCGCAGTCAAACTTAAGACGATTATCCAGGATATTGCTAATGCCATAGTGACACCGGAGATCCGGAAACAAAATAATCTCAAAATGCCTAAACACGTTTCAGAGGCATTCCCCTTCCTCATGAGCTACATGAAAAGAAGTCGTCAAACCGAGGAAAACGGGATTGTCAGACCACGCTTGTTGCTTGTTATCCACAGCATCGATGGTGAGGCTTTCAGAGACGAAAGATCACAGAACATTCTTTCCCAGCTAGCTTCTTTGCCAGACGTTTGGCTCATTACCTCAGTGGATAACATCAACGCCAGTCTTCTATGGGATTTGTACAGATTCAAAAACTTCAACTTTCTCTGGCACGATGCCACCACTTATGAGCCATACACGGTGGAGAGATCGTTTAAGGATGTTTTGAGTATGGGCAGGTCCAAGAAGTTTGGTGGTGTTGTGAGAGCCAAGTACGTCTTGTCTTCGTTGAGTGACAACGCCAAGAAGTTGTACAGCATTTTGTTGAAGTTGCAGTTGGACAAAATGAAGGCAACCTCCAAGAATCCCGGTATACGAGGCAGTGCCAAGTTGGCTATAGATTTCACCAAGTTGTACGACGAGTCTGTCCAGGAGTACGTCACTTCCAACGAGATGAACATGCGTAGCATGTTGCAGGAGTACGTTGAGCACAAAATGTGTGTTTTGCATAAGGATCCCCAGGGTAAGGAAGTCGTTTATGTGCCTTTCTTAGTAGAGGAAGTCGAGGCTTTGGTGAACCTGGCCACCGAGGGGAAGTAGCCAGAGTGCTTAGTATATGGGGCATTATAGATAAAGGAATTTTAAATAGCATAGAAAGCGAAGTAGTAGAGCTTTTGCGGTTTCCTAAATTTCCATGCTATGCAAAGTCGAAAGCAAGAACTGTTTGCGTTATCTGGATCTCCAAGACGAGTTTCTTCAAAAATCAAAAATTGGATGTAAAAAGATAGTTTACACCAGAAGAAGACAGATGATAAACATAGTTGTTACTTCCAGAAACAAAGAGACTACTAAGCGGTGGTCTTCATTGGACTTAGGTTGCCTTGGTTGCCTTGTGAGAACTCCAATTTCGGAAACTTCACCACCTGAGCATACCCTTTTAAGAAACAGTCCCTGATCAGGATGGTGTATCTCTGACCCGGAAAGACTACCTATTTTGGTTGGCAGAAAAATAAAATAGAAGGCCCAGAGGTCCATGGTTGTCTTTTCTTGAACATTATCCTGCATACAGAAACGAATAAAATGGTTGCAAATCCGGTTTGTGTTGCACCACCATGTTCTTCAGAAAACACCGCCGAAGACAGATCCCAGAAATTAGCCGCCCTCAGTCAAATCTAAGTCCCGCTAGCGCCCCAAAGCTACACACTTTATTTTCTGGGCGAGTGGTCAAAGAGCCTATGGTGAACAACTCCAACGCTACAACCGAAACGTATACTGTCACAGACAAAAACGGCAAGCTCTTTGTGATGCAAATCATCAACGACTGCTTCTTCTTTCATTCGGTACAAACCAGCTCCTCCAGGGCTTTTGAAGAAGATCCTGAATTAAGACGACAGAGAGATATGCTGGAAGTAAACAGGCTCAGAAAGCAGTTTGAAGAGGAAGCCGCTGTTGAGACTGGATCTTACAAGACGGCAGTTCAGGCGTGTCAATTTGATAAAGCCAAGAGAAATCCACCCAGCTCGTCAGAACTCGAAAGCATGACTCGTGAAAAACGGAGACAAGGCTCAGAGAACACCATTCTTATCAATGACAGCAAAACAACTTTTGAGCATGAATCTGATCCATTTAGTGTCAAAGAAACAAAGCTTCCAGACGAGCCAGCTTCTTTGCCAAGAGTGAGAGCCAAAAAGAGTGAGAGCTTTTAAGCACCGTGTGATTTTGAAATTCTGTAAGGTTTCTACAGAGTCATTATGGAGACGGCACATAATCTGTTAATTTTATGTTTTCTTTGGGAAGCATAGAAGTAAATGCTCAGGAGAGTTTTGTTTTGGTGGCAACAGTGTATTACCTGGATTGTCGGCTGCAAAAATGCGCGTCTAGTGGCTGCAAAAGTTGATCTTGTCGCACAACTATATAAACCTGCGGCTTTCGCTTCATCTTAAACTTTTTCTCTTCTTGATCTTCTCTTTATTCCTTTCACTTTAAAGGCCTCAAAGAGAATTCTAACACTTGCTTGCTCGTCACGAAGCACCGGCCCCAAAAACCTGCTGTACTCAATAGCCTCAAAATGTGAAATAATAATGTACAGATATTATAATACTCGACACTACTGAGGAGGTTCTACACCCCATGCAAATTCATGGACGTTAACGGCGATTTGAATCCAACTCGCTAGCGCACGTTCCAGGTTGTACGATTTCAAGAATGACATTGTGCAGTACCTACAGAGACGAGGAACACCGATGTTGTTTTCATGTCTCCAGTGCCTAAGTACAATGTTCTTCCGTCATAGTCCGGTTAATGTCACCGGAAAAAGCTTATTTTTACCAACAGTGACCGTTTTTGAATGGTGTCTGTGATGTACTGGTCTTTATCCATTGGGCGCATGCCGGAGGCGGAAGCTCGCTTCTTAAATTAGCCGGTTAAAACAACAACACGAATCCGGTGTTGCACTGATCTCAAGAAAAGCTCGAGGGCAAACGTAAACAGAGGGGACAGAAAATACTGCAAAGATTTATTTTCTTGCTTAGATAATTTTCTTAATTTTTTTTTCTTACTTTCTTTTTCATTTCTTTTTTTTTTTTTTTTTTTTCCCGCCTTTACGGTGACGCAGTCGTGGCCCCCTTGCCACCGCGCCCCCAATCGCAGATTGATTTCTAGGCAACATCCGCTCCGTACCTCAACCTCAAATTCTGTTCACTTGGATCCCACAACCCGACAAACATGCCCGCCGCAGGAACCACGCTCTCAGTGGGAAGCCACAAGGCTACCATTGAGAAATTTTTGATGGAGGGCGGTTTTTCGAAAATCTACCAGGTGAGAATGGAACCCAAAGAGGATGGCACCGACATTGGTTGCTTGAAAAGAGTCATTGTTACAGAAAAGGCCGGGCTCAATGCTCTCCGGAAAGAAGTGGAGGTGATGAAAACATTGAGCTGGGCTAGCCACATTGTGCGCTACTACGACTCCCACGCCGAAAGATTGCCGGACGGATCGTACCAAGTGCTCGTGTTGATGGAACTCTGCCCAAATAAGTCATTGTTGGACTTCATGAACGACAGAATCCGTACCAAGCTTTCTGAATCCGAGATTTTGAAAATCCTCTTAGACATCTCCTTGGCTCTCTACGAGATGCATAAGATCAAACTCGTACACAGAGACGTCAAGATCGAAAACGTGCTCATAGACGCCAACCATACCTTCAAGTTGTGTGACTTTGGCTCGGTGCTGGCTCCAATCATGCCTCCAAAGAACCAACAGGAGTTCCAGCTACTATCAAACGACATTCTCTACCAGACAACACCGCAATACAGATCACCAGAGATGGTCGACTTATACCGTGGACTCCCTATAGACGAAAAGTGTGACATCTGGGCCCTTGGCTGCTTTCTCTACAAGCTTTGCTACTACACCACTCCTTTTGAAGCCCACGGAGACATTGCCATTCTACATGCATCTTTCCAGTTTTTGCCCCAGCCAGTGTACTCTGGTGACTTGAAGAACCTTATCATCATCATGCTTCAGGAAAACCCTCTCTATAGACCAAACATTGTACAGATATTAATGCTTGTGTCTCGGATGTTGGGCAAGAATATCGAAGACTACTCCGTCGAGGACTTCTATAACGCCGGTCCTTACAACTTCCAGGCATTGCATGAGATGCAGCAACGCAAGCAGGACGAGCTCATGAAACAACAGCAGTACTACTTCGAGCAGCAGAAGCAGAAGAACGAGTACGAATTCCACAAGCGCCAGCAGCTCCAGCAGCAGAAACTGAGCAGGTTTGCTCCGGAAGCTATGCTGCCTGCAGTTTCTGGAGTAAAGAGGCTTTCCTCCAACAACTCTCCATCTGCACTTTCTGAGCATTCTCAGCACCCACAAACTCCACTTCCTGCAACCGGCACACCAGTGCAAGCTGCCGCTCAATTAGCACAAGCCCCTGCTCAAGCCCCTACACAAGCACAAGCACCAGCTCCAGTGCAAGCACCATCAGCTCAATTAGCCACTCCTTATTCTGTGGAGCAGCAGAATAATCCATTCCCTATCCCTGAGCCTGCTGAAAACTCCGACGACGACAGCAAAGAGTTGGAGGAAGACTTGGAGGACATTGCCAAGATGGCAGACGCAGAAGAACGGTTCCCGCTGTTAGATGCGCTTGATGAGCAGAAAAACGTGGCCACGGGTGGCTCGTTGGCAAAGCTGGAAATGTCCCGCAAGAAATCTGGCTCTTCGTTTGAGCATGAATTGACAAGCCCTGAGATCCGTGCTGCCAAGTCCCTGAACCCAAGTCTGGTAGACCTTCCGCAAGATCTCGAGCAAGTGAAGCTGAGACATTCTTCCATAGGCAAGCCGCTGGAGTTTGAACTGAAAGAAGCTTGGGAGAAGAAAGTTCAGTCACTGAAAATTGACAAGAACGCTGAGCAATTGCTCGACGATATCTTTGCTAGCAAAACAGCAGAGAAGGTTGAGAGAGCTCCAATTGTCCTGGCAAGTACAGGTGAGCCACAAAAGCCACACCAGCTGCCTGTTGTCACGTCTAAAACCGGCGTGGAGCCAAAGGATTATCCTCAGGTAGACTTGCAGCGGATCAGACTGGTGGAGCCGGAGCAACAGAAGGTTTCTCAGGACTTCTTCAATTATGGCGATGGCTTTGCCAGACCACCTCAGGTGCCACTGGCGCTGTTTTCCCAGCAACCTCAAGAAAAGCCACCATTGAAGCAACTGTCCTATAGTGTGGGCTCGGTCTTGAAGGAGCTGAACCCATGGGGTGATCTGCTTCAAAGATCGTCAATTAATTCTGTTAACCAGGAACCTCAAAGCTCGCGTGGATCTCAGGATGTTTCAAGAGCCCAGGGATCCCAAGATATCCCAGCTCGTGGATCTCAGGAGATTCCAGTCAGTGCACATCAGGAAATTCCCAGAAGACATGGATCTCAAGAAATCCCAAGAAGTAAGCATGGCTCGCAGGAAATCCCAAGGAGTGCCCACGGTTCCCAGGATATTCCAAGAAGTGCCCATCAGGATATTCCAAGATGCACACATGGCTCTCAAGACTCTAATGCTCGCATATCTAGCGGTTCGGCTCCACTTGCCTCTCAGGACCTGAGTCTTCCGAACAAACTCAGCCACTTGTCTCTTTACGACGACAGAAAACCATCTGAGGACTTGATCCAGCTTGAAGTTGGCCTCCAGTCACTGAGCTCTGAGGAGGAAGCTCCACCTAGACCACCGCATCCGAACCGCTATGAGGAGGTTTCGTTGCTCGACATGGATTTAGAGAAAGAAAAGGAGAAAAAGGAGAAGGAGAAGCCCAATTTCAAGAAGCGTGTTCCGCTGGGGTCTGCACCGATCAACGTGAAGGAGGAGGTGATTGATTTCGAGTCTGACGACGAGAACCAGAAGTCTGAGATGAACAGAGTTGCAATCAGGAATTCGCTCCGGAAGTCGAGAAAACTGAGCGACTACAAACGTTCTGATTCCACGCACAGTGACAGCCGGAAGAGGCTCAGTTTCTTTGGTGACAGCCAGAAGTCATAATTATTTTTTTTTTAGAGTGAACTTTCCCGATTGTGGAATTTAGAAATCTCTGATTTATGCCAGGATGGCATTCGCATATAACGCATATTTAATCGTACTGCACAGGCAACGATGCTCATCGAGGATCGCAGTAGAAGTAAAACCACTAACCATGGAGAGAACGCTAGCGGAGCTTCTCTTGCTTATTCCAGAGGAAAATGCTTCGAAAATAAATGATCCAAGTCTCCTCGATCACCAGGAAATCACCAATGCCATTTTGCGCGGCCAGGCAAGTGATGTGCTCAAAGAACTGGCCATCTCAGCACTTTTCCAACAAGACTCAGTGAAGGCAGCATTTAACGAATATCCAGCCAAGGATTTGGGTGACGTATTGAGAGATGCTGTCAAAAAATTGGTTTTGTTATCCGAGGAGAAGTTCGGTTCCGAGGGTGGCCGTTTCGTTTGCCAGATGGCCGCTGTGTGCATGTTACAGGCTTTCCTCCAGGTGAACTTTACTGGACCAGAATCAGATTTCTCGACAAGAGAGGCCTGGTTCCAGGGGATTGATGAGACAATGTTGCATACCGAGGGTGTTCGGATGTTGAATATCGAGGGTAAGACCGCATACGACCTCATGTCGGAGCCAGTCCTATTGGCCACCAGTCTTTTGCTTTTCGAGGAGCTCATGGCCATTCCGAGGGCTCAATCACTTGTTGGGTGGCACCGTGGTATTTCTCTTGAGGAAGTGACTGAAGTGACTTTGCAAAAAGTGGTGGAGCTTGGTGTCGATACTGCAGTGAATGCCTCCTTGGTGTGGTGGCGTCTGCGTGCTCTCCAGGTGCATTTATCTGTTATCTCCGAGCCATCGGACTTGCTTGCTTCTGTTACCTCTGCCTTGTTGCAGCAGAAGCTTGTCAACACATTGACTGCCAACGCTGATCTCGAGCTCAAAAAGCATCTCCAGCTCATTTTCCTCCTTGAGTGTGCCAGAAACGGTATACACGCCCAGACAGAGCACTTGTCGGAGCCACTTCTTCGGAAAGCAGCCGACATCTCGCAGCTCCAGTTTGTTTTGACTGGTGCCAAAGCCAAACGTACAAAGTTCCAGGAGTTCCACACTGCTTCGTTGATCTTGTTGGCCAAGTCTGCCGACACCAAGCTTTTCGCCAACCTGGCCCTGGAGGCACCGGAGTCGTTTGAGCTCAACTCAGATTTGCTTCTTGAAAGACCACAGTACGAGTCTCTTGACGACATGCAAATGAACGACTCCAAGCGGATCAAGTTGGATCTTGAGGATCTGGAGCCTGAGGAAGGCCAGCTTTTGCCTACTGCCAGAACACAAGACGAAATCCCCGGTGCCCTTAAAGAACTTGATCCGAACAACCAGCCAACTTTGACCGACTTGGACAACATCCAGCTTCTCTTGCGTCTCACCACCATTCGCCAAACATCTCCAGTGGGCAATGTTCTTGTCGAGGAAGAACTTGCTGCTGTTGTTAACAGAATCATCTACTCCACCCACAAGGACATCAACTGGCTTGTTTTTGGTAGAGCTCTTTGGGAGAGATCTGTTCTCGAAACAGGAAAGTCCAGAACAGTTGAGCGTGGTATTTTGCAGATGACGTCTTTGGTGGAAGAGATTGGTCTTAAAATCCAAAGCCGTGTGCTTCCACAGGAGCGTGGTATCTCTGTGGCATCCCGTATGCGTTTCCTCCACCAAATGCCACTCATTTCCCGCTGGGACTTGGATGCCCGTTTGGCCGAAAAGTACATGCTGCTTGGTGTGCTCAAGCTGGCCATTGCCATTTACGAGCGTCTCGGAATGGTGGTTGAAGCTGCCCTTTGCTATGCTGCCGTCGAGGAGGAAAAAACAGCCGAAAACATGTTGGTGGAGCGGGTCAAGAACCACCCCCAGGACGCACGTGCCATTTCCATTCTTGGAGATGTCCGTCAGGACCCAGAACTCTGGGAGAAAGCCTGGGAAGTGGGCCACTACGCCAAGGCCAAGGCATCGCTTTCCAAATGGCACTATGCCCGGAAAAACCTCCCGGCCGCCATCGAGCACATGCACGACTGCCTTAGTGTCAGCCCGCTCTCGTATGAAAACTGGTTTTTTTACGGATGCTGTGGTCTTGAAACAGAACAGTACGAGCTTGCTGCCGAGGCGTTCACCCGGTGTGTGTCGTTAGACGATACCAGCTCTGTGTCCTGGCTGAATCTTGCGCTGGCGCTCTTGAAGCTTGACAAGACCCGCCAGGCATTCAATGCTTTGAAGAAGGCTTTGCAGCAAGGTGAGGCAGCATCCCGGTCGTGGCGTATTTTCGAAAACTACCTCACGGTGGCTGCCAAATTGGGTGAATGGAACGACGTGTTGCACGCTACACGGGAGCTTGTGCGTATTCGTGGTGCTGACGGCCAGATTGACTTGCCTGTTTTGGAAACCTTGGTCCAGATCCTCGTCGAGGAGCCATACCCATCTGAGGAAGACATTTCCAACGGCAAGCGTATCACACATTTCCAAAAGTCCTGCATTGACTTGGTGACCAACATGTTGCCATCGCTTATTTCCCTGTCTCCACGTTGCTGGCGTCTTGTTTCACGTGTGGAGCTCTGGAGAGGCCAGCCTTGGGCTGCTCTTGAGTGCCATGAAAAGGCGTACCGGTCCCTTTTGGCCAACCCAGACTTGGACACCAAGGAGTCTTTGTTTTCAGATGCCGTTGACTCCTGTGCCGACTTGGTCGATGCATATGAGTCCTTGGGTGAATTGCCTGGCAGACACGGTGCTGGAGAAGTTGTTTGCAAAGAATGGAAATTCAAATCTCGCCAGAGTGTGCGTTCTTTGATGTCCAAGGGCAAGAGTTCCTGGGAGGGCACCGATGCGTGGGAGAGATTGATGACGATCAAGGAGAATCTTTAATTCCTTTAAGATCATTCCATTCTCCATGGGTTAGCTTGCTGTCAAATAGTCTTACCATGGTGCGGCTCATCGGCTGATGCCGTGCCTTACTAGATATCAGCCAAAAAATATCCTCCGCTTTATCAAAATACAACAATCATAGAAGACCTATCTACTAGGAAAACTGCAGCTATTTGTATATGGGTATTTGCAGCCGGGTTCGCGAGCTACGTCTGGTATACCGTCTTTTACAGTAGAACAAATCCCTTCTTTAACTCTTCTTTCTACGCCTAGAGTAGGGTGAGATGGTCTTCGGAAGATCCTCGGACCATTTCATTCCTGGTTTTGCCGAACGGGATATTTTTCTGCAACTACATCATATGTGCCTTGCTCCAGATAGGTGCCTTGGGCCGAGGCCCGTTGGGGTTGGCTGACAATTGTGGGGAAGTGAAGAGGTCTCCCGATACGATTTGCGGCCAAAGCAAAAAAAATCAGCAGGTGCCCAAATTTGGAATTGCTGTTTTTGCTGACATATTCTTGATATTTTTTACTCTTGTTTTACGAGGAAAGCTTTTGTGGTGCTTGATGCCAAATCGGAATCCCGCGCTAGATGGGGTGTCAAAAATGCAGCGAATCTCACAAAAAGTTCCCTGCGCGTGACTTTGTGAGGGCGTTTTGGCCCCTGTGCAGTATTTCCGTGATTGTACGAGCAGCAGCAGATCACTTAGGCGGGACTGCATTAGGTGTGCGGAACATCTGACACGCCATATTTTCTGGAACTCCATAATTTTGCACCCACACTGGCAGGAAAAGGCGCCACCTCGGACCATCATGACAGAAACCAAATGAAACTGCCGTGCCAGAGCAGCGTTGGCCGGAATTATAAATACACCTTCGTCCGACCTGGGATAGTTCTTTTTTTTCATCATCATTCAATTACAAGCTTATCTTAACACATCTACTTCAAACAACAATTAACTTTAACAAACACTTCACTTTTTTGATTTCGCAGAATGTCTAACCCTCAAACTGACAGTGTTTCTGCTAGCACCACTCCCCGGGCTAGTACCCACTCCTTGGTGGAGAAGGAGATTTCCAAGGACTTGCAACCCGCAGTTCCTCAAGGTGAAGTCGACACCAGATCCTTCTCGGAGTACATTGCCATCTCGATTTTCTGCTTCTTGGTGGCCTTTGGTGGTTTTGTCTTTGGTTTCGATACCGGTACCATTTCCGGTTTCGTGAACATGCCCGATTTTGTCAAGCGGTTTGGCCAGCAAAAGGCCTCTGGTGAATACTACATGTCGAACTCTAGAACTGGTCTTGTTGTGTCTATTTTCAACGTTGGTTGCGCTATCGGCGGTGTCATCTTGTCCAAGATTGGTGACATGTACGGTAGAAGAATTGGTTTGATGGCTGCTATGTTGATCTACGTCGCTGGTGTTGCTGTGCAGATTTCTTCTTCTTCTAAATGGTACCAATACTTCATTGGTCGTTTGATCACTGGTTTGGCTGTTGGTATTGTCGGTGTCATTGCTCCTATGTTCATTTCTGAGGTTTCTCCAAAACAGGTCAGAGGTACTTTGGTCTGCTGCTACCAGTTGTGCATCACTTTGGGTATCTTCATTGGTTACTGTGTCACCTACGGCACTAAGTCCAAGACTGACGCCAAGTCCTGGAGAATCCCATTGGGTCTTTGCTTTGTCTGGGCTGCTATGATGGTTGGTGGTATGATGAACATGCCAGAATCCCCAAGATACTTGATGGACCAGCAAAAGGTTGAACAGGCCAGAAAGTCCATTGCCAGATCTAACAAGGTTGACGTCGACGACCCACTTGTGACTGCTGAGGTTAACATGATCCAGGCTGGTATTGACAAGGAGGCTTTGGCCGGTAACGCTTCTTGGTCCGACTTGATCAAGGGTAAGCCCAAGATCTTCAGAAGATTGTGCATGGGTGTGGTTCTTATGTCTTTGCAGCAACTTTCTGGTATCAACTACTTCTTCTACTACGGTACTACCATTTTCCAGGCTGTTGGTATGGATGACTCCTTCAAGACTTCCATCATCTTGGGTGTTGTCAACTTCCTTTCCACTTTCGTTAACATCTACGCCATCGAGAAGTTGGGTAGAAGAACCACTCTTTTGGCCGGTGCTGCTTCCATGTTTGTCTGTCTTGTGATCTACTCCCTTCTTGGTTCTGTCAAGCTTTACATTGACGGTTACGACAACACCCCAGACAACACCAGAAAGCCCACCGGTAACGCCATGATCTTCATCACCTGCTTGAACATCTTCTGCTTTGCTTCTACCTGGGCTGGTGGCTGCTACTGTATTGTTTCTGAGACCTACCCATTGAGAATCAGATCCAAGGCTATGTCTGTTGCTACCGCTGCCAACTGGATGTGGGGTTTCTTGATTGCCTTCTTCACTCCATTCATCACCACCACCATCCACTTCTACTACGGTTTCGTTTTCGCCGGCTCCATGCTCGCTGCCTTCTTCTTCGTCTACTTCTTCGTCCAGGAAACCAAGGGTCTTTCTTTGGAGGATGTCGATGAGTTGTACGACTCTAATGTCTTGCCTTGGAAGTCTTCCAAGTGGGTTCCAGCTTCTGCCAGAACCGAGCAAGAACAAGAAATGGTTGCTTAATCAAAGAAATGATTACTTAATTACCACTTGCTACTATCATGACTTCTCATGATCTACGATATTGTTTAATGAATATACGTTTACTTTAACGGGGCTTGTAGTTCAAATATCATTTATTACTGAGAATGAGTCAAACATAAGAGACTCCACTCTCTCTGAGGCTGTTGGTGGTCTTGCCTGTGTTTGTGGCTTTTCAAATCTTACAGTAGTTGGACGGGTTCTAGGAACAAGTAGAAATGAAACCGCTTCTTGGAATGATGAAAGTGGGCTTGAAGGAAAGTGAAATATTTCTGCTAACTTCAACACAGTATCAATAACCGTTAAAAGCAGATTTCGGCTGAGTTCTGAAATCTCTAGCTTTTTGGCCCAGAGCATAGCGTATATCACTGGTGCATAGATATCAGATGTGTTTTTGCTTGAAATGGCTTCTCTGACGTATGTAGCTAGAACAAGATAATCCAAATAGCACAGTTTTGCTAAGAGTGTTGTCTCTAAGTACCTTAAAAAGGGCAAAGAAGCAGTGGTAAATTTAGAAGTTGGAAACACATCTAGAACAAAAAAGCTCACCAAATTCATCCACGCAAATGTCGCCATGGGCAAGAGTTTTGCAGGATTAGGTGGAGAAATCAAGCAAAGCATGGCTGCTGCCAAGTAATTGAGTTTTCTCTGTTTAAAACTATGAATATTGGCGGATGTTGAGAAACTGGCCGCTGTTCAAAAATCTTAGCAAGGTGGCGCCCAACGGCTAAAATGTATGTCATTAGACTTCCTATATTGGAAAGTAGATAGCATTTAGAAGAGAAAAAGCCGCCGAAAAAGCCAAGGAGGCATGTGAAGTGTGACAAAACCCATAGGTTCATAAGAACCGCCGAAAAGTTCGTGCAGAGGAATTTGGCAAATTGGGTGGTTTTGGAGAGAACAGGTCTGATGATCCTACACAAAAATTTTATTTCTGGCGCCGTTGCAAATGAGTCGGCAATATGGCGGAATGTATATGGCTGAACTTTTAGCATTCCTTTATGAATGAAGAATCTAAATGTACGGAAAAGTCTTGAAATGGCGGTTGGTTGCAAATGCGAATTTGTGATTCTGCTGGGTGTATTTTTCTGTTGTGAGATTTTACAGCATCAAGCGCCGTGGCGCAGTGGAAGCGCGCAGGGCTCATAACCCTGATGTCCCCGGATCGAAACCGGGCGGCGCTAGATTTTTTTTCGTGCCTATCGTTTCAGCATCAAGATAACATTTTTGCCATCGAGAACTACAGCACCATGAGTTCAGAGAACACTCTGGTGACGCCTGAGCCGAGCACTTCTGGCCAGCAGCCAAGAAGAAATAACAGATCGAAGCCCAGATCTCAGAAAAAGACTTCCGAGAAACCCAAATCTTCTAAGAAGCCGGCTGAAGACAAGAAGGACTTTAGGTTTCAGGAAGTTACCAAGCTTACAAAGAGGTTTATTCCAATCACCATCAACGGTCTTTCCGTGCAAAAAATCATCGAGGTTACTGCCCAAAGCGATGGACAGCAGTCTGGGCCTGTTCCCAAGAAGAAAAAGGCTGAGATTGTAGCCAACCATGTCCAGAGATTGTTGAAAAGAGATGCCACACAACCGCTATATTTGAGTTTTTCCATTCCCCCATCCGATCCAAACTTCCCATTTGATCTTGACGTTTTACAGTTCAATCTTACCATCCCAGCCGGATACCCAAGAGATGGCAAAAGCACACCGTCATTGCTTGTTCTTAATTCTGACATGCCTCGTGGATACAGTATCAATGTGGAGCTTGGATTCCAAGAAATTGCAAACTTGTCCAGAGGAAAAGGACCAGCAGACTCCGAAATCAAACTTGTGGACGGAAAAGGTCTCTTATCCCAGGTGCTCACTCTAGATAAGTACCTTGAGGACTTGCTAAAAAGAGAAAAAAGACAGACGATGAAGTTTGTGACATTCAAGCCCGGCGAAGCTCCACCTAAACAGGAAACCAGCCTGAAGAGCGAAAAGAAACCAGAAAGCCGGCCAAAACAGTTGGCTGCGGAAATCAAAAAACCACACACTCCAGAGCCAGCAGCAGTGCTGTCCCCAGCATTTACAGTACATTCAGGAACTCACCACCAAAATCAACCACCACACGAAGCTTTTCAACAAGTCTGCCACAGAAAGCCGATTCAAGGTTCAGTTACCCACCGGCAACAAGAAGGTGCCTTCTTTGTGGAAGTTCCACAATAGCTATGTTGACGTGTTTCTTACCGTTCCTGTGAGCTATCCTGAGCAGCCAGGCCAGTTGAAGGTCAGCATTCCAACCAACTTTAGCACCAACATTGTTGTTGCAAAGAAACCGGCTCTCGAGAGAGAGGGTATTTCTTTGATTGACGTCATTAAGGAAGCCAAGGTTTACGAAAAGAACTTTAAAGAAAACATCAGCTTCTGGCTAAAGGAGAAGTCCCCAAGTTTGGTCGATGTGGTCAACTGGGTCAACAACAACTTGTCTGTATTGGGGTTGGACCATGCAGAGTTTGTTGAGTGGTTGGAGACCATCGAAGTTTTGCGTCTGGCCAACTAACAGTCCATTTTGCATCTGCATTGAAGTGTTTACAGTAAAATACAGCACTCCCTCAAAGTTGTAGTAGTTTACTCCCGTGGCTGCAATTCTCGCAGTGCATTTGCAGCCGTTCTCAGTACTTAAGCAGCCGGCCCCCGGATTTTTTACTACATGCATTTTCTCAATTTCTTGTAAATGGGCGCTTTTTGGTTTGCAGTTGATGTGCTGAATAAGGGCCTTTAACAAGTTGAAACTGAAGTAAAAATAATTACTTAAAAAAGAAAAAAAAATTGACACGAAGAAGAATATATCTAGAACTGCAATCTCTCAAAATCAAAGATCTACACAACGTGGCCAGCAACAAATGGCTGCTGGCCAAAGTGAGACATTTGGCAGGAGCCGTTGGGATCCAATGGAGTGGTGAAGCTCATCAGATCACGTGCGCGTATTTGTTTTTAAGCGAACGACCGCAAACCATTCGGCAGCATGAACGGGGAAGACATCAAATTCGAATACTCCAATGAATGTGACCTCGAGATACACTGCTCACCGTTCGGGCTCAGTGGGGTTTACGTGAAAGTGCGGGGTACTAACATCATGGGCATTGGGTCCACCATGGGCCTTTTGACCGGCTCCTCCCAGGGCACGATACACTACAACGACAGCGAGGACTTGGTCAACCAGAAGTACAAGTTGTTCATTGTGGTTGACGACTTCGGCGAGCTCCGAATGGACTTTATCAAGATATTGCCTTTGAACGTGAACAGCGATGAGACGAAGGAAAACGGCCATGGTGACATCAACGATGAGGACACCGTACCACTGGCGATCTTCACTGGTGTTCTCCCGCAGGGTCGTCCCGAAAACATCGAGCCGTTTATTGGCATATTGTCTTTTGAGAAGGAATGACAGTGTTTCCCCAATAACGGGCATTTCCGTGTACCGCACGCACAGGTACAACTTTAAGCTTGGCAACGCTGGGCGAATGTCAAGATGTGTGGTAATGTGGAGGTGCTGATGAGGTCACGACTATTTATTGCAAGTTTGTTTCGTTTCAATTATAGAGAGGGCACGGGTCGATAGAGCTGATCCGGCTACTCAGTCTCAGGAAAAATGTCTGAGATGTTCAGATGGTGCTGTATAGTACAATAAGATTTATGTTTTGTCTACTATAGAGATTTGTAATCAAAGCTGCTGCTGACTTGATGTTTGGAGATACATTTGGTAAGATTTTTGTTGTTAGCTACTTTTGAGTATTTGTTGGATTGATTTTCTGTGAGTCACTTTGCACCGCGTTTTGCAACTATTTGGCTTCAAAGCCGAACAACCATGAATACCTATACACAAAATGTTGAGAAGTAAGAACTGAATATGAAAATTTTGGATTAGTGGAAAGTACATTTGAGAATCTCTTCATATTTTGTTTAAGTACAATAAATAAGTACCCCTATCATAGCAGACACAAGCACTGGATAAGTAAATGAAGTTTTGCCAACCAGACAACAAAACACTCAAAGGTGATCTTCAATCTCTATTCTACAATCGGATATACTTTCAAATGGTCAAATGGTCTAGGTATCTTCGTATTCTTCGCTTCGCTCAGAATACTCATGACATCACGCCTGCACATTCCCATCGGTTAACGCTGAAATCAGCGGAGACAAGCTCGGATGCAGCGGCACGTGACAAAGATTGTGGGGAGCCCCAGACCAAAGCCAGAACACAATTCCCAAAACTTCAAAACCCAACCACCACGTCAAATAACCAAAAACTACACGTGACAAAACCACCATACAAATAAGATTGGTCCGCGGAAACGGATGTCGGCCATTTCGTTCGCGGGGAAAGTGGGTCGGCCCCGAGGATAAGAAAAGAAATGACAATAGTGAGAATCCAAAATTTTCACAACCGAAATCCGTGCATTAAAAGATTTCCAGCCGTGGCCACCACTTAACCTTTATCATGCATGCTTGCTTACAAAGCTCTGCCATGTGACACGGCCCGGTGCGGATATAGTGGTAAAAGTAGGCCAAACATGAAAAAAAGCCGGCAGAATAGGAGAAAATAAGCTATACTGGTGCTTTCGAGTGGTGACGTCGTCAACCAATATTAAACATCCGTTGCCAAGGGCCAAATAATATTCGTCGGTGGTGGATTCCTTTTCACACTCCCGGACCTCGGTACAATGTGTGCAGGACAGACAAAATGCGGAGTCGCCTCCTTGTGTGAATGTGACAGAGTGCTATATAAAGTGCGGGTTCCCCGGATTTTTTTACAGCCAGATATATTTATTACCACAATATGGACAGACTCAACCAATTGGCCGGCCAGTTGAGCCCTTCTTCCGCTCAAGCCCACAAGCAAAAGAACCCTGACGATGTTGTTGTCGTTGGCGCCTACAGAACCGCCATGACCAAGGGTGGCAGAGGTAAATTCAAGGATGTTGGTTCCGACTACCTTTTGACCAAGTTCTTGGAGGCCTTTATCCAAAAGACCGGTGTGGATGTCAACTTGATTGAGGATGTTGCCTGCGGTAACGTTTTGAACAAGTCTGCTGGTGCCTTTGAGCACCGTGGTGCTTGTCTTGCTGCAGGTATTCCAAACACGGCTGCTTTTATTGCTATCAACAGACAGTGCTCTTCTGGTTTGATGGCTGTGTCCGAGATTGCCAACAAGATCAAGTGTGGTGAGATTGACGTTGGTCTTGCCTGTGGTGTGGAGTCGATGTCTGCCAACTACGGTGCAGGTGCCATTCCAACGGTGGACCCAGAGTTGCGGGACAACGATGAGATGAACAAGTGCTTGATTCCAATGGGTGTCACCAACGAGAATGTCGCTGACAAGTACAAGATTCCAAGAGCCAAGCAGGATGCCTTTGCCGCTGAGTCTTACAGAAAGGCCGAGCACGCTGTTGTTTCTGGTGCCTTCAAGTCTGAGATTTTGCCTATTGAGTCTGTCATCAGAGACGATGACGACGACGAGGACGAGGATGCCCCACCAAAGGTGGAGAAGATCATTGTCGACACTGACGAAGGTCCAAGAAAGGGTGTCACTGCCGAGTCTTTGGGCAAGTTGAAGCCTGCTTTCAAGGCCAACGGTTCCACCCACGCTGGTAACGCTTCTCAGGTTTCTGACGGTGCTGCTGCCGTTTTGTTGATGAGAAGATCTGTTGCTGAGGCCAAGGGCTACCCTATTGCTGCCAAGTTTGTCTTGTGCTCTGCTGTTGGTGTTCCGCCAGAAATTATGGGCATTGGTCCAGCCGTTGCTATCCCAACTGTGTTGAAGAAGACCGGCTTGACTGTCAAGGACATTTCTGTGTTTGAGATCAACGAGGCCTTTGCCGCCCAGTGCTTGTACTCTGCTGAGACGTGTAACATTCCTCAGGACAAGCTCAACATCAACGGTGGTGCCATTGCCTTGGGCCACCCCTTGGGCTGCACTGGTGCCAGACAGTACGCCACCATCTTGCCTTTGTTGAAGAAGGGTGAGATTGGTCTTACCTCCATGTGCATTGGTACCGGTATGGGTGCTGCCTCTATTCTCATCAGAGAGTAATGTATTTATAGCTCAATGAATGAATCACGGAGTGCTTTGTAGATCAGTAAGGGACTTCAAAACCGAAAAATGGATTTATTGAGTTTCATGGTGAAGCTAAAGTGTGGGGTAGCTGTCACGTGATTAGCATCAAGGGCGTGTGGCGTAGTTGGTAGCGCGTCTGCCTTGCAAGCAGAAGGTCACTGGTTCGAATCCTGTCTCGTCCATTATTTTTCCCATCTGGCTCTTTTATGTAGGCTGGGCTTCACGACTGATGTGCAGACAGTGCTACAATTCACGAGCTTGTGATCTCAGGCTATGCAGGCGGGGATTTAGACGCCGGTTAGACGACGCGACACGGTAGATTAAATTACAGGGGACCTACCGATTTGGGGGAAAAGAAAAAAGAGGACCCCGGATTGCAAAGAACCGTTTTCTTTGCAGACGTTGTGATTGGATGCAACGTGCCAAGGCAAAAATGCAACCCTGCGGCTCAACTTACGCGGGGGGTATCAGATACGGATTTCTGAAGCTTAATTCCAACGGGTGGCTCAAACAGGCAAAAGGAGCAGTATTTTTTAGAGAGAAGAATACAGCCGAGAAAAAATATTGGCTAAGCGCGGACCCGCGCACCGGTAGAAAGCTTAAAACTGGGATGCTGGTAATAAGACGTAATTAATATGACGAGGCTTTGAAGGGAGCTCACATACAAACCGGTGAGCCGAGGGACAGAATAGCATAGAGAAAACGACAGAGAAAAGAAGGGCGTGGTCCGCATGCCGCTAAAACGTTCAGCGGCGATTTCTGGGCACGTAACCCGCGGACCAGCAAACTTGTAAAGTGGCACTAAATATTACCAAGGTCTAGTTTCAGGGTTGGGTTTCCTCATTGGCTCGCTTATACAACAGCAAGTGAGCATGCCGATCTTTGGTGCCACCTCCGGCCGATGCGCATCACGCGGCTAGACAATGGCACGCAGGGGCAAGAGGGATTGGGAAGAGAAACAGCCATGCTGGATGGATTAAAGGATACTTCTATTTTAGTGAGTCTACTTAAAGTAAGAATAAGAGCGAAGAAGAAAGGAAAAAACGAAGAGATCCGGGGCGCAGGGGGGTGCCTCGGACCGTGCGACGCGCAGTTTATGTGTAGATCATCAGCAGATCACAGGGAAAGAGGCGCATAATCGGGTCATGGGGTTGACGAGCAATTACGGAGAAAATGTGGAGGGTATTTTGCGTAGAGAAATAATTTTGGGGAGGGCCAGTCTATAGACCGAAATGGTGCCACAAACAAAGCGTCCGCGCTGCAGATGCCCCTGGAAGAAGCGTCCGGATTGGAGAGGTGCGAGAAGTGTCTCACGACCAATTTCCCTGCGAAACACCTATGCAACAGGTGTAAAACAGGTGTGAAACAATCGTGAAACGGCGAGATTCCCATAAAAAACCCCGAAAATCGGCCGATCCAAGATCCAGTAGGCCAAAATCACCCGTTCCGCTTGCCCCGGAATCGTAGCTTGTAGCGTCAGCCGGCTTCCCTTTCCAAACACAGCCACAAGAGAAAATTTCCCTACCGCGGGGGAAGCTGCTTATATACACAATCATCGGTACTAGGCAGCGGTTATCACCATTTTTCCTCCAAGCTTGCCACCCCAAAAATACCCAAAGATGCTAGTGGCAAAGCGGAAAAAAGTGCTCCGTCTCGTGCTCATGCTGGTGACGGTGGTGCTAGCGTATCTGATGATATTGCTGATCAACCCGATCCGAGACTTTGCTCTCCGCTACCATAAGGTGGTGGTTTTGAATTTGCAGCTCTTGTACTCAAAGTACCAGCAGTTGGACTTGAAGCTCGACAGAAACCCTAAGTTCCAGAATGAGGTGACCCGGTGTGCCGAACAACATTTTAAAGACGACACGGAAGCGGAGTTGTTCTTTATCAACCCGCATTATACACCCCAGACGGCTGTGAATGCCCCATCTTATTTTGTGAAACTGTCTGGAAAAAACAAACCAGTCGTACAGCCACAGGACCCCCGGTTCACGTTGCTGGTGTACTTGCAGTGGATCCGCAAGCATCCTGGCGAAAAGGTGCCGTTCCACTGGTCCGACTGGGTCAATCTCTTTGACATCTACAAGTACATTTTGCTTCCGGCGGAGAAAAAGCCCAACTGCACGCTGCTTTTTGACTTGCTGGCCAAACCGCTGGTGATCAAGGGTCTGACTATGCGTCCCGTGGACGAGTACTGTCATGACGACCCAAAACACCCATTGGGATTCACGGTTTCTGGGTTTCCAGTGTCCCAAACAAGAAACAACATGCGTTTGCTAGGGAAGCTGTTTCTCTACCTGTCGTTTGCCTCTCCGGCCAAACTTATATTCCTCACAGACGAGCAGGGCTCGTACACTGTGGATGTGGACAACTACAAGGAGAACGACGTGAAGAACTCTCTTTTGCAGAACGGCATGGTGGAGGAGGTGTTGCATGAGTTGCATAGCAACAAGCTCGATGCGGTGCAGGCGTACAAGCTGCTTCTCAAGCTGAGGAAGCCAGAAAATGCCGATGGCGTCATGAAGGAGCCGGTGCTCCATTTGTCCGAAGACATGTTCTACGTGGATGCCCAAAAAGAGTTGGAGGGTGTCAAATCACAAGGTGACAGCCTCTCTCCTATGGATGAGAACTACTTGGACATGTTGGAGTACCTGACCAACACCGAAACGCCCCACAAGTACTTTGACGAAGCCAAGCTCGTCAACCTGGACTTGCTGAAGGTTTACGGAGAGCACCACGACTGGCGGTTCTTCAACGGACTTACTATAAATACTGACCAGCAGACGTTGGCGTTGCACCGGCTCATCAAAAACTACTTACATTTCTGCAGAACCCACGGCTTGGTCACGTGGATAGCCCACGGCCTGTTGCTTCTGTGGTACTGGAACGGCATGGCATTCCCCTGGGACGCCGATACCGATGCTCAGATGCCCATCCGTGACTTGTACCGGCTAGGCCGGGAGTTCAACCAGACGCTAGTGGTGGAGAATACAGGCATGAACGGCGAGTTTGTGGGCACCGGTTCCTTTTTCATTGATGTGGGTTCCTCCATCACCCACAGAGAACGTGGCAACGGCATGAACAACATTGACGCTCGTTTCATTGACATTGCCACCGGTCTTTACGTGGACATTACCGGCTTGGCTGCCTCTGAGGAACCAGCTCCTTCCCGGTACGACTTCTTGCTCCAGAACCACAAACCGGGAGAGGAGGAGCTGGAGACTCAAAGGAACATGATCAAGCAGACCTACAACTGCCGCAACCGCCACTTTGCCCTGCTTCTGGAGGTGCTGCCGTTGGTCATGTCTTCTGTGCAGAACCAGCTTGGCTACGTGCCCCTCAACTTTGGTCTTCTTCTAGACCACGAGTACCAGACCAAGGGGCTCATTGTCAAGAACTTCCAGGACTACACCTACGTGAGCAGCTTGCGCATCTGGATCCCAGACAAGGTGCTCTTGGAGTATGCACGTGACCCGGAGACTTTTGGGTCCATGGCAAAACGGGGGCTTCTGAAGAAAGAGAGAAAGACCATCGAAAACTTTAACGCCGACGACATGGCTGCGCTCATGAGGCACAAGTGGATTTTCCGTGAGTACGTGCTGACCCGGAAGTTCACGGATTTCCACAATCAGCAAATGACGCGTTTTTTGCGAAACACCATGGGCGAGTACCAAAAGCATATTCTGCAGTACGCGTCGCTGGATGACGTCAACCGCCCGCTCTGGGGCGACACGTTTATGGCGGGGATCGAAACCAATGGAATCCGCTACGATGAGGAGGTTGACCGGATTGGTGAGTTGGAGGAGCTTCTAAACACGTGAGCAGAGCCGCCCACGTGATAGCAAAGTCACGTTTGTGTGCTGCAGGAATTACGACCTGACATCGGGCACCGTGTACAGGAAATTTCAGAATGGGACCAGTGGTTGCTGTGCAGGAGCCTTCTCGTCAGGAGACCAGTACATTTTTCGCTCTGTGTGCAGTATTGACGGCCTGCATGGGGCTTCGAATTCTTCGGTGTTCGCTCCGGTCAAGGCTCAAGGGGCAATCTTGCGGCTGAGCGTGCTCTCCTTCACTGAGCTGACCAACAGCAACGCTTCCTTCACTCATCTCGTGTGCCTTTGCATTACGGCATTACGTATCTTATCATTATCAGCGTGTTTCGTTATGGAACATGCTCTGTACAATATAATCGGCATCATCATCACGGTAAATGCAACATGACAAGTTTCACATCTTTCCGTAGCAACTCAGCCTCGCTGAGCCAACCGGAACAATAGTGCTCAGGGAAGCTAAGGCCCCATGCGAAAAATAGAAACAGACGCGAGATTTTATCGCGGCCAGCAAATTGTTTACAGAAACCGGGACTAAGCCAAGAAATGCTAATCCTTTCATGTGGCGGGCTTCGCCTGTCGAAGCATTTCCGCATTCGGCCAATTAATGGAATAATCTGTACACACGTCCTGCATGTAAACGACAAAAGGAGCAACCCGCTGTGCCTGCAACGCTGCGGCACCCTTCGAGCGGGGCTATCTCCAAGGCGTCTCAAAAGCCCAGTTTGCCAGCTGTGGAAACTGGGAAAAGTGGAAATTTCTTGTCGTTGCCGCCGGCTGCTTTTGGCCGCCTATGCCCCTCTATCTCCTGGAGCGGCTTGGCAATTACCCCATCTAAACGCACTACGGAAACACGTACAGCATCGCCCCAGGCGTTCCTGCAGGCCCGTTTCTTTTTCGAGGAAAAACTTTGCCGCCGCAAAAGAAATTACACGATTTTCGCGCCCCTGGTATCATGCAGGATAAGCTCCTGCAGGACTTCGACACATATAAAGCGAGCCGTCCCCCAATTCCAAAAATTTTTCCCACCAACAACAACACAATGCAATTCACTTCCGCTGTTATCGCTTTGTTCGCTGCTTCTGCCGTCTCTGCTAAGACCCACCACAACGCCACCGCTGGTAACTCCACTGGTGTTGCTAACGGTACCAACGGTACCAACGGTACCAACGGTACTAACGGTTCCAACGGTTCTGGTTCCGGTTCTGGCTCTGGTTCCAGCTCTGACTCTGGTGCTCAACAGGTTGTTGGCGCTGGTTTGTTCGGTGCTGCTGCCGCTGCTGGTGTCGCTTTGTTGATCTAAGACTTTCCGGCGTCTCTTTGTTAGAAGTTGCTCATTGGAGAGTTTTGATATAGTCGCGAGCGATATATACCTTTGGCGTTTAATCTAATTCAATCTTAATATTCATCTGCCAGCAGGTGACATAATTTATTGTTCTACTATGTACGCAATATAAAAAAACGAAATATTTTTTACTGTAGTGGGAACTTCCCATCTAGCGCGAATAGAGGCGAAATGTCACGCCCGTGGTCCTGCACCTACCGAGCGTGCATTAATTGGTGCAACGCGGCTCCGCCAATTAACCACTTTCGTGCTGCCGGCTAAAGCCCCGCTCAATTCGGATTATCTTGCCCGCACCACGTGCTGAAGTGAGCGTCTCGGCTTAGACGCACTACCTTTGTGTCATACACGACCAGTGGCGACTCACCTGATATTACACCCACTTCAAACCCATAGTACCATGTTTACCGGATTAGTCGAAAAGATTGGCTCCGTGCTTGAGTACAACCGTACAGATACCGCCGAAGGAAATGGCGTCAGTCTAGTTATTGGTGATTGTGCCGAAATTCTTGGTGATGTCCACCTTGGTGACTCCATCTCCACCAACGGCGTTTGTCTCACTGTCACCGAATTTGACGACAAGAAAACGTGGTTCAAAGTTGGAATTGCTCCAGAGACACTTCGAAGATCTAATCTCGGAGACTTACGGAAAAACTCCAGAGTCAACCTCGAAAGAGCCGTCACTTCGGAGTCTAGGCTCGGCGGTCACGTTGTGCAGGGTCATGTGGATACCGTTGCCGAGATTGTGGAGAAGAAGCCAGACGGCAACGCCATCGCTTTCACTTTCCGCTTGAGAGACCGTGAGAATATTAACTACATTGTTGAAAAGGGCTTTGTGGCAGTTGACGGCACCTCGTTGACTGTGACGGCTGTGGACTACCTGCAGGCCACCTTTTCCATAATGTTGGTGACATATTCCCAAGGGAAGGTGATTATGCCCGAGAAAGCCCAGGGGGACTTTGTCAATATCGAGGTCGACTTCACTGGTAAGTTGATTGAGAAGCAGATCGAGTTAACCTTGAACGGGCAGCTCAAGAACGAGAACTCCCCGTTGGTCAGCTTGATCGAAGGTATCGTCGAGAGAAAGCTTGCACGGCTGTAGATGTTATTTATGAGTACACGTTTACGAAACTTAGTGTAGGGTGCTTTATTTTAAAAATCTTATTAAAAAGTAAGAGCCACGTTTAATGCAAGTCTTCAAGATCCACGTTTAACGCAAGTCGTTAATTTCCCAGTGCGGCAAAAAGATTGCAGCACCACAATTTCCCATATGGTCTCCCACTATAGTACTCACTGTGGCCCTAAGTGGCTTGACGCTCGTTGATCGGACGGGAAACAGTATTTTCCACTTGGTATGGCCGCAACCGTAAGTTTTGTTTTTCAGCGGGTCACACCACAGAGAACAAGAATACTTCTGCTTATGATTGTCATCTGAGTCTGAGCTCTGATGCTTCTGCATTGACCAGGGAAAACTATTAAAGTTTTTTTTTTTTTTAAACGACAGCATTAGTATTAACCTATGTTTGAAACACTTAGACATCCGGATATCTTGATAGTATACTTCCAATACGCCGCTGTTGGATTATGGTGTTGATAACTGGCTCTTCTAATATGCAGTACATTTACTTGGGGTGATTAGGTACCATTCAATGGGAGTGAAAAAGATGAAAATAGGGCAATTGTACCCTCAAAGTTAATAGAAGTGTAGCTAATAGGTAAACATTTCATCAGAAAGTTATAAACTTCATTGGCATCCATAGTACCGCCCTAGATGGTGGACCTGCAGCTGTTTATACTTGCGGACGACCAATATAATAACCAAAAAGCTCCAAATTAAGCACGATCACTACACCTATCATATCTACTGCTTTCTAAATCTCTGTTTTGTGCAAATAACTCCCCACTCTCCACTCCAATATTCTCTGGGCTCGCGTGAGTTGTTATGATCTCCGCACGACAGCGGCAAATGCGAAATCACAGCTCACCACAGCACCACCAAACTACCAACCTACACTGCAAATATGGATATCGTGCTTGGTGTGAGAGTGAAGGACGCCACGCTTGTGGCCACATCGAAGGCATTCACAAGAGGCATCTCTGTGCTCAAGGACACAGACGACAAAACCCGTGTTTTGAACCCCCACAACTTGCTAGCCTATACTGGAGAAGCTGGCGACACCACACAATTTGCCGAATACATTCAGGCCAACGTGCAATTGTACACCATGAGAGAAGACGGCATTGAGCTCTCTCCCAAGGCCACGGCGTCATTTGTGAGGAACGAGCTTGCCAAGCTGATTCGGTCGAGAAAGCCGTTCCAGGTGAATGTGCTTCTTGGCGGGTTTGATGCCAAACTGGGCACTCCAACGTTGAACTTGATCGACTACTTGGGCACCCAGGTCGAGCTTCCGTACGCTGCACACGGCTACGCTGCTTTCTACACCTTGTCTCTTTTCGACAGACACTACCGCCCAGACATGGAGGTGGCAGACGGATTGAACTTGCTTAGGATGAGTTTAAAGGAGTTGCAGACGAGAATGCCCATTGAGTTCAAAGGTGTGTACGTGAAGGTGGTGGATAAGGACGGCATCAGGGATATTGATTTGCAACTGGAGAACTGAGAGGCTTCCGAAGCTGCTGAGTTGTTTTAGAGGCTAATCTCTCTTGCATTCCGAGTATCTAACGACAGCTTAATGAATGTGTCATGTATTTCGTGTAGAAGATGGGTTCTAAATGTAAGCCAATTGTCTGCATCACTCAACAGATAGTTCTGTTGATTACGTCAGCCCGATAACTCTGTGAGCTACTGGAATAACAAAGTAATCAAGAATGAAGCTACTGTGAAAGATGAAACCTTTTTAGCAAAGTGAGGCTTCTGTAGAAATTTGTATTTTGGGAATCGAGTACACACAGATGGAAGGCGCTCTGATATTGCAGCCAAAACAAAGACATCTAGGGCATCCTACACAACATTCGTGAATACAGAAAATCAAAGTTGGTAGAGCTAATTCAAATAGTTAATAGCTGAAACAGATATTATTTTCCTAAACATAAATATAGAATTTGTTCCATGTTCGGACCTCGATCTCTCCTACATATAACACAGTATATCACCATCTCAGAACCATTGCAAACGGCATGAGCCAGAGTTCAAAAATCTCCAAATGCATTCTACAAAATCTTGGAATTCCAGATGAGGACTCTGTTCTAGCGAAGTTCATTCAGAATTTGTATCAGTCTGGTTCCACATACGACCAGTTCCTACGAAACCTCAATGATAACGGCGGAGATGAGTTTCCAGAGTCTTTCAAGAAAGAGGTGTACGATATTTTGCAGGTGAAGGACGAACCAACAGATGACAGCAATGGAAGTATTAAGAAAGAACCAGTGGTGAAGGAAGAGCCCTCGGAAGCTGTGAAAACCGAGGAACCAAACCCCAAGATCAAAGATGAGTTCCGAGGATTGGCCCTACCGAACCGCCAAATTAAGACAGAAGAACCAGCAGTCAAATTTGAAAATAAACCAGAACTCCCGCGTATTGGCGGTGTCTACCGTGGCACAGTTACCAACATTACCGCCTTTGGAGCATTTGTCAGAGTGAATGCCCCCGGATCTCTAACAGGACTCTGTCATATTCTGAAACTACTGTACGATGGGCGGAGAGTGCGCCATCCAGAGAACGTGGTAAAACAGCATCAAAATGTTTTTGTCAAAATTGATGATATCCAAGGCGACCGGGGCCGGGTCTCGTTGCTGATGACCGGAATTGACCAGAATACCGGGGTTGATCGTTCTGGAGAGCTCCAAACGCGCGGGCGACGGATGGAGCAGCCGAAGAAGAAGCGGAGGTTGACTTCTCCGGAACGCTGGGAGATCAGGCAGTTGATCAGCCTGGGTGCTGCACGTGCCTCGGACTACCCGGAGTTAAACGGAGCTAACGGAGTTAACGAGGATGATGAGGCTGGTCCAGCTGCCCTCAACGATGATGATGTCGAGCTTGATGTGGAGTTGAACACCGCAGAGCCAGAGTTCTTGAAGGGGCAACTCGGCAGAGCTTCCACCTCTATAACACCCATGCAAATTTTGAAAAATCCAGAAGGCCTGATGAATAGAGCCGCCATGAACGGATCCAAACTCGCTCAGCAAGTCCGTGAGGAGAAACAGGATGCAGCCAAGTCTGCAGAAAGGGATCAGAGAGTGGCTAACTCCGATACCTCTGACCCGATGGCTGCCAAATCAGGAAACCCAGCTGCGGTAGCTGCCCAAAACAGATTTATCTCCGAGTGGAAGAAGCTGCAAAATAATGTTCAGTACGGGCGGAAACCAGCAAAAGTGCCTATTTCTGAGCAGCGGAAGCAGCTTCCAGTGTATGCCATGCGCTCGCAATTGATCTCAGCGATCCAGGAGAACCAGTTTTTGGTTATTGTTGGTGAAACAGGTTCTGGTAAAACTACCCAGATTGTGCAGTACGCCTACGAAGATGGCTTGAACATCACCAAGAACCCAGATGGAACCATGTCGTCAAAAATCATCGGTTGTACTCAGCCAAGAAGAGTGGCAGCTGTATCTGTGGCCAAAAGAGTGGCCGAAGAAGTTGGCTGCAAAGTGGGCCAGCAAGTTGGTTACTACATTCGATTTGAAGACGAAACCGGGCCTGAAACGAAAATCAAGTACATGACAGATGGTATGCTCCAAAGAGAGGCACTTATTGATCCAAAAATGTCCAAATATTCGCTTATAATGTTGGACGAAGCGCACGAGAGAACTGTTGCAACAGATGTGCTTTTTGCTCTACTCAAACAAGCCTGCAAAGCAAACCCTGATCTCAAAGTCATTGTCACTTCGGCCACCTTGAATTCGGAGAAGTTCTCTACTTACTTTAACAATTGTCCAATTTTGCAAATCCCTGGAAGAACTTACCCTGTGGAAACTATGTTCTCCAAACAGCCTGAAATGGATTACCTAGCAGCAGCCTTGGATTGTGTGATGCAGATTCACGTGAGCGAAGATAATGGAGATATCTTAGTTTTCTTAACTGGTCAAGAGGAAATCGATACTGCGTGCGAGGTGCTCTATTCAAGAGTCAAAACTTTAGGACTGGCAATTCCGGAATTGCTCATTTTGCCTGTGTATTCGGCTCTTCCCAGTGAGATGCAGACCCGTATTTTCGAACCAGCTCCACCAGGCGCTAGAAAAGTCGTTTTAGCAACCAACATTGCTGAAACCTCGATTACTATTGACGGAATTCGGTACGTTGTGGACCCTGGATACGTGAAAATCAACGCATACGACCCAAGAATCGGAATGGATCTGTTGATAGTCCTGCCAATTTCTCAAGCACAGGCGAACCAAAGAGCTGGTAGAGCAGGAAGAACTGGTCCCGGCAAATGCTTTCGCCTATACACAGAAAACGCGTTCAACAATGAGATGTTGCCCAATCTGATTCCTGAAATCCAGAGGCAGAATCTTTCACTTACCATTCTCATGCTTAAAGCAATGGGCATCAACGATTTGATCTCGTTTGAATTTATGGATCCACCACCTCCACAGACTATGGTGAATGCACTCCATGATTTGTACACTTTGGATGCATTGGACGAAAAAGGATACCTTACCCAATTGGGAAGGAGGATGGCCGAGTTCCCTATGGAACCAGCATTGGCTAAAACTGTGATTGCTTCTGTGGAATACGGATGCACAGAAGAAGTTCTCATAATCGTGGCCATGTTATCTGTTCAGCTGGTATTCTACCGGCCAAAAGATAAGCAAAATGTGGCTGATCAGAAGAAACAGCGTTTTCACTCCATTCACGGAGATCATCTTACTCTTCTCAACGTGTACAGAGCGTGGGAGCTACAAGGGAAATCCTCTGGCTGGTGCAAAGACAACTTTATTCATGAAAGAAGTTTGAAAAGAGCTCTAGATGTTCGGAAGCAACTCCTTTCCATCATGCGCAAGTTCAGGTTACCTATCTTATCTGTTGGCGGTGACACAGTTAGCATCCGCAAGGCCTTCTGCTCCGGCTTCTTCAAAAACTCAGCTAAAAGAGATCCCCATGATGGTGTTTTCAACACTCTTATTGATAATACTCCTGTTTCTATGCATCCGCTGCTGTCGCTTATGAACAAGTCTGTGGAATACGTCATCTACCACTCTGTTCTTCTCACCACAAAGGAATACATGCAATGTGTGAGTGTCATTGATGGAAAATGGTTATTGGAGCTTGCCCCTCGTTTCTTCAGTAAGGGTGACCCAACAAAGCCTTCTAAGTTCAAGCAGAGCAAGAAGATCACGCCATTGTACGACAGATTTGCTAAGGATCAGGATGCATGGAGATTAACGTCGCATATTGAGGCCAAGAAGAAGGCCTTGGAGTTGTTAAACGACAACTAAGGGTATCTAAAAACAACTCTATTGATTCATTTACTTGGCTACGTCCGAGTATAACAGGCATATATTCACGTACTCACTCATGCCATCAACAAAAGTGCTCCAATACCAGCCACCCCAGCTATGTAACTCGCTTCCCTTTGCGCTGTGGAGTTCTTTGTTGGCCCGTTTTTTGGTTTTGATGTGGGTACACTAATTTTTGGCATATTAAATGGAAAATTCGGTATTGATTTTTCGTAGTGAAAAGTAGGCGGAAGCATCAAATAGCCTAAAGAGGAATTGCAATTGCTTGAAGCATTACTGTTTAAGCGACCCCATAACCTTGAGCTGGCTTCAGTCAGCCTTTGAAGATTGTTCTCTTCTTTACTTATAGTCTTCAAATCGGTAGGGACTTCTTCGTAGCTACTGGCAAATTCTCTTTCCATTTGTATTCTCTTAAAATGAGTTGAAAAGTAACTAAAGGACTTCTTCTCTGATAACTTCTTCGCTATTTGGCTCGATGTGCCGTAATTTCCCAAAAATTGGTCACCGACATGGTGTCTACTATTACGGTGTGGGCCTTCAGTGGAGAAAGACACGGCGACTGCAATAACAGCCAAAATATGAACTCTCATTTTTGAATATGTAACAATAACACTCTTGAAGAGAAATAAGAAAGGAAATTGGTTGTTTTTTGAAATTTTAGTTTGAAATGTACGCATAACGAGATTTTCAAATTGCAGATCACGGAAAAACTCCGTGAGAAACTAGCATATATTTTGGAATGTTTTACTGTAATATATGCTGTTGCATATTGATGTGAAACCATAGCTTTTCTTAGTCGCCCGGCCCCTTTCAGTGGCGAAAACTACTTAAGGAATCTTTTTCCTTCTACCTCTTCGGTTGGGGGTTAATAAAAGGGTTTTGGATTCCCCGATTAGTCTACTTCTCTTGTATGCTAATTTTATTAAATCAATCTTTACAAAATTGCGGCTGCCGGCAGCCGAGACCTTTGCTGTTGTGCCTCGAGACGTGCAAGAGGCATCTCCTTTTCCAAGACTATATCTAGATAGCTAGACCAGTTGACTTGGGGAAAACATTATTGTCAGCAACAGATCTCAACTTATCGCTCATTGATCCTGCTGAAGATGGTGAAGAAGCAACCCTCTTTTCATCGGAGGATTTCAAAGTGGTGGCCTTCTTCATCAATGCCAATGGACTGCTATCGATCAGAGATAGAGGCGTATCCTTTGTGTTGGAAGAATTACTTGAGCTTTTCTCGTCTGATTGCAGACTTGGCAGCTCTTCAAAGATCTTCAGGAGGTTCCTAGGCTCACCCCCAATTACTTTATTTCCAGAAGGCAAGGCTGTCACTGTGCCAAATGGAGTCCAGTCAGGTGTACCACAGTCCACGATGTTTCTTTTCTCCCATTTTTTCTGAACTCTTTGTGCATCTTCAGCTAATGAAGTTTCGGTTTTTTGTTTTACTGGAGTCTTTGGAGTAGTAGTTATGGAGCTCCTTGGGCTCCTGAGTAGCATCCCCGGTGACTTTGAGGTTGTTTTTGCTGGTGACTTAGGGCTAGTCTTTTTAAGAGGACTAGGGCCATTGGCTGCTTTCGTTTTTGAGCTCGTTTTTTTCAAGCTCTTTGTGCTATTATTAGTTGGCAACTTTGGCTGAGCTTTAATTGGAGTGCCTGATATTGGTTTCAGATTCTCAAACGCCTTTCTGGCAGCAGCTTTTGCTGCCTCGTTACTCGTGGTTGGTGCTACATCTGGTTTAACCTTTGGAGCACAAGCCTTAGATTGAACAAATCTAGTGACTTTTTGAGGGATTGCAACTGGTTTAATGTCTTGCTGCGGCTTAAAGCAGTTGCTCTGAGTCTTCAATTCCTTTTTATTTGGGGAATTGCTTTTCAATTTTTGTGGAGGGGTGTTCAGTTTCGGAGTTTTCGAAACCAATAGTTGCTGACGGGGTTCTGAATTTGTCTTCATCCTGCAACTTGGCTGCTTCAGTCTGTGATATTGGGATTTTTGAATCAGTGGAGGTTGTGGTTGAGGCTGCATTTTGGTAGCGGTTCTCTTCGTGTCTTTGTGAGCGCCAACTTGATGGGTTTCCAAATCCCGGGCCTTTGAGATTCGTGAAAGGGCTTTCTCGTGTGCCATTCTTTTAATCTCAAGGTTTTGTCTCTCCATTTCTTGGGTTTTCAATTTTCTTTCATAGTGCTTTGCCTTGATATTCACTCTTAATTCCTTAAGATTGGGCTTCACCGATTTAATACCATTGACCACTGGCTTTGTTACTTGGACAATTGATTTTGGCCAAGATAAGTGCTTCATTATACCTGACTTCTTTGCGTTAGCCTCTTCAAAAAGGCCATCTAAATAGGCCTCATATTCGGGGTCCATTGGTTTGTCGTAGTAGGCGAACTTATTGTGATTGAACATTTTTTAGCTTTGGTATATGCGTTGGTATTTGACTGTGGTTCAAGATAAAAAAAAAAAAATAAACAGGGAAAAGAAAATTCAAAGTATTTATGGATTGAGTACAAAAAGTTTCCTCGTTTTAGCTCGCCACAAACACCATTTGCAACCAGGTCTAGGCGAGCGCGGAGAAAGTACAGAGCTGCATGAGAAAGGAAAGTCCAGGAAAAATGCAACGAAACACCACAAAACACGACGTTTTGTTCGAAAAATCTAACAATAAGTCTTTGCTGCTTATCAAATCAAATTGGTCAATTGTTATAAAAATCTTCGCAAAACTTTTCAATTGAGTCTGTTGGACTGTCGATTGAAAATAGTTACTCAAAAATGTCTCATTCGAGCACTCCTAATTCATGGAGAGAAAACCTCCTGCTTTCGTGCTAGAGCAAAACTAGAAAAGCATCTACTGCAAATAGGAGTCGAAAGGATATTTCATTCTGTCCGCCAATAGTTTCCAACAATGACTAAAAGTATCATTACACAGGACATGTCAGGATAATTCTATTTAGACATACCAAGTTCAAAAGAAGCCTGTATGAGAGCATTATCATACGTACGGAGTTTCCCCAGATATGTGATATTTTTTAAGCCGCGATACAGAAGAAAAGGTTTTGGTCCCGCAGAAGGAAACTACTCTTTCACACGTGATGATGTCCTGTGTTTGCAACCACCTTCCGACTGCCTCCATTCACAAACAAAAAGAGAAGTCTTTGTGGTTTCAAAATATTTAACGAGCCTGGTGCCTCCAAAGGACAGTTTTTCTTTTTCTTCACTCCAATTGGCACCTATCCAGTCTTCAATTGCTTCTAAAAACCCTAGCTTTTTAAAACTTTACTTAATAAATTTCCTTAAAATATGAACCAAACCAGTTTCATTTCATTTGACCAGGGCGCTCAATTCCCAATAACTTCTATTGGTCCAAATCCATACCAGAATGTTGCAATAAGAACGGTATCAATACCAATTGACCCAATGGTTGGAAATATGAAGCTCGTCGACGATACTCAGGAGATGGCAAACTTCATTGCTAAGTGTTCTATAACCATTGCAAAGAAGGAGGAAATGGCATCTTCTGCCTTCACAACTTTTGTTAGAGACACTCTTGTGAAGACCCAGTTGCACAGAGCTACAATAGCAATTGGTTTGCAATTTTTCAATGTCTTTATTGGTGCCGAGAGAACAAGTGAAGAAGAGAAAATTCTAATCAAGTTAAGTGTTTGTTTTCTTTTTGCAAGAAAATTTGAATCCAAGATTACCAACAAAAAATGGTCTCAAATAACAGGTACCTCCTTGAAAGAAATTGATGTCGAGTTGAGTAATTTAAAGGATACTGGAATCAGAATAGACGCAGCCGCTGTTGTGGAAAAGTTTGAAAGATGCTGGAACATGTGGAAGCCAAAACCAAGCAGAAGCTCACCAATTGATGGTGCTTCTCCTTTAAATACATTACATTTTTCGCCAGTGGGCAATTATGCATGGGGCCAATTCAGCCCCGAAGTTTGTCAAAACTTTGTCCCACGTCAGGCCTTCTTCCCATCTCCTCCCCTTCCCCCTCACGGTTTTCCTTTTGCACCACCTCCGCCACAACCTAATACAAACATACTTGGACAAAGCAATTACTTTGACAATCAAACGCTTCAAAAAGTACCGTTACCTCACCCCCAACCAATTAGAATTCAAAGGGCTTCAATTCTTGACTACAGTCCTTGAACAGTGCACAATGTACCACCGGGAGGGCTGCGGGACAGTGTGTTGCCAAGAATACAAGTCAATTTTAAATAATAATGCAATCAGTAAATGATCAACCCAATAGCTTCTAGTACAAATAAAAAGCATTCTATTACTCTACGACAGCGTAAACTCAATAATTATGGTGTTCTGAAGATACAAGGTTTCCGCTATATTTGAGGGCAAGTATTCATTTCTCAAACTATCAAAACATATCTTCAACAACTCTATGAGTGCAAGAAAAAAACTTTGAAAAGTAAACCTAAATCTCAGCTTTCTGCTGGAAAACGGATTCTCAGCGATCCCATAAGCATAACTCATCAAAGAAAAACTTTGCAAGTGACGTTAATGTAAATGGAAAACTACCATCAATAATTCCCAATTTACATTAACAAAGCAACAAAGCCAACCAATCCGCCCATGAGACCGGCGACATTACGAGCTGCAACACCCTCAAAGGCGCTGAGTATAGGGCTGGTATCATTGACGACTGAGCTAATGGCGGAACCGGCAACACTAAACAAAGAAGGAAGTGGCACAGAGGCTGCTTGGCCACGGGTTTTTGAAGTCAATGGGCCATGGGTGATTGAAGGAAAATCTGGAATACTGTGCTTTGAGGTAAGAGGCGTGGTCGAAGCTGCATGCTTCGTAGAGATTGGGGCACTGAAAAAAGGTGTTGGGGCAGAAGAGTGGAGAGGTTCAGTAGGAGAAGAAATATTCCAAGAAATACTTGGAGGCTCAGTTGGGGTGGGAATAAGAAGTTTTGAAGATGGCTGCAATGTGGCAACTGCTTCTTTCCTAATTTTGATGTGGTGACACTCCGAACTAGGCTGCTTCTCGCCAATCGCGACAACTTCTTGCTTTGTTAAATTAGATGTACCCTCTGTACTTTCGCATGCCCACAAGGGCTTTTCAAATTGCAAGTTTCCCTGATGGTCGAACTCAAAAGATCTTGGGTGTACATCATTGCCAAGTACAAGGTGCTTACCATCTTCACCCAAATGCTGGACAGACCCAGTTCCATTGAGAGTAAGGCGCTTATGGGAGTTGTAATCAAACAACTCAGGCAATGCCCCAAGACGTAATAACAGGGGGCCATTGCCTGTTTTTACAGTGCCTAAATATTTGTCACCAAGATGATCCGAGTCAACCTTAAGGTTGACGAGCTCGGCTTGAGTGGCGGCGGCGAAGAAAGCGAGAGGAAGGAGTTTCATTTGAGAGAAGACACAAGAATATACTGATGAGAAGAAGAAAAAAAGTGGTACACAATTTAAAAAATCTAGAGGTATTTATACTTTGGCGGCTAGCAGAGATTATTTGCAGCCATTTAATTATAGTACTTGAGACACTCGCGCATGAGGAATGGTGGCTGAAACATGCATGGTCTTTGAAGAACAATAGGAAATAGAGCCTAGTGAAGCACTATTTAGAAGCACCTTTACTTGCGTTGGTATAATTTCTTGGCTGACATCAAATTCTGCTTTTATTTTTTAGATCTTGATGAAAATCGCTGGTATTTTGGGTAATAGTTCAGCCGAAAATCTTCCAAGCCGATCAGAATAGTAATTTTAGTAAGGAAATATGACCATTTGCATGGTACAGGAGTTTCAGACCTCAATGGACATCAATTAGCGCTCAAATTTGCAGCCTTCTATTTTGTAATTAGACTTAGTATAAAAACAGTATGGAAAGCTACAAAACAAGAGAAGAATCAAACAGGTTAACAAAATAGAAAAAAAAAAAACGATTGGAGGTGAGTGAAAATGTGGACTTGAAGGTGAGAAATGTAGCCCGAGCCAGCACGGCCTACATAAGCGGAGCAAAAAAATACATTTTAAGAAACAATGAAATCTTGAAATTCAGGTCATAAAAATGGGTGACCGGGTTTCCTTGCCAAAAGAAATATAAATCCCTTATCCACGTGCTCAGAAATGTCCTACACAAAACACGGCTCGGAGACTTCGCCGATTTGAGCGGTTTTTTGCAGCAGGGTCTTCTCCGCATCCGTTAGTCCATGCCAGCGCCTCGTGAGATGGTTTCGCTTCCCGATCCGCGTTTTCTACGCGTTCATTGTCTTGGTCACAATGACTTCCGAAAGGGTACTTGCAAAAATGGCAGCCATGAAGGCAAGAGAAAGATTCAAAGACCGTAGTATTAAAAATTTGATCATGGCTGCAATTTTTTTTTTCTAACGCAGGAACAACAGCAATTTGCCCCTCCGATGCAGTGTCAGAATCTGCTGCCATCATGACTGCTTTTTTTTTTACCCCACACTCGGTTCCTGCGACAGAGAGGTACGGAGGTTTCTCCTCCATTCTTGATCATGTGTCAATGGCAGTGACTAGCTTTAGCCACTAGCGGTCCGCTCATTTGTTGCAAAACTTTTCTTTTGTTCACGCGGTTTTTGTCTTTAAGCCTAGGCTTTTCTTCTGGTACTGGTTTTTTCTTGGTTCCCAATGAAAAGCGTCAGAAGCGCAATCTCAGACCGTGTCAGCTTGTACTCGGCTGGCCCGGGTTTCGCTGGCTCTGGTGTGAAGCCGCTCCGGAAGCGGTTCGATCCTTCTCAACCTATAGCCGAAGCAGAGAATGACACCAACTCCATTTTGCCATGTGAGCCGTTGGAAATTGTCGATGGGGAGTTGGTAGACCCAAGTGGTCGTAAAAGAACCCTAAAAGGGATAAACGTGGATGCATCAATGAAACTTCCTGCAAAGCCCTTCATCCCTCTGTATGAGGGTGACTCTGGTGATCCTAATAGTGTCTTCTTTGATGGAGAAAATGTCTCGTTCGTGGGTAGACCTTTCCCTCTAGAGGAGGCTGAAGCACATTTGAACAGAATCAAGCTGTGGGGATTCAACACCATCCGCTACTTGCTCACGTGGGAAGCCATTGAACACGCTGGTCCGGGCAAGTATGATACTGAATTCATACAATACACAATCGATATGCTCCGAATCATCCACAAAGTTGGTGGAATCTATGTGTTTCTTGAGCCGCACCAGGACGTGTGGCTGAGATACTCTGGTGGATCTGGGGCTCCTCTTTGGACCCTCTATGCTGCTGGTCTCCAGCCAACTAGGTTCAATGCCACAGAAGCTGCAGTTCTTCAAAACAACCCAAAGTACGATCGGGCATGGGACCACGAGTGCTACCCAAAGATGCTCTGGACAACCAACTACAACCGGTTGGCTCTGACGGTGATGTTCACATACTTTTTCGCCGGCAATACTTACTTTCCTCATTTAAAGATCAACGGCCAGAATATCCAGCATTTCTTACAGAAATACCATCTTCGTGCCCTCAAGTACTTATGGAAAGCAGTGGTAAATCTGTGTCCTGATTTGATCGACGATGGTACCATTCTTGGGTTTGAGTCAATGAATGAACCTAATATGGGGCTCGTGGGCCATGAACATCTTGGCCAACTTCCTGCCAAACAACATTTGCGCCTCGATACAACTCCAACAAAGTATCAATGCTTCAGGCTTGGCATGGGTCTTCCTTGTGAATTGGCAGTTTATAAAATCACAGTTTCTGGTCCACAGCAATGTGGTACGCGGATAGTGGACCCGAAGGGCGAGAGAGCGTGGCTTCTGCCCGATGAAGCTGCTGAAATCGATGCTAAGTACGGCTGGAAACGTACTGGCTTCAGAATTGGCGAGTGCCCTTTTGCTCAGCTTAAGATTTGGAGATGGAATAAAAACATCGACTGGGAGAAGCTCAAAACGATGACGCAGGAGGAGCGGATACACTTGAGTCGATATGAGTGTGAACTTTTGTCACCAAATTACTTCAACCAGGTCCTGCCTCGCCTAAACTTCCAGGTTGTTGATGACAAGCTCCCAGAGAGAATCGATCTGCATTTCTTCATCAACAACTTGTTTGTGGAGTATTTCATCAAATTCAAACAATTCGTGCGGACTATTCTGCCGCTGCTGTTTGTGTTAATGCAACCACCGGTACTTGAAATTCCTCCAGCTCTTAAAAATGATTCTCGTGGCATCGTTGACGACAAAATCTTGTATTGCCCACATTACTATGATGGAATTTCGCTTCTTTTCAAAACCTGGAACGAGAGATATAATGTGGATACTTTGGGAATAATGAGGGGCCGGTACTTCAATCCTGTTTTGGGGCTTGTCGTTGGAGAACGAGCCATCCGAAACTGTATCAAGAAGCAATTCTGCGAAATCAAGGCAGAGTGCAAAGAGTACTTGGGAAATATCCCTGTGCTTATGTCAGAAACGGGTATGCCTTTTGATATGAATAATAAGAGAGCATATGAGGATCGCCGGTACACACTGCAGACGAAAGCAGTGGATGCGTTAGCTAATGCACAAGAAGGTGCTGGAATGCACATCACATGGTGGTGCTACTCGTCCCTAAATTGTCACAAATGGGGTGACCGGTGGAACAACGAGGACTTTTCTTTCTGGCTGCCTGAAGATCGCGATTTGGCGTTTGATGATGATGATGCCGAAACAGCCGTTTCACTGGCATCTAAGAAAACTGAAATCACTCCGCTGGTGAAAGCTATAAGATCAATGAGAGAATCAGCTGGTCGTCTGAGTTACCTTAGAACGAAGCTCAACTATCATACGAAGCGGTTTGTACCACAGCTTTTTAAGAAATCTGTTTTCTATGATGAGGATGACGACTTCTTGGATGATGGTTTCGAGGGTTCTGTGGAAAATCTGACTCTTATTTCAGTTTCCGCTGATAACCTCCGTTACAAGCATTTGAAAAATTGTTATCCTTCTCCGGATGGGGTTAGGGCTGCTTCTGCCGTTTTCCGCCCCTCTTTGCTTGCCACCACCGGAACCACAAAGGCCACAGAATTCGATATGAAGTCACTGCGTTTTGCTTTGACGCTCACTATAAATGAACAATTGGATGAAAAAACTTTGGAAAAGTGTCCTACCGTGATTTATGTTCCAAAATGGCACTATCCTTACTTGAACTACTCTGATATCTACTTGACGTCTGGACACGTTAAATACAACGAGAGGCTTGAATACTTGGAGTGGTACCACTACGATTCAGATGATGCAGCCACTACCACGAGCTCTTCTATGACCAGACCCTCAAACGAGGAAACAATCATCATCAAAAACAACTCCGGAAGGTACGAGGATATCAATTCCAACGATGATAATTGTTCAATAGTGTAAAGTTATTAGTTGTTCGAATGATAAGGTGAACTATGGAATGCCATTCATATGTGTTTGATTTTCAAGTCTTGAAAGATTTTTTTGATGTTGGTTCACTCTGGTGAACCAAAAATAGGGTTTTATGGGGAATAATGAGATGGTTGAAGAGGTTATTTATAAGGTCTAGATTGGGGTTTTTTTCTGGGTCGATGCTTAAATTCAGCAAGTTTTTTGCTGGTCGTCCCTAGAAATTAAGAGTATCGTTTTTTTGAATTAAGTCTGACTTTAAAGTCACATGTTGTGCTTATACTCGGCTGCTCGATTTCAAGAAAGTACTGATTTTTATAGAAATAACAAAAAAAAAAAAAAAAAAAAAAAAAGCACGCATTGTAACAAGACAAGTCTTGGAGGAGCCGACGAATTAATTCGTAGTTTACAAAACCAATTACTCCAAAAACATTCCTATATTATATTACTTTGATGATTAAGACTGGAATCCAATGACAGAAACAATAATATTCATGTAGTTTTCAAACACGGCCATTATCCTGTTCTGATCCCATAATACAACCTCCACCAGATAAATTCTTGTACGATAACCCTTTTAAATTCTCTTTGATCAAAATCACCAACTGGTGTCTCTAGATCTCTTAGATCCTCTAAGTTCCTCCTTCACCAATGCAGATACGAACTGTGCAAAATAGTCCACGTATGGTTTGAGAGATGTTTTCTCGTGATCAGGAACACGGACGGGTTGCTGCTCCAGGTCAGACTCATCCAAGGGTTGGCTAGAGTCCCTGTTGACACGTTTCGCTTCCCAAACATCGATTTCATTTTGCAACTGCCGAAGATTAGGAGCGGTCATCGGATTGAACCCGTAATCGTCATCTTCAGGGTTTTCCAGAAGATTCCTAAGCGGATCGAACGGAACACACACATTGCCTGTACCGGGATGAATACAGAAGGGAGACTTCAAAAGATGGATCATCTGCTTGGAAACCTCCACATCCAAACGAGGATACATATAGTACACGATGATTTCCTTCTTAGCATCGTTCAACTGGGCCACCTGGGCCTGTGATTTGAGTGTTTTCTGAGCAATGTCGTTGATACTGTTCCACTTTGCACGCGACAGCAGGTATCCTGGTTCCTCCCATTTCTCTCGAAGCGTATTACGGAGTGTCTGGTCAGGCAAGAATGATAGCATCTCGTCCGTCTGTCTCCACTCACCGTTGTGTGTTCCCCATGGATCCTGGTCCACGAGAATGACATCTTCAAAATTTTTGGCTAGCATCTCGAACAGTCGTTCCACGTGTGGGTGGAATGGTTTCTTCAAGCTGAGCAGCGTACGACCCATCTTGTGTGATTTAGTGCTAAGCACATCCAAGTACTCCACGATAGATTTTCTGGCTGTTTCATCCAAGTTACGAGCTCTTTCGTCACTCACCCAACAATGCGCACCTCTCCGTCCTGAGAATACCCAGAGAATGTTGTTGAAGCCAAAATCTTCTTTGAGTGCGTCTGTCACCACCGCCGAAGCCACCTTGATGAACTTCCAGCACTTTGTGCAAATATCGGTCTTGGAGCAGCAAGTACGGATATCGTCGTAATCGGTTAAATCGATATCAAACACCAACTCTTTCAGAAGCGGCTTCATTGCCAGCTTCGGCAAGTTGCGTCTTTCCTTTGGATTCACCAGGTACACTGCACCGACTTCAAAACGAGTTGGATTCAGATTCACAACATTCTTCTTAAAGTCGTCCACCGAAGTGAAACTGTTGTACCGCTGGTAGGCCCCCAGGCGGAACTCAAATGCAAACTCTCTCATGGTGAAGTCAGCCGTGGCTTTTGGTGAGTGACTAAGCCATTGGAAAATTGGCTTGAACGGAAGAACCCTGTCATAGTAGAAGAGCATATCCGCCGACAGCGGCTTGCTGCTGCCGGGGTTTTCGTCTGGCGTAAAATCGCTGATCTTAGCGTCCATGGTAGTTCAAGATGAAAGACGCGTTCGCGTTACGCGTGTTGATGTCCCAGTCGCGCACTCCACAACTGCGCTTAATGAATTGAATGAGTCTCTATTTTTGGGCTAAAAGACATTTATCGAAAAAAGAACGATGGCGATTTAAATCAGAGACGATTGTAAAAGAAATGATACTTTATGATGCCTTCCGTTAGTTTGTTGTAAATATCACGTGATTGGCTTATAGCTATTACTCTCAAGGTTGACTTGTTCGGATCCGAGATTGAACGCCTCCACTACGAAACTATTTTAAATGGTTCCAATTGTAAGTGATAAAAGAAGAAGAAAACAAAAAGGCACTGCTCTTTATGAACTTGGTGGTTCTTAGGTACTTTTATAGTGCGCGTTCGCTGGCTGCAAATATTTCTGCGCCCAAGTAGCCTTCCCTGCAAAGCTTTAAAATAACAGTTAAATAGAGGCCCCATAAACAGATAGCCATTTTATGTGTTAAATTGTGTGCACCTTAGTCTACAATGGTTTACTAGTTGTATGTATTCATTTTTTTTTTTTTCTACTTAATTATTTAGTGGTCTTTGGGCCAGCAGAGTATTATCTTGTTAAAGGCAAGGCTGGTTGGGCAACTACTGTTTCAGAAGAGTTCCTCCTGCTGAGTTCAGCAGGAGAGATTGTTCCATTCAAGATCTTGACCCAAGGCTTGAGCTTTCCTAGTTTTGGGGTTGTGCCAAATTGGGTGGCCACTGTTGTGTCCAGAGCAGAATCGTTAACCAGAACTTGAGTGTCAAGTGTCTGGTAGAATTCCATTGTTGGTTCTGGATCCAGCGGCTGTTCCAATTCAAAGGAGTTGCCAGTCTCAAATCTGTTCTCTTCTGGCTGACCAGAAGCTGGGAGTTCAATCAAAAGCAGCGATTCGGGTTTAAACCAGAATAGTTCTCTTAAGAAGTGGCTTTTCTTTGGAAACAAGGCTTTTTCGTTTCTAGTTTTGGTACCATTGGGTTTGTTGTCGCTTTCATCTTCAACAACGTAAACTTTCCAAAACCGATACTTGCCCCTTCTCAATTGTCTTCTTGGGGCGCCCTGCTTTCTGACTATTCCCCAGTTAATCCTGTCTTCCATGTAATGATCATCAAAGCCCCAGAAGTCAGGACTAGTTGGAAGTTCGAAAGCTGATCCTGGAGGTGTGACTCCAGGAGATCTTTCATACAATGGAGGGATTTCTGGGTGGAGGAATTCCTTCAATTTGTTAATGGCGCGAGAGAAGATCATGAAAGCAGTTGAGTAGGTGATGAAGAAAAGTGTGCTAAGAATAAAAAATTAAAAAGTGGGAACAGCGAGTACAAATACAAAAAGACAATGAATTACGCAGGAAACAGGTCGGAACGTATAGTTTCCTGGATGTCTTCCGAGGGTGGGGTCTGGGGATTTCGCAGCCAGACTGATGATAATACCCCGGAATAAAGATAATCCGGGCGATGTCGCACAGATGTCTGAACTTATAGCCGCTTGGTCGCACAACTGAAGAATAACCAAATGGTATAATTGACTGATTTTCTATCAATAGAATTTTTGAATTAGTTTTGGGTTCTACACCCAACGATAGAATACATTCATTGAGACTATAAATTACATTTTCTAGAGACATCGCCCTCAGCAGTCGCTCTATCTAACCCAGAAATCTGGAGGCTCAGCCAAATTGTTTACTGAACGTGGAAAACCAAAGAAACACCTTCGTCACCGGCAGTGACCAAAGTGTTGCCCTGGTCCAAGACGGCAAAATCAAGAACACCCATGTTGTGACCAACACCGGTGAAAAGTTCCTGACCGGTTCTTGCATCCCACTTGTAGATTTTACCGTTCATGCTGGAGCCAATGAGCACAGCAGAGTCGTCGACAAATTCAAGTCTGGTGATGGTGTCTTCGACCTTGAAGGACTTTCTCAAACGCCACGTGAGAGCGTCAAAGAAGAGAATGTCACCGGACACAAGACCAACTGCCAAAAGTGGCATAGCTGGGTTCTTGCACCATGCAAGGGCCTCAATGGACAAGTCGGCAACATCTTCCACGTCCTCGATGGTTTTGATGTGACTGAGAATCTTTCCTGAGTCGGAGTTGACGATGGCAAGCTGACCATCACGGGCACCGACTGCAAGGACGTTTTTGTGCAGACGTACAGAAACCCAAGGACTTTCGACACCCTTGAAGTCATCGTGTGGTTGTAATTTGTACTGGACGGCTCCAGTAAATGCGTTCCAGCAGATGATCGAGCCATCTTCGGAAATGGTCACCAAGAAGAGCTCATCTTGCTTGTCGGTGTTGATGAAGATACCATTGTTACACTCCAAGGTGTGCAGGAAACCCAGCATGATCTGGACAAGCTCCTTGCTGTCTTCGTCAATCTGGTAGACCCACACGGAGCCGTCGGTGGAGCCAAAGGCAAAGTATGGCAAGCTAGGATGCACGGAAATCCACAAGACTTCCTCAACCTCCTCCAAATCGCCAAACTTGGTCCATTTCTGGCCTCCCTTGCTGGCCTTGTGCACCTGGATGAGGCCGTTCATGTCACCTGTGACCACAAACTTGCCGTCTCCAGTAAATCCACCGCAAACCACACTCTCCTTGTGGCCTCGCAATTCTCCCACAAACCGGGGCGGCTGTGTGTGTGTGGTCCACATGTAAGCAGTGTTATCACCACCTCCGGTGACAACCATAGGCAATGTTGGGTGTTTGAAGACGGTGAAGATGGAGTCTGTGTGTCTGTCGAAGAAAGTCCATGAGTTGTTCAGAAGATCTATCTCGAGGTCACCGTTTTCGTTCTCTTCGAGATCCAAATCCATGTCGTTCTCATCATCGTCTGGTGGTGGGGGTCCGTTGTCATCGGCAACTTCCTCCTCCACATCATTTGTCGTGATGTACTCCTCCCGGTTCTCCTGGTTCTCCTGGTTGAACTCGTCGTTTTGTTCTGGGGCCGACATGATGGTTAGTAATGCGATGAGCTCAGAAACTGATATATGTGCGCTCTGCTCTTGTGTCCACACCAAAAACGCAGAAGCTTCCAGAAAAAGGCAGAAAAAGGGTGTAGGTGTTAATTGACTTGTTGAACTTTAGAAAATGGGAAATTGGCAACCTTTGGAAGCCCTGGGTGGCGAGTTGCCACTGGGGCTCTTACTAAGACAATATCACGTGATGCGATGAGATAAGCAGCGGTGGCAACTTGCTGGTTGGCTTCAACAATTCTTATATGAACTGATGTCATTACATGCTGCTAGCAGTCTTAAAGCTTCAGAAGATATTACTTCAGTTCAACTTTACCTTTCTTGAGGGTACTACTGCTTCACAAATGCAAATAAAGCTGACATGATCACGTGACTTTCATATGGAATTCGTCACTGGCATACTCCCGCTTCAACGGCATACTTTGGGTTTCTAATATTAAAAAAGCCAATTAAAAGTCTGCTGTGTTGCATTTTGGGGCTACTGTTACTCTACTTTGAGATTTTGATGATGTAGCCAGTGTTGTCTAATGGTTGCAAATCACACTCACCAATAAAACCCACCCATTAGACTTGAATCTACATGAATCAAAACTAGTGGCTTCAATTAAACTAGACAATTAAACATCAGACACCGCTGATTACACAACTAAGCCACAAAAACATACTAAGGGGATTATTTGAACTCCACCTCCAACTGGATGGTCTTGCAGCCTGGTCCATCCTTGATGGTCAACGAAAATTGGTTTTCGCCAGAAGGACACGCTCTCCAGTGGTCAGCATTGTCGAATCTCAAGTGTTTACCCAAGAGAGAAAAGCCCTTCGTAGCAGGTGCTCTTCCAAAAGGAGCAACACTTCCAACTTCTCCGGTATTTGGGTCCACATTTACTCCACGTCCAGTCGAGTCGACCAAAGACTCCTCATCTTTTTGGAATTGCACAACAAGGTCTTCGCCAGCGTTTCCGCCAACAGAAAAGACATGGGGGTGGGAATCCACCTTCTTGATTGGGACCTTCTCCAAAGATTTGTCATCAACGGTTCTGGCCTTCAAAGAAAACTGAGAGCTGGCAGCGGTAGCAAGAGCGGCAAAGAAAATAGTAGAAAGCTTCATAGTGTTTTTGGTTTGTTGGTTTGAATGCTGTTAAAAGTTTGCAAATGGCTTGTCTTTTATGGTTGCAAAATCGGGTAGGGTACTGTACACAAAAATGGCTACACCAGTTTCCTTACTGCCATTAGCGGCAAGTAATTGCAAGAAACTTCCATTTAAGTCTTCGGGCAGTTTCTTCTGCTAGTTTTTATCAAATTCATGCATTGACTCTTGAGATTATGCCAGCTGCTGCTATGGGTCATTCGGCTGCGAAGTGGACTTTGTGGTTCTGGAATCTGTACTTGCCATCAGCTATATCTTTTTCTTCTTGAAAGGGAAGTTATAACTCAGAAAGTAGTTTTATATCATATTCTTTACATCTTCAATAAGATCTAGGCTTAGGAATTCATTTTCCTTTCTATATTTGTGGTTTTTACAGCTGATCTTTCTTCGATCTTTAAAGTCACACGGACTTGAAGCAATTTAGTTATAATAAGAGAAACCTCTACTTCTTTATTATTCATTGCCCGGCTATATACTAACACATTTCTACAATTGGAATCAATAATTAGTTACATTTTCAGGTTTTCACTCTTAAACGAGTGGAACGTGAGGTTTTTGATTTTTCCACACAATGGTCAGTTGTGAAACTTTTTTCTTTTGGCATGATTTTTATAAAACAAAACTACAATTGATTTATGAATTCAAATAAGCATTCATTAAAAATGAAGTTATTTTTTAGATTCCATATTTTTACAATATTCGTTATTATTATCATTTATTGTTACTCTTTTTCTACCTAAGAAAAAGAAATGAGATTTTGATTATGTAATCACACAGGACCTGCCTCTTCTATGATCTCCACATCTCGGGATGTCATATCTATCCCCCTTTAAGTAAGAAATACAAAGCTGAGATCTGCTAAATATGTTTACTGCAGATTCTTCTGGATTCCCTGAGTACAAGAAGTCTCCGCAAACTTCACAGACTCAAGATCTTTTGGATGTAGACTTGGACAATATTAGCCAGAGTAGCAATTGTCAGGACATGGATCTGCCATGATATATACAAGGTTGGAGTCCATGTGAGCCGATGTTGGTATAAACTTTTGAAAGCCTGTCTTTCATGCAACAAAGGTGAGTCCCACTACTTACTCATGGAGAGCAGCTTGGCGTTACCAAGTAAGCCCTTGATATCCTGCTCGACCTTTTTATCTTGCTCATCTCTTTTCAAATCCTTCTTCAAGGTTTTCACATCTAGAGCATGGATAGGCTTCTTAGGCTGAGCGGCAAGGGCTTGGTGGATCTCAGCAATGTGCTTTTCATCAAGGTTGAGTTTTTCAATTTTAGATTTGGCAGCCTTCAGCTGGCCCTTTGACTTTTTCCCGACTTTTCCCAGGTTTTTCTTTGCCATTTTGGAAGATTTGACGGATTGATAGGAAATGCGGTTTGGGATGAGGTCCAAAAAGGCCCTTTTCGCGACCTCATCGGACTGTCATTTTGGCTGTCAAAAGCAAATCGCTACTCTCAAACAACTTCTTTTTTAAGAAACAAACCCCAAAAAATCCATAGGATTATCCCAAATGCCCAGCACACATAACAGAGACAAGCCGTGGGACACGGATGACATTGACAAGTGGAAGATCGAGGAGTTCACCGAACAGGACAATGCCCTGGGATTGCCATTTGCAGAGGAGCTGAGCTTCATGACACTTTTCCCAAAATACAGAGAAAACTATCTCCGGTCTATCTGGGGTGACGTTACACAGGCCTTGGAAAAACACCACATTGCATGCCTGTTGGATCTTGTGGAGGGTTCCATGTCTGTGAGCACCACAAGAAAGACATTTGACCCGGCTATAATTTTGAAAGCCCGTGATCTTATCAAGTTGCTTGCACGTTCTGTGCCATATCCACAGGCTGTCAAGGTTCTCCAGGACGACATTGCATGTGATGTCATCAAGATTGGCACCTTTGTGAGTAACAAGGACAGATTTGTCAAGAGAAGACAAAGATTGGTGGGACCAAACGGTAACACCTTGAAAGCTCTAGAACTCTTGACCAAGTGCTACATCTTGGTGCAGGGTAACACTGTCAGTGCAATGGGCCCATTCAAGGGCTTGAAGGAGGTCAGAAGAGTGGTGGAAGACTGCATGAAGAATGTGCATCCAATTTACCATATCAAGGAGTTGATGATCAAGCAGGAGCTTGCGAAGAACCCAGAGCTTGCCAACGAGGACTGGCTGAGGTTCTTGCCTATGTTCAAGAAGAGAAACGTCGCCAGAAAGAAGGCCCTCGACGAGAAGAAGAAGAAGAAGAAGGTGTACACTCCATTCCCACCAGCACAGACACCTAGAAAGGTTGATTTGCAGATTGAGTCTGGTGAGTACTTCTTGGGTAAGCGTGAGAAGCACTTGAAGGAGTTGCAAGAGAAGCGTTGGAAGCAGGAAGAGGTTGCTGAGGAAAGACGGCAGGAAAGAAACAAGGACTTTGAGGCTCCTGAGGAGGAGACCCATGAGAACAAGCTTGTCGAGAAAAAGGAAAAGAAAGAGAAGAAGGAAAAGAAAGACAAGAAAGAAAAGAAGGAGAAGAAAGAGAAAAAGGAGAAAAAGAGAAAGGCCGAGGACGACGAAGAGCTGTCCAAGAAACATAAGCATTAATGTAATATAGTGTGGTACACCCAAGATCACGTGATGTGAACAGCCTCCATGGTTGGCACAGCTACATAGAATTCTGGAATTTCTTTTATAGGAATATATTGGTTTTTATCAACAAGTAGTTTCTGATACATGAGAGTGAAGCATCTTGCATTTAACTCCGGAGGCAACTGGAATATTTACCGCACAATTGATTAGGTAGCCCATTATCTTTATCTGAAATTGATCTGCAATTTGTGCACCTAAGAAAAACAGCACTCCCTAAAAAGTTTATGGAATCAGAATTGATTTTCTGTCCTCAAAAAATAGGGCAACTGCTAATACATACAGCACTTACAAGCTAAGCCGTCTTTTAATGAGCTGCTCAATCTTCCAGCTGTATTTATACGTAGATCAAGGATTTGCAATTTATTAGGAAATTAATCACAAGACCCAAGTTTCAAAATAATTCAATCCCCCTAACTCCATATCTCCCATCATGGTGTAATAGGTGCTTGCAAATACTACCGGACTCCATGGGGTCACGTGCGAAGCCACCCCCTTCGCCAAGCCCCAGTCCAAGCACGGCTGCTTAACCGAACCCCAAATATTCTCAGCTATTTGCAGGCTTCTTCTCCAATCAGGTAGGATCAATAGTAAACAGGCCATTGATCGGCGAAGAATGGTCTTGATTATGTAACCCTGCTTCTGGCGAGCGTGGCTGCGGACAGCCGCAGCGCATCCACATTAATACATATGATTTGATGTTATACTGGCAACCTACAAAATTTACAGCCGTTCCCACATTATTCTTAGCATAACGCATTTTCTCTGTAAAGTCTGGCTGGTCGGGCTCATCTTTAAATTTTCTTCCATTCCAAGTTATACATTCTTGGCCTTTGAACGGCTCGGGCTCATCGTACGAAAAGAGCAGTCGCGCACGTAAACAAACAGCCAAATCAAGCAAGACAATAGCCCATACGGAGCGTCAATGGTCCACGGAATAGTATAGCAAAATCGACATTTCCACAGCCAACTTAAAAACAGATTCTTTCCTTCGTTCGTTTTACCCCTTTCTGTTCGTCATTCCTTCCACGGCCGTCATTCTGGCTGTCATTTTGTTACGCACATCTGATACATATAGAGCTGCATTCCTAATTCCCATCTTGTGATATAGATACCTGATTCCCCTTTTCCGTTCTTTCGTCATTCTTTATATTCTGCATTACCGGCTTGGATCCTCTTTTTAATCTGATCTCGTCATTCTGCAATTCCTTAGATTAAGGTCAAGCACATTTCCTCATACTCATTTGACCTTTGATCCGATCATTTACTTTTACTTAGACTACTCATTTTGAGCATTTATTTCATTCTCTGATATGCTTACTTTAGCTGACACGCTTCTGGAGCGGTCATCCCGCCTCACAGAACGAATTGATGAGTCCAACATGCTAATAAGCTCGATTCTTGATCTCAACACCAGAATCACCTCCGCGGACGCAGAAATCGATGCCATTACAGATTTGATTAATAAAAATAACGTGGCGATCAACGAGTTCGAGAAACTCCACGAAAAGGCGTTCTTTCTCGATTCCAACATCCACTTGAATGACCCTTTTACCAACGAAACGTCCTTGTTTAACCTTTCTAACGAGTTCCATTACCTTACACAAATGTTTTCCTACCATAATGGAAGAATGGATTTCGATAGCAGGCCTTCCACTGGATACAGCACAGAAAGCTACCCAGAACTTGAAAAGGAGACTGAACAGCCAGAACAACAGGAGCTGACAGAGGAATCAGTGCAACCCACTCGTGGTCTTCGAAGCATTCTTTCAATTTCAAACTTGAATCTTAAACCGCTAAGATGCAGAAATGCAAAAGTTGCAAAACAGAAATCCCGGTACAGGCTTCTGAGTGCTTACACTTTGAACCCAGTCCAGGAAAGTCGTTCCATAAGTGATTCTTCCCGTGAAACCCATCACCTGTTTGCTATGTCTACTATATCTTCTCAAACAGACCAGTCTTCTGTGAAGTCACCACTTTTTAAACATATGGATCCCGTGGAAATGACTCCTTTGGACCACGACTTGCTGCTGACATCCTCTGGCTCATTTGAAGAACATAACAGCTTTGGTGATTTGGAAAACTTCCATCAGTTTCTTCGGCCTTCTCGTGTGGACCTCAGGGAAGCGTTCCCCGAACAGAAACGGAAATTTCACAATCCGGTAGAAAGCATCATCAACAAAGGAAATGTTTCTGAACCTACTGTTGAGCCCATTTTCTCAAATCCAGAAGGCAACCCGAAGGCAGGCCATTCTCGTTCATTTATAGACCATTCTCGTGAGCTTCTTCAGCAAGACGGGTCTCCATCGAAGAAGGCCCCTTCTACGCCCAAGAAGTCAAATTTTACCCTTTTTAATCTCCTTAACTCCCCACTCGGATCTCCAAAGCTCCTGCTGCCACTAGATATCGAAAAACAACCGCAAAGGCCAAGAAGAGCTAGCATAGATACTATAGGAAAATCTCTTACCTCGAGTTTTATGAATTTGGTTGGGAAAGACGCAAAAGAGCCAAAGCAGGAATTGGGTTCTCCTACCCGCAAAATCAAGCATACCAAACCAAGAAAACCTCGAGATCCAATATCAATTCCGAATCCGCTCAATTCGAAAAGACTTCCTCCAATGCAGCCACAGTCCTTAGTGGTTGGGAAATCCCGCCTAGTTCCATGGTCTAATTCTGTACATTAAAAGAGCACCGCTTTTCAGCTGGTGTCCGCTCAAAAATCTACAGTCGCTATCTCATTCATTTTTAATTCATTATCATAATGCTAACTGAAATGCCCCTTTCTAAAATTTCCAGATCTGAGCTCCTTCAAGTCTTGCTCAATCTTGGCAGCACGAGAACTTTTGATTTCTGGCTTTTTCTGAATCTTGTTTTCGGTGGAAGCCCTGGAAAGATATGTGATAGATGCTTTGCTGCCGGAAGCCACCTTGTACTGCTTGTTGACGGTGACACCGGAGAAGGAAGATACCTGAACACCCTGGTTTTCCTTGAAAGACCGGAACAGACTAACAACCGATGGTTTCTTAAAGATCCGGTCTTCATCATCGTCGGTTTCCACATCTTCCACTGGTCTTTTCACATTTTCCTGCTCCATATCTGGACTAGCCAGCCTGTACAAGTTATTGACAGATCTTTGCTTCAACATTCTCCAGTCCTCGATGTCATCATCTGAGTTGACTCCATGTTGTTTATCTGCTGCCCTTTGAATGCTTTCATAGTCATCCTCGTCGGATTTCTTCGACAAAAATGAAAGTTGCCTTTGCACAAAATCCTCCTTAAGTATTTTCTTGTCTTCTTGGGTTTCTGGCTCTTCTGTGTCCGACTCCACGGTAACCGAAGTCAATTCGTCCTGGATTGAGTCGAAAAATGCTCTGGATTTGTCATTTTTAGCCAACTTTTGAAGTTGCTGATTCTGCATAAGACGCTGTCTTTGTTCTTGAAGCTTTTGCCTTCTGTAGGCCATCAAAAGTTCGTCTTCTTCGTCGCTGAGCTCGATGTCAAATCCGTTTCCTCTTGCTCTCTTCAGAAGTCGATGGTTCTTAACGTCATCCATCAATTTCTCCAATTCTTTCCGGTCCTTGACGTGGTAATCTTCCATGAATTTTCTCCGGATTTCTTCATCGTTCAAGTCAATGTTGAAACGGTTATCAATCATTTTCTCGTCTTCGGAATCAGCTTGGTCAGACTCTTCTTTGTCTGCACCACCAATACCATTCCACTCATCCTCAGATTCCTCGGCTTCACCCTCGATGATGTTTTTGATTCCTTTACGTTCCATTTCCTTCCGCTTCTTTCGGGCAAGGACTTCTTTGCGGCGAATCTTGGCCTCGTAGAGTGCTAGTTGCCGCATCTGCTCCTCCTCATCCACTTCTTCGCCTTCGGAATCATCTTGAGGCAATTGAGGGGTCTTGTTCTCCCGGGTGGCTTCTCTTCCGAGAGCCACTGCAGAAGGTCCCACCAGATCATCACCATCATCATCATCATCAATGGGTTGTGTATCAGCTTGTGTGGGCATTTCTGAAGGTTCTTCCACATCCTGGAACGATGGTGCCTCCCTCACAAAAGAATCGTTTTGTGAAAACGAAACATCCTCTTCTTCCGGCTTCAGTGGCGGTAAGTTTTGGAATAGTCTATACTCAGAATTCGTTGCTTCTGGGAGCTGCACCGGCACGCTTGTATCACGCGTAATCTGCATAATATTGTCTTCTGCTGGTTCTTCTGTTGGGCCTTCACTGCCAAACATGTAGCTGTCATCGTGACGATGGACTTCGTCGTCTGATTCGTCATCAGATTCCACCACTCTTCTGTTTCTGGTTCCTCTTTCTGGAAGTTCTGGTGATTTTCCCTCATTATCACTCTGGTCGTCACCCACGGCACCATCTTCGGATTCTCCTTCAGACTCACCCTCGGATTCTCCAGCTTCAGAATCAGGAACATCCAGCGCCAGCTGTTCTCTGTAATCCTGGTCATCCTCACCGTCCGAGTTCTCCTTAGCTTTTTCGGACATTTTCTCTTTCTTCCGAAGTCTCCGAACTCTTTCCATTTCACGTTCAAGTATAGAGCCCATCTCTTCTTCCTCCCGCTCAATTTCTTCAAGAAGCTCAGAGTCTCCACTGTCCTGCTTGAGGGCATTTAACTGACGAGCGTTGGCTCTTTTGAGCTCATTGTATAACTGGTTTTGGTTTTTCAGCTTGTGGAGATGCTTGAACCGAGCGAGCATGGCGTTCTTTGTTCTTTCAAGTCTCTTTTTAGCAAATTTTTGTTTAAGCAAGAGTTCCTGGTCCTTGGAGAGTGCAGGTTCAGGCTGAGCTTCCGTGTCGGAGTCATCTAAGGAAATTGTTGGATTGTCCGTATTTCTAGTTGGAGAAGACAAGATCTCCTGTTTGAGTTTACGGGCATATGCGTCGACTGGATTCACCCTTGGTTTAGGTGGAGCAGGTGGTTCTTGAACTCCAGAAATCAAATCAAGCACGTTGGACTGGTCAGCCTCAGAGTCGTAGTCAACGGGTGAACCCTGAGTTGGGCCATCAGGATTACCTTTACTGTCGACATTCAACATTTTCACTGGAGACGTGGCTGGAGTCAGTGCTTCCTTTTCGAGTTCCTCTTCGGAATCTGAATTAAAGGCAGCCACTAACCGCTTCACGGGGTCGATTTCCCGCTTTTGGAAAGCTGGCTGGATGTTTCTGAGTCTTTTCTGCTCACTTAACTCCTTCTCGATATCAGCAAGCTCGGCTTTTGTGGTTGCATTTTTCTGAACAGACGAATCAACCGCCCGGTGGTCCTCATTAAGATCGTCTTCTTCATCTGTGAGCGTCTGTTTTGTAAGATCGGCTTCAAGTTCCGAGGTCTGGCTATGGAGGTTCAAAGCTGGAGTCACCTGAGTTGCTTCAGGGATCTTTTGAGTACCTTCAGCCACCACTTGTGTATCTTTCTCAACCAGATCTTGATCGACTTGGGAGGGGATTTTCTGAGTCAGGGCAAAATCCATTTCGTCCATTCCAAGCTGAGGAAGGCGGATAGGTTGAGCCTCCTCGACCTTCTGAGTTTCCTGGATTTTCTGTGTTGGTGCAAAAAGGATCAGATTACTGAAGTCTATGTTCTGGTCGTCATTTTCGATTTTCTGCGTATCCGAGTCGAATTTCTGTGCTTCTATGGGTTGGGTATCAGAAGCTGCTATTGGCTGAGTATCACCATAACCATTATCACCGAATAGCCGGTTTTTGGCTTTCTCTAGAATATCGTTCATGGTGGTTTGATGAAATGAAACAAATCAGACGTGTACGCGTTTGCCCCAGACTGCACAATGGGCAAACCACCACCAAACTATCCACTACTGAAAATAGTAAAAATTAAAGAAGTAGAGAATAGGTAAACTCCTGTGCTCTATAGCATCATAAAGATATATCAAAACCAAATTTCGGATTTTGGCATCCCCAGGTGACTTGCTCCTGGGCAGGAGAATCACGCTCGGCTGCTTCACGTGCTCCGTATCACATGATCAGACGCGTCGACCAACTCATCGCATCCCATGCGCACGTGTGCTAAGATATCGATCTATCTGCAGGCCGTGCGTTGGCCGGCTATACGACTACACCGAGCCGCCCCTTTCAAGCGAAATTGACTTCGTCCAAATTGATCCAATCTCAATTCGGCCACGCACGACCAAAAGGCAACGTGCTCCTCAAGATATTGTCATGTCGACCGTGGCTCAGTGGTGGCAGACAGCATATGAAAACCACCCCGGACCCCATGTGAGCGGGTGTCCGGATGTCTGCTCGGATCGAAGAATAATCTCGTTTGAATCACGTGCTCTTATGCCACGCCTGCCTATAGCCCTGGACTTTTCGCCGCGCTGTGGCTCAATATAAAAACATGCGGACCCGAAAAAACTGCGACCAGCATTTTTTTGAATAACTCCACCAGAAATGCCTGAAACATTCCTCTTTACGTCCGAATCTGTCGGTGAAGGCCACCCCGACAAGATCTGCGACCAGGTCAGTGACGCCATCTTGGACGCCTGTCTTGCCGTGGACCCATTGTCCAAGGTTGCCTGTGAAACTGCAGCCAAGACCGGTATGATCATGGTTTTCGGTGAAATTACCACCAAGGCCACTTTGGACTACCAAAAGATCATCAGAGACACCATCAAGCACATTGGTTACGACAACTCCGAGAAGGGTTTCGACTACAAGACCTGTAACGTGCTTGTTGCCATTGAGCAGCAGTCTCCAGATATTGCCCAGGGTTTGCACTACGAGAAGGCTCTTGAGGAGCTCGGTGCTGGTGACCAGGGTATCATGTTCGGTTACGCCACCGACGAGACCCCAGAGAGATTGCCTTTGACTCTTTTGTTGGCCCACAAGCTCAACAAGGCTCTTGCTGACGCCAGAAGACTGGGTGAGCTTGAGTGGTTGAGACCAGACACCAAGACCCAGGTCACTGTCGAGTACGAGAAGCAGGATGACGGATCCGTCAAGCCTCTCCGTGTTGACACTGTTGTCATCTCGCTGCAGCACGCTGAGGAGATCCTGACCCTGGACCTCAGAACTGCCATCTTGGAGAAGATCATCAAGACCACCATCCCAGAGCACCTTTTGGACGACAAGACCGTGTACCACATCCAGCCTTCTGGCCGTTTCGTCATTGGCGGTCCTCAGGGTGACGCTGGTTTGACCGGTAGAAAGATCATTGTGGACACTTACGGAGGCTGGGGAGCCCACGGTGGTGGTGCTTTCTCCGGAAAGGACTACTCCAAGGTCGACCGTTCCGCTGCTTACGCTGCCCGTTGGGTCGCCAAGTCTCTTGTCCACGCCCACTTGGCTAAGAGAGCTCTTGTGCAGTTCTCCTACGCCATTGGTGTGGCTGAGCCATTGTCCATTCACGTGGACACCTACGGCACCTCCAAGTACTCTTCTGAGGAGTTGGTTGCCATCATCAGAAAGAACTTTGACCTCAGACCTGGTGTCATTGTGCGCGAGTTGGACCTCGCCAGACCAATCTACTTCAACACTGCTTCCTACGGTCACTTCACCAACCAGAGCAACCCATGGGAGCAGCCAAAGCACTTGAAGCTCTAAGTTTATCAGCTTGGGGTGCAGCTGACGCAACTAACTCTAGACAGTTGACATGCATGCCATGACTCGACGCCACCGCTCAACTCGCTGGCTTTTACTTCCGTCTATCGTTTTATTCTTTTTTTATTTTTTGGGATAGCATTGGGGTCCTCAACGGACGTAATAGAGGACGACGCAGCTCAGCTGCTGAGTATATCTGCTGTAGAATGGGTGTTCCCATCTCGTAAATTCAGTGGTCCCGTAGTCTTGTCACGTGATAGTCGTCCGTTGTGGAGAACAAAATCTAAGAAATGAAATGAACACAGAATCGGTCAAGAATGCTCTTAGGAAAATTGCAGGGGTTATTTGCACTCGTAGAGAACAAGATTATGCCTACACCGGTATCGGGAGTACTTTAATCCAAATAGGAAATCCAACGGCGTGCGATGCAGGAGGCTGCAAATATACGACACTCCATTTTGCCCCACCGCTATACTTATTCTACAGTACATTGTGGATACTTTGGACAGAGAAGGAACCTATTTCTTATAAAAGTGATATACTCGAATGGTGTTTCCGGAAGTCCTCCGCCCTGCACTCCACAAGATTTCCCCAGGTATGACTCAACGGCAAATTCATGCGCTCTGCAACCACCTACGACTGAATGCAACAGCCCCTAAAATCAAAAATTGGAGAGTATTGAGCTAGAACAAACATCGAATTCAGATTTACCCGAGTCCTTCTTTTCTTAACTCTTTTTTTTTTTGCTTTGATTTTTTCTTTTTATTGTCTATTCTTCTATCTCTCTGACAGATCCGTGCATCGAACGGCGACTATGTGCGGGAGGTACGGGCCTCCTGACTATATAATGACGGATATCGTCCTTTGCCGCCACCAATACGCCAAAAATGAAACTTTCAGTTGCAGCATCACTTGCTGTGCTTGGTGTTGCCCAGGCATCGCCTATTGACTTCATGGACGCAATTATGCATGTCCCCTACGTTCCTCAAACCCTGTGGAACTTCCCATGGCCACCTTGGGGTAAGAAGGAAGTGGACTCTGAGAAGTTGCAAGAACTCATTGACGAGAGCGCCTTGAGAGAAAGAGCCGAAAAGCTCTACGAGATTGCTCAGACTTCCGAGCACAAGTTCGGCCACCCAACTAGAGTCATTGACTCTCCAGGTCACTGGGCCACCATTCGTTACATTTTGAGCGAATTGGGCAAGTTAGATCCTTACTACAACTTTGACGTGCAGAAATTCAATGCCACTGTCGGCCACGTGAACTCGTACTCTCTTTTGATTGACGGCGAAAAGCCAAAGTCTTTGGGTGCTTTCTCTATGACTCCAGGCACCCATGGAAAAGCCGTCGACGGTAACTTGGTGCTTGTGGAAAACCACGGATGCTCTTTGTCTGACTTCCCAAAGCACACTAAGGGAAGCATTGTCTTGATTGAGCGTGGTGAATGTGCTTTCCAGAACAAGTCCATCAACGCAGGAAAGCTGGGTGCTGTGGGTGCCATCATTTTCGATAAAGATGGCCTCTCCGGTACTCTTGGCGAGCCTACTGGTGAGGAGGTTCCAACTGTGTCTATCACCACTAAGGATGCAAAGAAGTACATTGACGTTTTATCGAAAAAGCCCCACCACAAGTTTGAAACCACTTTGTTTGTGGATGCTTTTGTGAAGACCATCCGTACCATCAACGTTGTTGCTGAGACTCGTGACGGTGACCACGACAACGTCGTTTCTTTGGGCGCTCATTCCGACTCTGTGGCTGAGGGACCAGGTATCAACGACGATGGCTCTGGTACCATTTCCTTGCTCGAAGTGGCCAAGCAGTTGACCAAATTCAAGGTTAACAATGCTGTGCGTTTTGCGTGGTGGGCAGCTGAGGAGGAGGGTCTTTTGGGCTCTTACGCTTACGCTAACTCTCTTTCTCCAAAGGAAAACAAGAAGCTCCGTCTCTTTATGGATTACGACATGATGGCATCTCCTAACTTTGACTACGAGGTCTACGACGCCAACAACAAAGATCACCCAGCCGGTTCCGGTGACTTGAAGGAGCTTTACATCAAGTACTACAAGGATCATGGCCTCAACTACACTTTGGTGCCCTTCGATGGCAGATCTGACTACGTTGGTTTCATCGACCAGGGTATTCCAGCTGGCGGAGTTGCCACTGGTGCTGAAAAGATCAAAACTAAGAAAGGTCAGGAGCAATTTGGTGGCCATGCTGGTGAATGGTTTGACCCTTGCTACCACCAGCTCTGTGATGACTTGAGCAACCCTAACTACACTGCGTGGATGGTCAACACTCGTTTGATTGCCCACTCTGTGGCAACTTATGCTAAGTCTCTTGAGGGCTTCCCTGAGAGAGAAGAAGTCAAGGCTTTGGGTGCAGGTAAAATCTCTGACCTGTGGAAATACCGTGGCTCCCATCTTATCATTTAAAATTCCTCAAGTTCTGAGGTTTAGTTAGTTTACGATAGTGTCAGACAGCATAGGCAGGCTGGCCGGCGTTTTGCTCATGCAATCATTGATTTGCGTGAAGCTTCATACAATTTGGAATACTGCGGTTATCCAAAGACGCTTGGCTTTATAGTTAATTTGATGCTTGCTTGAAAAGGTGTAGATGTCATACTACAGTTGTACCAAGAGCTTGTTTGGAATCAATTCACAAATATAAGTAAGATAAAAAAACGGATATTCCTGATTGAATAGCTCACTTGTTATTCCTCTCCAAATCTGTAAACCGGTCTTTGAGAGTCGCCTTGAAAAGTCGATTTTTTTCCCCTTCCCAAGTTGACCTCCTCTCCTTTGCACATGCCTCGAGCGATTTCAATTTCTCCAGTAGCAAAGACCCAACGGGCTTTGTTTCTATTTTGGGAAAATCGGTCTTTTCCATTTCATCGCTGTTATCTCGAAGCTTCAATAAAACGACTTTTGGCTCATTATGAACGCTCAATCCAGATTTGAGCGTAGCTGAGCTGTTGGATGAGGACAGAGTACTCACTGAAGAGTCTTCTAAGACCTTTATGTGATTTGCCTCTAAATTGCCAATATGATCAGCAATTTCTGGACATACTCCGTTGCTGACTGACTCAATATATGTGTGTTCCATAGACTCGTCACAACTCTCAGGATCACTAGTCTCAAAACCTGTTTGAGAAAGTTGTATTTCTTCTGTGCTGTGCTCAGGTGTATTAGGGAACTCAAATCCAGCAGCTTGCTCGACTATCAGTATCATTCTTTCTAGCTCATCCAACTGCAACGAAGAATCTTCCTTCTCGACAAAATCTGGAAACTTATAATCTGGGATCAGAAGCGCTTTGTCAATAAGATAATCCTCATTTTCTTCGGGTTCACAGATTTCTGACTTTGGAACTTGTATCGGTGCGTCCAACTTCTCCTTCAATTTTAAAATAGCTAAAATCTCTTCCAAATCAGTGTTATCATTAATTTCAAATTCTCTGTTGACCTGGGCATGAGTCCAAAAATTCAGCTCCCGATAATTAAGCTCGTATTCTTCCTTTTGCTGAGTCCATTTCTTTTCAAGTTCTTCCATTCGACTTTCCCAAATTCCTCTCTCTTTCTCTATATCCATGTAATCAACACTTCTTTTGATATGCCGAGGCATAATAAACGCCGCGTCCGTAGGGCTTGTGAATGATCTATCTTCTGAAGAGCTTCCAGCGTCTCTATTCTCATTGAATTGGCTGGCGAAACTCTTAAATGATTCTCTTTTCCTCAAGCACAATTGTCTTCGCTTCTTCAAATTTCTAGATGTGGCCTTTAATCTTGGTATAGCTTGCTGCAACTTTCTAAACCTAACTTTATATTTTTTTACATTTCCACTTCCCAAGCATTCTTTGATCTTTCGAATCTTCAATCTGCCTCCCCTTAATAATTGTGCCTTGAATAATTCACCTCCTTGGTCACGGAAAATGATAGCTTTCTCGGATTCGTTTTCAATAAAGTTGGCTTCCTGGACAATTAGGTCTGTAAGAGCGGAGAACTCGGCAACTTGTTCAGGTGATAGTCTTGTCTCTGTGTATTCGGAATTCTGTGAGTAAAACTTAAACATGCTATATTCTGAGAAACTAATGTGTGTCATAAATTATGGATTTATATGAGCTGATATACAAGTGGCTATATTTGCAGCCAAATATTGACGGTTTATATACAGATCCAGGGGTATAACGCACAGCTCTGGGGCCTTCAGAATTCAATTGATTGGACTTAAAAACAATTACCAGATGAAAATTACATGCACATACAATAAAGCATTTCTCAAAACTTTAGAAAAAGGTAATTAGACTTTTTTAAGAACTGATTCTAAATTTTTCTTAAAATGGTGAAAATGTTAAATCAAATTCACACTCCTCAGTTGGCCGTGTGATTTACTTGATCTTCATGGCCACAAAAAAATAAACACGTCTTTAAATAAATATATAAAGACAGAAAATAGGTAATATTTCCTGGAAATAGCTCGTTAAGCTTGCAGATTTGTACGACCAGTCCAATTACACACCAAAACAGACTAAACTAATGTACATTAGAAGACATATTTTCCTTAATACTTATCCAGATAAGTCAAGGGCTCCTTCAAATTTATATTCTGATATAACTGATCTATGGACCTTGAGGAAGATTTGTCAACGGAAGGCCTTGTTCTTCTGGGGGCGTCAGACCATTTTCTAAGCTGTACTTCCAATCACAAAAGAATGCCAAAGCAACACCAAGAGTCAGGCCAAAGAAAATATCAAAGAAATGGTGTCTGTAGTCTTGGACACGAGAAAATGCAATGTATGCCGCCAAAAGAGTGGGAAGAACGGCAATTGGAGCCCACTTCCCGCCGATTCGCTGTCTCCAGAGCCATAAAGTTAAGAAGAAGAGCCCAGCAAATCCAACAGAGGAGTGACCGGAAGGTGTAGATTTCATGCCATCGGTAATCCTCAGAACACCCAAAGGAGCAGTGCAAACATCCACAGGCACGAATTTGTCAGCTGGTGTACCAGCAGCAGCTCCACAGCGAGCCAAGAAATCAGGCCTGGGGTTTCCGATCCAGTTTTTCAAGACATCTGTTATAAGAGCAGCTGAGCTGAGAGAAACCCAAAGTGCCACTAACCCTCTATACATTTTGTTGTTTCCGTTCTTTTGTGTTTGGGAAATCACTGATATAGCCAACATTGGGATTAGACTGGAAATTAGGTAGAGTTGGCCGTCTGTGACGCGTTCGTTTTCTGCAAAGGGGTGCTGGATTCTTGGGTCATCTAGACGAAATTCACGGTAGAACGGATGTGTTGTTTCAAGGTAGAAAAAGCCCAAAAGAAGACAGACAATAGTTAATATGTCCGACTTAAGGGTTTTCAATGCACTCATGGGTTTGGCACTGGTTTTCAATAGGTGGAAGCAAAGATTGAGACTTCGTGTTACCAAATGAAAGTTTGCAAATATTAAAGGAAGGAAGCTAAATGAAAATCGCTTAATTAAGGAAAAGCTTCAAGGGGAATTGGCCGTGTAACTGGAAAATGTGGAGGTGGTGTTAGGCATAGAGGTAGTGTGCAGGAGAGTCCGGGGAGCGTTCATGGGAATGGCTTCCATTCTTTACGGTAAATTTTTCTTTTGGTATCCCATTTTAACATATAGTTTTCAGGAGAGACAAATCAACGTCCACAAATACAAAGTTCCAGAAAATTTACTCTCTTAAAGAGCCATATTACTGGGCAAAAATAGCCTACCCAAATAGCGCGAACTTACCAAGTTTGACCAAACTTGGAGTTTCTGCCAAAACAATTCTTCTTGGCCAACTTTCGTTCAACGTGCTTATTTCAAAATTTTGCAGATTTCTATCAAATTAGGGGAAAGAAATTGAGAAGAAACATCTTTCAAAGTTTGTTAATCGGAAAGAAAAATTATTGGTGGAGCAATATTCTAGATAGGGTAAGTAGGCCATACATTTTCTTGCCACAATTCATTGAGCTTCCTTGTATGATTCTCTACTTATATACATCATAAGTCCCTATTCGTGTGAAATAATTTGCCAAATTGAAATTTCATATTGAATATTATGTACATGAATTTGTTTCGACTGTGGCCGTGCTGAGGCTTGAATGGTTGCAAAATCCGTTCTTGAGAAATTTCACTACTTGTTCAGAAACCAAGTTCTCATACAAATCTTTTAAAAAAATGACTATCTACAAGGAAACTATGGCATTTTTTTAAACCTGTCAGAAATTGGGCTGACTAGCCTCGTGCGTTGGTCCCCGCGCTCTCTACTCTTGTTCCTACTCATTTTGTGGCTGCGAATTTCTTCACGAATTTCTTATTCTTCAACTAATGTTACCTAGCAATGTCCTAAACTTTCGGTTTCTCACTTAAGCTGAGAATGTTTCTACTATATAAATTGGGGTATTTCTCTCTCTTGATTTATTCTATTCTAAACCGTTTTTCATAACACCTAACCTCTTAATTACTTGACTAAAATTAAAATGGCATTTTTCAAGAGTTCCATCACTGATCGCCCTTTCAAGGGCACATTTGCTTCTATTAAACAATTTAGAAAGCAGAAGCCTAAATCAAGTTTAAAGGAGTCCAAACCTAAATACTCCTCAAAACCAAAAAAGGACTGAAGCACAAAATGTTGCTGATTTTGAAAAATTGTTTCAGAATAACTTTGGGAAGCAAGAGGCCAAGCTTTCTATTCAATTTAAATCACAATCTTCTTTGGCGCACACCCCAAAGAATCTTGAAACGAAGATGAATAAAGAGACACCGCTCTCTATTTCTGATTTTTTGGCCGAAGCTCCAACTTCGCAAACAGAGAAGCTCGGAAATGAGAAGTTTAGAGAAATTGAGCTGAGACTTGTTTTGCCAGATGATTCAGAAATTGTTGCTAATGAAACCTCTCCTAGCAAAATTCAATCCGAAAAAAATCTCACCTTAAAAGTGGTAGCTCAGTCTCAATTTGAGCTTAATGAGATCAATGAAGCTGATAAAAGCATTGATGAGGCTTCTCAAGAAATAGGAGCTGACGAAAACGAAAACATTAATTCGCATGAAGCGAATATTCTGAGACGTGTGGATCAAAACATTGAAGACGGAATCTTTCAGATAAGCCTCGACTTGTTTGAGTACGAAGTTATTACTAAGGCGAACAAACAAGAAGCATGTCAGGATGAAACTTCATTTCCAGTTGAACATATGAGTTGTACTGAAGAAGAATATATCGGACCCTATTCAACAAATGATTTTACTAATACCCAAGCAGCTGAAGATATTATTGAGGATGATGAGCAAACAATTGAAACAATCGAAGTCAATGCAGAAGATTCTGCATTAATAGACGATATAAGCAGTGCTGAAGACACAAAAGCCTCTCAGAAAAAGGATTCAAAAGCTGAATTAATCGAAGGTGGCTCTGAAAATCTGCAACAAAAAGAAGATTTGGAACTCTTTAAAGTCACTGAACATGTTGATGAGCAAATGCAACAAGAAATACAAGAAGCTAAATTAATTGAAAGACACCAAGAAAATGCCAGCTCTACTGAGCACAGCATCCAGGAGCACAGTTCCGCAACGACGAAAAACGTCCAGGAGGATGAACAATGGGAGAAGAGCGATCCTTCAAATGTTGAAGCTAAAGAAGTTGAGCAATGTACCCAAAAGTTCCAAGAAACTGAAGAGCTTGCTGATGCTACCGAAGAGACAGGTGTGACAGCAGAATCACCAGAAGAGCCTGAGGAAGAATCAAAAGAGTTGCCTGAACTGCTGGTTCAAGTGTCTGATGAAAACAACGATTTCTTCATGAATTATGACAAAAACTTAGCTGATTCTTCTGAAGCTGAAACCTCAGATGATTTGAACCATCACTCTGTTATAGTAAAAGAGGATGTCAAAGCTCCAGTGGAGCTGATGGTGTCTGAAGAGGTCGTTAGCCAAGTTGAAGCTGTTTCAAGATACGAGTACAGCCCATACGAACCAAATGGTATGTTGAGGGAAGAAAGAGTTTGCCAAACCGAACCAGAAATTGATGAAGAAGCAAAAAAATGCCAAAGGGAGAAGCCTCTCACAAACAAAGCCATCTGCCAGGCTGACGAAACATCTTTAGTGGTCCAAACTGGGTGCAAGCTTGATGAGGACCAAATGCTGGCGGTATTCACTAAAACTCGTCAGCAGAAAACTCTTGAAGAGCAAGTCGCACCTCTTGAAGGCTCTGCCCCAGAAACAAAGCTTAATAACATTAGTGAGTTGGCATTGAAGGATGGTGATAGTGGGCGTAGTAGAAGCCATTCAAACGAATCTACACAAACTCTTGTGGAGAAGCTGAAGGAAACAAAAGCTGAACAGCTGTTTAAAAGGGCTGCAAGCCCTTTAGCAGGCTTCTACATGTACGACACCCCACTCAGAAACGATCCCATTCTCTGGGGCCACATCAGCTCTGCCATTGTTGCCAATCTCAAGAAATAGTATGCGACCAGGATGACGATTTATGAAACACATAAAAAAAATTTTTTGAAACTTGTATGTAATCATTGAAGATTTAAAATTTTTGTGTTCCATCATATGTGTAATTTTAGCTGTATTCAAAACCTTGTTTCAAAATGGCTGCGAAATATACGGTGCACGGATGGCCCCTTCGCAGCCAAACCATCAACAGAACCAGCAACTTCTTTAATCCGAAACAAACCACAAAACTGATAAAAAGAATTTTCAAGTAAAATGTGGGTTTCTAGAATAGTATGAGGCTGAGAAGAATTATTCATTCTTTGGATCTTTAATCATCAAAAATACGATCTTTTCCTAAATCACAAATTATATTATATACGACCAGCGGTGTTTATCACACACCGGTTTATTACACATTATACACAGGTCAGAGACCTCAAATTTACTGTTTCAACTCCACGGAAGAAGACTCGTGTTGAATAGAGCCCTTAGGAGAGTTTGAGATCTCGATCTCATCGTGGTACTTCTCGCAAATCTCTTCCAAAGTCATTCTCTTGGTCTCTGGGATGAGGAGGGTAGTGAAGCATCCAAGCAACATGAAAAGAGCGAAGATTTCAATCACGTGAGGCAAGAAACAGTTCTTGTCATCCTTGGCACAACCATGGTTGACAAGAGTACCAAGACATGTCTGAGCGACAATGGCACCGACCTTACCGGCAGCAGCGGAAAGACCGTGAGCGGTAGAACGGTATCTAGTTGGGAAAGCTTCACCAGGAACAATGAAAGTGGTGGAGTTAGGACCAAAGTTCTCGAAGAACTGGGACAACACGTAAAGAGCCAACTTACCGTGGGAGTTAAGCTTGTCGTTGGCGAAACCCAAGATGCAGAAGAAGACGGTCAACAAAATGAAACCGCCAAGCTGAATAGGCTTACGGCCAATGGTGTCAACAGTAGCAGCGGTAACCCAGTATCCAGGCAACGAACCAGCACAAACCAAGATCAAGTTACCAACAGCAGTGTTGTAAAAGGACTTGTAAATGTTCTTACTCTTCGAGTAACCAATAGCTTCCAAAATGACAGCAGTGTTAAGACCCAAACCATAGTATGCAATATCCAACATGAACCAGGAACCAGCCGTGCCAAGCAAGATCTTACCATACTTCCATTGGCCAAAGTGTCTCCAGAAGTCCATAAAGGAAGCCTTTGGTGGTGGGCCAACCTCGTGGATAGCCATGTCAAGGGCCTTCTCCACATCGTCGGCCTTCTCGATTTGCTCGAAGTCTTCAGTGTCAAGAGTGTAACGTGGGGACTCAGCAATGGTCAAACGGTAGTACAAAGCAATACAACCTGGAACACAACCAAAACCAATCAAGACTCTCCACATCTGGTCACATGCCTTGATACATGGACCAACACACTCACCGCTGTGGTATGGCTGCAAATCAGACTTGTAGCCAGCAACAAGGACAAGAGCCACAATACCAGCCATAATCTGACCAAGACCCTGGTTGGAGAAAACAGCGGCCATGATGGCACCTCTCCACTTAGTGGTGGAGAACTCAGAAGAAATAATAGAAGACAATGGGTAGTCACCACCGATACCGATACCCATGATAATTCTCATGGTGGCAAAGATAGCTGGGAAACTGATAGCTGGGGAAGAACCCAAGCAGCACTGGATGATGGTGGCAGCAATCATGACGATCAACTCAAGACCGTAAATGGCCTTTCTACCCACAATATCACCCATAAGACCGAAACCGAACTGGCCGATGACGGTACCCACAGAGGTGGACACCTTCAAGAGGGTCTCTGTGGATGAAGGAATGTTACCACCCCAGTAGACATAGTTCAACATGGTGATACCCAAGTTAATGGCGAAGATATCATAGGAGTCTGTCAAGAAACCAACACCAGCAATCAAAATCATCTTGACCTGAGTCCATCCGAAGCCAGCATTGTCGATTTCCTCCAATGCCAATCTTCTTCTTTCCAATGGGTCCTCGATGTGGGCAAACTTACCCAAGTAATCCTTAAAAGCGGTTTTACCACCGTATTGAGTCATTAATGATGTTAGGTCTACAGTTCAAAAGACTACGGGAAGCTCGACTTTTATATAGAGTTACCTCGTGGGAGTAATTAATTCTGACGCACGATACCTAGCCCCGCCGCATGCTTCGTTTTAGCTTTTCTTTTTTTGGGTCCGTTGCGAGAAATGAGCCCGCGTGGGCCCTTCGGATGGGCAGATTTATCGGACGTCAAGATTTACCTAAAATACTATTTCTTTCTTGCCAACCAATTGAAAAAATATCTGACTAGTGTACTAGTTGACACCCATTCCCAGATTCTGTCAAGTTTTTTTTTTCTTGGGTTTCTGGCTTGGCGGTCTTAGTGTAGTGTGACTGATTTCCCGAACTTGATCTGAAATAGCCCCCACGTGGGATGCAAATCGAAAACGTTTTGGTCTGCGGATGCGGCGTGCGGCTTCGCTAATTGAGACCCACGTTGTGTGGTAATTGCACGACCTTTGACACTCCCTGGCTACGGTTTTTTGACGCTTGCAATTTTTTTGATGCAACAGTATGCCTTGGACCTAATTGAAACTCATTGGGATGCTAATTGGTCTGGACAAATCACGGTAGACCTTTAGTCAGTATTCCAAAAACAGGAATTATGAAGAAAACGACTGTTGGAATGTGAATGCCAAGCGCGCCAAGCCGATCTCGATTGACTGAGTCTTGGTACATGCGTAATTGCTACAAATTTAGCTCATTTTTAACTGGAGCTTTAGGAAAGAGGTCTAGTGCCGTTGAAGATGCCGATATTTCTTTTCTTGAAATTTTTCCGAAACTCAAAGCCCCAGAAAGTACAAAAACGCTTGTACCCCAGACTCCATCACGTGGCTGCACCACGTTGCTGATATTTATCGCATCGACCAACTTAATTACTAGACCGTTCTGCACGTGGCGCTGAAAATCTCAAGTTTTATACATGTACCTGAAAGCGTGCTTAGATCACTTTCGTATCTGTCAAATCACGTATTTCGATGCTGAATTACTTGACTTAAGAATTAGATTTTTTAAATGACGTTTAATTTAGATATATCCTATGAAAAACTGATTTTATTCCGTTTATTTTGCAGCTGTGCACGTTTGAACTCTTACACGGCATTTTGCAAACATAAGATTTCCAAAAGCAGGACTAGTTGATTGAGCTTCTCTTGAGCAATTTGCAACGTTTCCAAGTAGCACCGGCTCGTGCGCTTAAATTTTTTGCACTTAAAATTGTCTAAAAATTGACTAATTCTATCGTACGAACATTTGTTGACTGCCTCACTGACTTCTTCTTCTTCGAGCCCAAATGGGCCGCAAAGTGAGTCGTAGAATTGGAAGTACATGGATGAAAGATCAAATCTCGTCTTTCTGGCATGGAAAAGCGATCTTGATACTGTCCGAATGTCTTGTTCGAAACTCTTGTTTAATTCTCCGAGATCGCTCGCCAGCTGCATCTGGTAATGTTTTATTTCGAAGAATTTTTTCATAATCTCTGTCCAGTCTTGTTCTTGTAAGAAATGAACAAATACGGCTACTGCAACACTGTGTGCTTCTGATATTTGGATTCTAATGCTGCGGAGCTTGGTAGTATATACAGCAACGTCGGTGTTTGTGGTCTGACTAAGGTATTGGCTCATCTGGTTATGCAAAGAAAGAAACCGGCTTAGCATGTTCTCAAACTTGCCGTCTTCGTCTTTACACAATCTGGAGATCGTGAAAATTTCATGCAATTCTGTCGATATTTTGTGAGGGTCCGCCGTTGGAGTTTGCACGTTAGGGAAATCTTGATTAGAGGGTGAGATTTTAGGCGCTTTTGCAAACCTAGAGCTCCGGTTAGAAACACTATGTAGCCGCTTGATCCAGCTAGGTGCTTTCCCAGACTCAAATGTTGTCACTTGCACTTTTTCAAAAAAGCGAACTTTAGTATGAGACTTCCTTTTCAAACTTTTCATGTTTTCCAACTTCTTAACGAGACACTCACAGTTGTTGAATTTACGGAAGCTCGGCATTCCCTCTTGAAGAAGCTCCACAATTTGATCTACAGTAGCCCTCCAGTCAATTTTTTGACGTGAAGGTTTGTAAACGGGTAAATGAGCTAGAAATAAAGCACCCATAAGAAACGTTTGGTATCGCAAGAAAGTGAAAACATACACTATGCTGACGAGGTATTCCGGAAATGCCACTTTCAAAACAAGCGGCACTTTTGCCAAAACTTTGTCCAGGTCTAACCATTCTCTATCCGGGTCTTTTGGAGTCATTGCTTTATCTTCAGAATCCATGCTAAATACCCAAGCAGATATAGCTTTTGTGTTCCTCAATTTTGCAACCACAAACTCATTATACTGCAGACAGTGCGAAAATGTAAATGAAAAAGGCGCCTAAAGGATGTGTTTATACGACCGTGATGTGAATTGTAATTTTTCTTGATTATCAAGCGACAAATTCTCTTTGACTATCTATTCTCTTATCTCAAGTAACTGTTGGCTTTGTTACATATTCCACGGCTTTAGCAAGAAATTCGCAGCCACTTCGTCTATCACGTGATGAAGTTCCCTCTTGGCTAGATGAATTTTGTGAATAATGGTGCCTACCTTTAGTACCCAAATAAATTGATCAAATAAATTAAAAAAAAAAAAAAAAAAAAAAAAAGTATTGATTGCATAGTATTATATTGAAATTTTGTTTTTAGGGCTTTCTCTCTCTGTTTTCCAAAAATCAAGTTGGTTATGAACCTGCGGCAAGTTCTGTATTATATAAGCGCTTACGTTATGAGTGGCCAGTGCCTTAAAAATCAGTCTTCAGAACACTTTGTTCGGGTCGAAAACCAATTCGAAACCAAGAGATCAAACAGCTTCGACCTTGAAAGTTTTTACAAGATGTGTAAATATTGCGTAATAAGTTTCATGTCCAGTCTACAGCGGTTTTCAATCATTATCATAATTTATGCTAAGTGAGCTCACAACCGGTCTTTCTCCAACATCAACATTCTCTCCCTCAAATCAGCAATTTCGCGTTCTTTGCTCTTAATTATAAGCTCCTTTTCGGAATTCTCCAGCTGAAGAAACTCAACCTTGCTGGAATACTGGCCGACCATGTTATGGAAATTGAAGTTTTCGTCGTTATACTTCTTCATCTGCTGTGTTTTTGCTTCAGCGTCATACTCAAGCGTTTTCACTTGCTTCTGAAGCTTTTGCTCTCTGAGCTCTCCCTCGTAAAGCTGGTGCTTGAGTTTGTTAGCATTTTCTGTAAGCTGGGCAACAGAGGACTCAAGGTAGCGGAGCTGATCATTTGAATAAAGCTTCTCCTCTAGTTCTGAGATCTTCCGGGTAAGCTCAGTGTTAACCTTTTTAAGCGTTTCAGATTCCTGAACAATAGCCAAGTTTTCCCTCCTGGCTGCTTTGTACAGTTCATCTGATGCCAGCGACAGCAGCTTGAGCGCATCGAGCTCCTCGCGCATATGTGACTTCTCCAGATCAAGCACTTCGTTATGCTCACGGACTAGCGTAAGACTAGTTTCAGTCTCCCGGAGTTCATCATTTAGCTCGGATACGCGCGTCTCCAACTCCGACACTTTACTCCGCAAGCTTCGGTTGTCCGCGTCCAACTTTCTCATCTCGTCGGCATTTTCATCAAGCAAGCCCTGCAAAACAGCGCTCTGCTTCTGGTTTTGCTCCAACTTCCGCTCTAAAACAGCCTTATCGTTGCCAAGATGTTCTAATTCCCCACGAAGCAGCTCGTTCTGAGCAGAAAGCTCCTCATTTTCTCTGTTGACTTCCTCATTCTCTGCCAAAACATCAACCTTAATCTTCTGCAACTCATCATTTTCAATTTTAAAAGCCTCGTTGGCCCGGATCAATTCCGTCTCTTTATCCATGCGGAACTTGACGTCTTGACGCAAAATACGGATTTCCTCTTTGTATTCTCCGATCTTGTGCTTCTTGTCGCCATAATTATCATTCAAGTAAGCCAATTCCTTCTCTTTTTGCTCAACAGCTGCAGCTAACTGGGCTTCCTTTTGGGCTTGCTTCTTCTGCTCGGACTCCATTTCATTCCGCTCACTCCGTAATTGCTTTATCACATGCTCAAAAGCCCTGTGTTCATCTTTCAAAAGTTTCAACTCCGTCATTCTCTCCTCAAGCTCCTTCCGACACTGCAACTCGTGTCTTTTGCTGATGCCCACAGCCAGCTCCGCTAACTCAAGCTTGTCAAAGTACTCTTCGCTTCTATTCTTGTATTTTTGGTATGCCAGTTCAAGGTCCTTTTGCTTTTTCTGCAACTGGTCGTTCCCAACCTCCAAGCGTGCTACTCGTTCCTCGTAGTCCTGGATCAGAACCTTCACACCCAGCCGTTTTGCCTCATAAAGTTCATCTTCGGATTCCCGGAGAAGAGCCTTAAGTCGTAAAATTTCTTTTTTCAGCGTGGCCAACTCTGAGCGGGTTGCACGGAGTGTTTGCGTGATGTCCTTATAGATTTTAGCAAAGTCACCCAGATTAGTGAGCGAGGAAATAGTACCAAATGAATTGGATGGGGTCAACAGGCGTGTCTCAGAGTTAGCTGGGGATAAGGAAGACGATGCTCCAATGGCATCTCCAACTTGACGTTCCAACTCTGTCACTCTTCTTTGCAGCTCCCGAAGCTTTTCTTCGTAATCTGTCAGACCATTAAGACCTCGACTCATTTGAAGCTTGTTGACCTTCTTTTGGAGCTCAATGGCGTAATTTTCCGCTCTCGTCACATTGGCCTCCTCTTGCTTAAGCCGGATGCGAAGATTCTTCAATTCTTCTTGTGTTCTAGAGTCATTCATTTGGCTAAGCCGCAGCTCGTCACCAAGTGCCAAAGACCGTCTCATCTCGGATCTTTTCAGTGGCAGCTCAAAACTGGAATCCACTTTTTTCCGAAGCATGGCCACTTCCTCTGAGAGTTTTTGATTCTCAAACTTCTCTTTCCGAATGACCGCATGCAGCTCATTGAGCTTGAGTTTTATCTGAGCGAATTCATCCAAAAGATTAAGATCAGGCTTTCCTGCTGGCGGCACATTCTCCTTATCTTGAAGTTTGGATTGCAAGTCTTGCACTTGTTTACGTAACAGAAGAATCTCATCTTGGTGGGCGGATTTGGATTTCTGCATGAGGTCAAATTCATTTCTCATCGAGGCTAATTCTGCGGCCAATTTACTGGTCTTCTTTTGCTCCTTGGTTGCTTTATCCCGGTGATCTTGTATCTCTCGAGCAAGTCCGACGGTTTTCCGTTTTTCAGCCTCAAAATCGTTTTCCAATGAACGTGTTCTTTCAAGTTCACTTTGCACTGACAGAAGCTGCTTTTCAAGCTCCAGATTACGCGTCTTGTGGTCCTGCCATTCTTTTTTCTTTTCATCAAGCTCAGACTCCAATGCTTTCATTCTTGTGGATTGTTTTTCAAATTCTTTTTGGTTAGCTTTTTCTGAATCTCTCTGGCTTTCTTTAAGCAGCTTTTCGTGGGAGGATTTCAATTCTTTGAGTTCCTGCTCTTTTTCTGCTATTAATTGCATGAATTTCTGAACTTCCTTTTCCTTTGATGCATGATTCTTAGTCAATTCTTGGATTTCACGATTCTTGCTAGCAATTTCTTCTTTATGAGTCTTTGCCAGTTCTGTAATTTCCTTCTCCTTAGAAGATAGCTTAGTTTCATGAGTGTTTGTTAAATCCTTAAGCTTGCTTTCATGAGAATCCACCAATTCCTTAAGTTTGCTTTCATGAGAGTCGACCAAATCCTTGAGTTCCTTCTCCTTAGAGGCAAGTTTTTGCTCATGAGAATCTCTGAGTTCCTTTGACTTTTCGCCATGCTTGGTTTTGAGAGATACTAATTCGGCTTCAAGACCTGACACTTTCTCTAGAACCAGTTTATGGTTCGACAGATTTTGCTCATGCTCATCTTTAGCAGATTGAAGCTCTTCTGATAAACGTGCGACTTCCTTCTCTGAGTCTTGAAGTTTCTGCTCAGTTAAAGAAAGCTGCAGCAGAAGTTCCGCATGCTCCTTGGCAAGTTTTTCTGAATTCTTCCGCATTTCCGTAAGTTGCCGTTCTGTTTCTGCTAGTTTCTTGCTGCAGGCAGCTTCTTCCGCTGTAAGCTTTTTTAAACTGTCAGATTTCTCGGACATGAGAGTTGTAGTTTTCATGATTTCGTCCTCTAATGAGGTTATTTGGGATTTCAAACGTGAATTTTCGGATTCCAAGCTGCTCCGTGCGTTCTCTGTATCTTTAAGTTTGGAATTGATCTGCTTAAGACTTTCGTTCATTTCTTTGGAATCCAAAACCTTCACGGAGTCCTCAAGGAGCGGTTTTAAATTGACAAATAAATGAAGCCAAGGGGATTCGCCATTTGTGACCATTCGATCCAATTTTTGAAAGTTTCTAGCCACAACCTGCAGTGCCTGGATGGTCTGAATCAGTTCTTTGAATCTTCTTCTTGCTAGCTGGCCACGGGAAGCACTCTGAAAGGATGTCATGATGTTCTTAAGCTTCAAATCACGTGACTCTTCTAAACCGCCCAAAATGCCGTTCTTGAAAAACAACTTCAGAATACCAATTTTGTAGAGCTCCGGATCAAGCTCAATGTGCTTAAGAATAATTTCCGAGTTTGTTTTCGAATTTTTAGTGAATGCAGCGTCATTATCATAGAGAATGGCGTATCTGTCGAAGAAATCGCCAAAAGTCATCTTGTTCGGGTAACCAGCTCTGGCAATTCTAATGCCCTCCAACACACCGTTGCAGCGGAGTTGATGCAAGACAAGCAGCTTATCAAAACGGTTTGGTTTTTTTGCCAAATTTGGAAGAATACAACGGACGAAGTGTGGTTCCGTTTGTCCAAGCTGTTCCATAAGGACGGACAACTGTTCTTTGTGTTTCTGAGCCACGGTTTTCTTTCGGCTCAGAGGCCCGCCTAGTAACTCTCGGATAAATGCATTTTTCAGTTCCGGAAGAAGTTGTAAAACATGCTCACTTACTGGGTCCGTGTTTTTCACAATCCACTCTGAAGCATTATATTCCACCGGTCCAGCATAGTGATCCACAATAAAGCCAGAACGAACTTTATTAGGTTTGAATTTCTTGGATTGCGAGGAGCCCCATGAATCAAGCAATTTATGTATGAAAGTCTCGTCTGAAGCTTTCGGAAGAATGCACTGGTCATCCAAAATATCCAAAATACCCATTGGCGACTTTGACTCGATCAAGTCAATTGTTGGCTGCAAATCAAGACCGAAATCTATGAACTCCCATTGGATATCTTCTCGAAGATATTCAGACTGCTCTAAAATAAACAGATGATGGTTAAAGAACTGCTGGAGTTTCTCGTTGGTGTAGTTTATACAAAGCTGCTCAAACAGATTGGTGTCAAAGATCTCGAAGCCTGCAATATCCAAAACACCGATAAATCCATCTGATTCATCGCCTCCTCCGAGCTGCTTATTGATCTGAGCTAAAACAAAAGCGAAAAGCTTCTCGTAGAGATGCTTAGAAAAAGCATCAATAGCCTGTTTCACTTCAGCTGCTCTTCTCAGTTTTTGTACAAACTCTCTTCCAGCTTTCACTTTTGGTCTTAGCAATGCCGCCAGAAGTTTGTCCTCAGAAATTCCCAACATGTCAGCAACAACAGCAAGATTAGAATTCTTAGAAAAGCTGGCTTGTTCGGACTTCCACAGTGAGAAGTCAAGATTACCAAGATGCAAAATTACTGCTAGAACAGCAAAAATGGACGTTGTGGTTTCCTCAGAAAATCCCATCACAGAGAATGCTTCCTGAAGAAGCTCAAATTCAGCAGAGTCGTCCACGCCTGGAATGTCAGAAACTGCCAGGCTGATGTACTTGTAGTCTTTAATGTTCCCAGATAAACGGAGCTTTTGTAAAAGCTTCTTGTTTGAGCCTTTAACGAGCTGGTAAAACACATGGTAGTTCCGCTCTTGGGACAGCTGGTGCAGCACACGCAGTTTTTCTAACAAGTAATAGTCAATTTTGGCACCAGAGATTAGTCCCTTAGGATCAAAAGATATTCTTATGAATTTACCAAATCTCAGCGAATTGTTGTTCTTCACAGTTTTGGCATTTCCAAAGCTCTCCAAGAGAGGATTGGCCCTCAATATGCGCTCATGAATCGCCAGTTCCTTGTCCGACAGAATCAGCAGGAGGTATTGGATGATTTTCTTTGTGTTCTCCGTTTTCCCCGCACCAGACTCACCCGTCACTAGAATCAGCTGGTTCTTTCGGTTTTCAATGAGATTCCGGAAGGTCAGCTGAGCCGTGGCAAATATATGTGGAGGCGGCTTCTCCTCCGTCTGGAACAGTTTCATGTTATCATAGATTGGGAGTTTTTTATACGGGTTGATGGCCACAAGAAACAACCCAGAATATGTGTAGATAAGATCATCTGCATACCGTAAGGCTAAATTATAAACCACACTAGGCTCATTTAAATGAGTGAGTTCAGCCATATCATTGCATCTGTTGAATTTTGCCGGATTGCAGTTGTGGATCTGATCCGTAGCAATTTCTCTTGTGGATTCCTGGGCGCCATTTTTCACAACAACTTTACAGCTTCCGTCGCCATACTCCAGCACAAATCCTTTGACAAAGAGCTCGGTTGGGTCCGGCACCCACACCCAGTTTTTGCTAAAATCGTCCGTCATTGTCCGTTTATGTTTTGTGGAAGTAGGTTTTTGGGTTTGTTGATGCGCGCACGTGATCCCAATTGGGAAGTCCTGCCAGAGCCCCATCAAGTTGTTTTGATGGTGTACTTGTATCTTGGAGATTTTTATGATATAAGGCCTTGAGGACCTTCTTTTTTATTTTAATTTCTTGGCCGGATCTTATGTGCCGTTGGCTACTGCTCGTCTAGAGGTAAACAATCAAATTATCCGCATATAATGGATTATGTAATCAAGCTAGATAGTGATCTTAGATCACTTGTAGGTAGTTGGCGCTCAACAATAAAATTAAAAACGAAATTCATTTTTAGCTCAGAATGTCTTTAATTTCTACTCCTATTGTATATCCAATTCTTCTTCTACTCCCCTTCAAAGTCTCATTCCTTCTTGTTGCAGGCCGAATGCTCGTCTTGAAAGTAAACACTTACGTAATCAGGTACGCTCGCTGTGATTCACTACTTTGGCTGCTAATGCTAGAAAGTGTAGCAAAATAAAATAGTTTTCTTGGCGTTCCAGAGATCTTTAGCCATAATCTTTCCTACAAAATATTTGCTGACTAGATTTGTCTCTTCTGTACTTGAATAGCTCAAATCTCTTTCAACTTTTCAAAATGTAAACAATTACGTAATCGAGTGTTCCTGATTATATAATCGGTGTGCGAGAAGACGCGGATTCGACTCAATTGGCCGTTTGTGTAGATCACTTCAATGGCTTTTACAACATGCTCTGGTAATAATAGATTTACCTGATCTCAACACGTATCTCAGACTCTCCAATCTTCATTTCAAATTCGGAAGGAGAGTTCTGTGGCGTTCGTTTTCAACCATCTCTTTTGAAATTCATGTAATTACTATTGGGACTTAATTTTTCCACGACCTTTTTTTTTTTTTTTTTTTTTTTTTTTTTTTTTTTTTTTTTTTTTTTTTTTTTTTTTTTTTTTTTTTTTTTTTTTTTTTTTTCAATTGTTGACTTATTTCGACTTTCTCTTTCTCGCCCTGTTTTGCCTTGAAGTTACGTAAATTTTTCCTTTAAATTGCTTCTCTTTGATATTAAATTCACGATACTGCCTTGTTGACGCGTCGCGATTATAGAATCTGAGATTGATGATTATGTAACCAGACGCCTCATTTTGAAGCCTGTTTACTTGGGCGAAGCCCACCACATCAAGAGATAGAAAACCCTAAAGCCCGTGCTATAAGACAAGAGGTGATGGGGATAAGGATTAGGGTGTCCGGCTAGAGTATTAGCTTTTAGTGTAGTCTTAATTAGACCATGCCCAACAACCTTACAAATTTAATACAGATACGTGAACAGTTAGATTAACGTGTATTCATGATCGTCGAATGCAGTCATAGCGAGTGGCAGCAGCTTAAAACTGCGGAAATGAGCAAAGCTCGGTCAAAATGTCTGTGGTATAAACAAAGCCAAGAGCAGGATTAAGTCGGTTGCTCAGGATATGAATGATACCCACAAATGTAGAAAGAATTCACCAACATTAGTGAAAGTGGTGTAATCAATGCTTCGTTGTCGAGCAAATTAGCCATTTGTATCAAGAGCAAATGCCAACTTTCATTTTTAGAGATCAACGCATTGAAAAGAATGTATCTGTTCAACGAGAGACCATGCAAAGAAACAAGCTTCAAGAGACCATTGTACACAAGTGGTCATTCAAGTCTTTGCTCTTCAGGTAACAAGTGCAATTATTTGCCCGGAAACAATTAGAAAGGAAATGTAGTCAGTTTTTCAAATTGGGCCGACGGAGGCCTGAATTGAAATTGACATTTGAACACGAAAACCTGACATAGGCACTTCATGAGAGATTGCAGAATCTCAAAACTTGATCGATATGTTCCGAATTTTTAATGCTAGCAATGAAAATAATCAGGCGAAAATTGATCCCGAGTTCAACAACACCTGTGGACTCATTCAATGCAGACACTCACGATGAGGTCTATTGTTTTATCAGAGCTAAACTGCAAGATGCGTTCAACTAGGTAGCCCAATATCCCTGTAATTCACAGGGAGAAAGAAATGATTGGTGTATCCTCTAGATTAGTATCAGAACGATATTCAGTTCACAGGGGAAGCATTTACTTCATCAAGGGGGATGCACTGGGCAGCCATACGGTGCCACAGTCACTGGCTTGAGAAAAAACACTCGAGTGGGAAGCAGAGGGTGGAGTCAATGGAAGCACAAGCTTCTCCTCACGGGAAATCAGAAGTAACAAGTCAGCCACCTTGGCCACGGGTTGACGTGATAACAGAGCGGCATCATCGGCTAAAATGCGAGGTGCACCTTCCACCACCATTTTCACTGCGTGTGGGTGGCGGTTGTTGAAATTCTGAAGAACAGGAATGACCCCCAATGCGTCATACTTCCGCAGAAGCACTTCCGAGAGCGAGGTGGTTTGGAGAAAGAGCACCAAAGCAATCTTGCGGAGAGTATCCATGGTAGAGCTGTCAAATCCCAGGAGAAACGAGCCAACAATGGGTGGTTCATTTTCCTTGTCTGTATCCTTGTGCTCAGTGCCCTTCTGATTCTCATCCTGGCTCTGATTTTGACGGGCGGATGTTGGCCAGACCAGCTGGACCTGCAACATCAGACACGCCAAGTAAGTAGCGGCAGTCGCCACCAACAGGGCGGGTACAGTCAAGAAAAACCGATCGTAGAGCGAAAGCTCACAGAAGAAGCGGCCAACAGCAGCCACAGCAGAAGCACGCTGCAGCAGGCCAGCCTTGTTGTATTTTGTGGGCGTCAGCTGAAGTGCTCCCAGCTCCACGATGGCCAACTGGAGACACTCCTCCAACGATGGGTGCGAAACACTCCACTCTAGCGTTGCCAAAATGTGCATCTCCATCTGGACAAACATTTCGTCATCGTATGCGTGGCGACACATGATTGAGAGCTCTCTAAGAGTAGGCACACGAGACTTCTTGTCTTCATACTTGCCGGCTATCCAAAGAGCAGTGCACCCGACAAGTTGGTAATGGCGCTTGAACACGATACGGCGAGCGCAGTATCTGTCAATGATGTTGATTGCAAGAAAAAGTGTAGCCGGTTGGAGGCGAAACAGCTGGTGAAGTTCCACGAGGAAATCCAAGAGATATGGGCGCATGTACCATTGGACCTCTGGCTGTAAATCGATCATGGAAGCGTTAGGCGCTGAAACCTGTTCCATGTGGGAAAGCCATTTTTTAATTTCAGGTGTGTACTCTGAGATGAGTTGCTTGTTGGCCTGTGTTTCTAACACTTCAAGCTGTAATGGGTATTGCCTTGGTTTAGGTGCGGGCGGGCCGTACTTGCGGGACATATTCTATTGAAACTGGTGAAACAATCGTGAAACAAATTGGATGGATATGAAACGTGTGTGAAACAACGGTGAAACAGTGTTAAGACAAGGGTAACAAGGGCGACACTGGATTGCGGGGGTAAACGAACGACTGGCAATGCTGTCACTGTGAAGCGGATGGATGTCCATTTATAACGGGCTTCGCGTCGCGAGTTCCCAGGAGGCGCGAATGAGGCACGCTCGACGCGGCTCCACGCTCGTGTTGAAATGGACTAAAGTGGAGAGGACAAAAAAAAAAAAAAAATAACAATAATAATAGTAATAAAGAAGAGAAAAAGTCCAAACCAACGCAAGTAATGACCGAAAAAAATTTAAGATAAGAGCTTGAGTTAATCCTTTTTTCTTTTGTTTCGTCTGTTTTATTTTTTTTTTTTCTTTTTTTTGTCTCTTGTTTTTCCTATAGTTCTTTTGCCCTGAGCTCCTTTCTCCTCGGTAGACCATTTTAAGGCGCACTAGCGCGCTGAGACACGACTCACTAGGAGTGGACAGTTGCTAAAGGTTCTAAGCCCGCTCTAGGATCATCCGACGCCATGCTCTAAAAACATTGTCTACAAATAACTCAGTCAATGTCATAGTCTATTACTTTCTTCTTACTTTTAACACGCTTTATATTTTGACCTTCGATCTCTACTCAGCCTCTCTTTCCGTTTATTTTTAACATTCTCCGCTACCAATATGTGTTGTGCCTAGACGCGGCCGCCATTTTTTCCTCCTTGGTGTCGCACTCGTCAAGTCTCTCTGGCTTGCACTTCTGGTTTGGTCCCTGCAGCGCGTCTATGTCAATTCTCGCTTGATGAATGTCTTAACGATTTGACGACCGTTGACGAGAGGCGGCTGGCTCATTCTAAGACTTATGTTTTAGCTCATTCTCAAGTCGTCTGCTAGTCATATTTGGCTTCCCAATTGGCTTTTAATTGGTGTTCCAATCGGTGTCTCGATTAGTATATTAATTAGCATCTCAATTATTATCTCAATTTCTTTACGTGTGCTTCTCGCCGCGCAACTCAACGTGTGGCTTTATTTCAAATTTTAAGATGGTATTGAAAGAAATCATCACGATGCAAAAAGTAGGTTTGTAGAATGTTTTAGCCTGAGTTCAATTTCAAAATTTATTTCTCAGATAAAAATCTGAAGTTGTTGTATGAATAAGTTCTCATCTTGCTGGCATTTTCTCCTTTCGCAGCCATTTTTCAACCTTTTAATTCGAAAACCAAGACTTTACGTGAGTGCATAGATAGCCATAAAAATCCAATAAGCTAATTTCATAGAAGTAAATGTAACTTAAATATTAAAATCACCTATTTCTGTATTCTTGTAATGGGTTTTTTTTTTTTGTTATTTCGAATTCCTTTCAGAAGCACCATGCAGCAAGCAGTTACGTAACAGATTACGTAATCAAACGAGAAAACTTCAATAGAAGCTCTAAATGCTGAAAAACCTCACAAATCTACTACATTTCCTTTTGAGTTACAAAATACACTCGATCAATGGACTGAATTCAATTCAATGAAGTTCTTTGACCTTCACAATTACAGTGTTTTTATTTCAATGGTTTCTTCCACGGGCTACTTAATCAGGAGGAGAGTGTTAATGTTCTAATCCAGGCTTGACCTCTACACTTACTTTTCTTTACATCAGCAACTTCGTTATAGCACAGCATTGGTGGTGCGGTATGCATTTTTATGGCACAGCATCCGCTGTTAAGTAAGTATTATTGATAAAAGCCCAGCATAATCTGTAGTTTCTTAGAATACTCCAATTGCAAAAGCTGCCAAAGCTATTTCACAATCATGGAAATTAGACACGCCCTCTTCCAGCAGCAGCATGCTCCGAATCAGCATTCTGAATCGTCTCGTCCACCGAAAGAAGCAACGTGGCTGCCTCAGTGGCCAGCTGAAGAGCATTGATTTTCACCAAAGCTGGCTCCCAGATGAAAGAGTCCATGTTGTTGCCGACGGACTCCTTGTGGAAGTCGATACCACACCAGATCTCACCCTTTGCATGAGAAGCACGAAGAATGTTCAAGAGCTCGACAGCATCCAAACCAGCATTTTCACAGAGTTGTCTTGGAATGACTTCCAACGCTTTAGCGAAAGCTCCAATGATCAACTGCTGCTTACCAGCAACGGTCTTGGAGAACTCACGAAGATAACGAGAGATTTCCATCTCGGTAGCACCACCACCAGCAACAATAGCAGAATGTTTCACTGCACGTTTCACAATCATAATGGCATCATGTAAGGAACGCTCAACTTCAGCAATCACCTGCTGAGCACCACCACGCAACACAAGCGTACACGTCTTGGCTTCTGGACATCCCTTGAACAAATTGTAGCGTTCACCACCGATTTGCACTTCTTCAAACTCAGAACACGTACCTAAGGCTTTGCTGTCAACGTTAGAAACAGTCAGTTGCACGGAACCACCAACAGCTTTAATCACACGGTCCATGTCCTCAGAAGCTACACGACCAGCACAGAAAATGTTTCGGTCAGCGAAGTACTGAGTGGCCAAATCACCAATTGGCAACTTTGAAAGCACAATGTTGGCTCCCAGAGCAGTGATGGCCTCCAACTTGTCAAAAATGATTTGCCATTCAGCGTCCACAATGGCCTGATAGTCCTTGACCTGCTGCACTCTTACCTCGGCGTTATCCTTTTCGGCTTTGAGCTCCAATTCCACGTTTAAATTGAGGATCTTTGGGTTTTTGAATTTCTTTGGCTGCTGCTCGAAGCCTGCGTAACTGAAGGTTTTCTTGAAGGCCACTCCGTCCACGAAGAGCGAGTCCTCCATGGCACCTCCAGGGACCTTTTTAATTCCGATCATATTCTCATCCAAGTCGTCATCTAACGTCAAGACTGCGTCCACGACCATTTTTGTGAAGAAATCAGAGTTTGTGCTGATCAACTTAGACAGCATTGCCGTCTTGGCACACCGTTCCAAGAGATCACGGAAATCCTGTTGGTTGTCCTTGTTGATGGTCACCTGGATCTCCTTGACTTTTTCCACAGCTAAATCACAGGCTCTACGCAATCCCTTTGTAATGAGATGCAGCGAAAGGCCATCTTCGATGAAAGTTTTGGTTTCTTTCAACAACTCGCCCGCCAAAACGGTAACAGTAGTAGTACCATCACCAACTTCCGCATCCTGAGCACGAGAAATATCCACAAGCATCTTAGCAGCTGGATGCACAATATCCAAGAGCTTTAAGATTGTGGCACCGTCGTTGGAGATGGTTGTACGCCCATTCAGCGATTTGATGAGAATATCCGAGCCAAAAGGACCAAGAGTTGGTTTGAGCGACTCCTGGATGGCAAGACATGCATTGATATTGTTAATGATCTGACCTTTGCCTTGCAGAGCATCCGTGCCCTCCTTGAGCACCACTATTGTGGGGGTTTGTCCTGAAAAAGCCATGGTGGTAAATCACTCGGAGCTGAGCTTTTGTGATGCCTGGGCGCGCACGACCTTGTCGAAGACTTACACACGAGTGGCCGGTAAAGTCATTTCGGCCGCTTTGAAGAGCTAGCTTTAAACTTGTGAACAGTTTTGAAATTGATTCTTTCAATGCCAAACCTGCCTTTGGATGGTGAACTGACGGTAAAAGGAACAGACCAACTCTGGATGCGAAACGTTCACCTGTAGTTCGTGAGTGAATTGAGAGGCAAATGATTCAAACTAAAAACGGGTTAATGACAGTCTCCATCATAGCAAAGCAGTGAAAAACAAAGAAATAAATAATAATAATAATAACAATAATGCTTCATGCGCAGGATACTTAATTGGTGGGTTCATAGCCAAATGTCGTTGATGTTAGTCACGTGTTCTATCATGTGATGAATCTCTTTGGGCACCAATTCACGCCAGCTTCCATTCCAACAGTTCTGAAAGTTGAATCCCATATACGCGTCACTTTCAGTTCAACAGTGCAATAGCTTCTACATAAATATTTACTATTTCTGCACCTAACCCATTTTTTTCACACTTTTCACTACAATCCATATCTCCAGCTTACCGTCTAGTGTGCACTTCGCGAAAATAGTGCGCATAAGTTCTTCAGAAAAGTCAAAACCAAAATCTCAAAAACCTTTAGACCCCAGATGTTGCAGGCTTTCGGAAAAACCCTGCAAAAACAGGTCACCAGAGGTGTGGCTGCAGGGAGAGGAGAGGTCCGCCTTTCCACTAGAAGAGTACCTAGCAAAATCAAATTGGGGAAATCTAGACCAGCCATTTTCTATCAGTTCGACACTTTGGTGGAACTTTCCGATGGGTCGGTTGTGAAAAGAAGATCACAGGCCCCCAAAGATGAAATCCGCATGATAACAGACCAAAGGTCTGTTCCTTTTTGGAACCCACACAGATCAGACTTATCTGGCACAGATCTCAGTGCAGCAGGCAAAATTGCCAGATTCAACAAGAAGTTTGGTGATTTGGACGGTGCTGACGGTGAAGCTGAACCCGCTGAAGCAGAAGGCGAAGATGCTGCAGCACAAGCAAGAGCAAGGAATGCTGAAAGAAAAGACCGTTTGTTTGATCTTTTCAGTGAAAACGCCGAAGAGGTGGCTCCGAACGGAAAGGTGCAGGATAAGTACCAAAGAAACAAGAAGAAGAAATAGTGGTTGGGTCCCTTGTATAGATAGAAATCCGCCTAGTGGTCATGTAAATACATATATAATTTCTGTATAATTTGATTATATAATCAGATGCTACTTTAGTATTCATGATCTTCGTTAAATACGTACAAACGTATATAAATATTAAACCTGCTCTGAGGCAGCGTCCTTCGTGTCAGAAAATTGCTCCTTGCACGCTATTCTGCTATCGCAATGCTGAATAGCAGCTCATTTTCTAAATTTTTTGAACCGCCCTATTCGTGAAGTTCTTCACCCATCAACTCGAATTGTGTATTTTTAGAATATTCGGTTCAATGTTGGCCAATTTCTCTTCTAACACGTTTTCTTTTAGTTTGCTGTCTGAAAAGCCCTCAAACTCATTTTGCTTAGGTGCTCTAGCTCCACCTTCTCGAAATATCTTCTCTGATAACGGCTCATCTCCGAAGTTCTTCTTTGATCTATTTTTCAATTTTCCATTTTTCATCATCTTTGTGAAGAGACGAGTTTGCTCATTATTAAGGACTTCCAGCTTGGTTAACCCAAGACTCCTCATGTAATTAACGGCCCATTCAAAATACGCTGATTTTCCTGCCTCTCTGGCTCCACTTAATATAATATTCAAACAGTCAATTCTGTTTGATTCCACAATCCTGACTGTCTTACCAAATCTCCAAGGCAATCCGTAGTGAGAAAACTGAAAAGGCTTCTTTTCCTGTAAGCTATCCCTGGCCAAGAAAAGCTCACGAGCTGCAGCAAATTCACCCTGAGAAACAAACCACTGGAAAAGCACTTTTGTGACTAAGATGGACAAAAACTTATTGTTTTTGTTATAGAGTTGCTGAGAAAACCACTCTATAAAATTCCATCTCAACTTCTTGTAGTCTTCCAAGTTTCCAGCTTCATTATACAAAAAAAATTCAAAAAGCTTTAAACAACCATCTCTGGTAAGCTGAAAAGGCTGTGACGTGCAGTATTGAAGGGCAGAGACGATTTTGTTTTCGGAAATAAGCCGGGAAATCATAGAGCTAAAATCCATAGGCAGAAGACGCTTGTTTTTGCTCATAATTGCAGAAACAATCTTTTCTGCCAGCTGATCATCACCGCGAGCCACAAAAGCCGCGAAAAGATGACTTAGTGTTGTATTTGATAGCGGAGCTCTCACAGCATCTAACACAAATCGGAAGTCCTCTTCTTTGGCTGATTTTTGAGAAAATATGAGCAACAGCATATTTAAAATTTCATCGCGGATCCAGAGCAGTTTTGGGAACTGAGAAAAAAACAGTAGACATCGTTGGGGATTTTCATAGTATAAGTGACCGATCAGATTGGCTAAACTTGGTAATTTTTGGGGAATAAACCCAGGACAATGATTAAGTAAGTCCGTCCAGAGCAGCAAAACTATTGTCATGTTATTTTTAGCTCCATTGGCAGTTATGAGTCGAACCACAGACTCCTGGATCTCTCGATTCCGCAAAAGTTCTGTATTCGGAGACACATACTCCCGATAGAACATATTGCCGAAAAATGGGACCAACTTGTCAGAGCTCAAAAATCGAAGTACCATTGCTTTATGTTCAGGCATTAAGTCTGGTTTATACTGCCGCAATATTCGGTATATTGCATAATAGTTGTAATGAGGAAATGTAGCTGCAGCGCACAAGTTTTCAAGCAAGACGATTAACGTTACATTATTAATTTGGCATCCTAGCTGGAACATGTACAGACTTGATAGGAGAGGGTAGCCCGATCTGGCGACAAACTGGAGAAACTGGTTTGCCAACGAGTCACGGCCTAGATCATCTAGATCTATCGGAATGGCCGATGCAACCCTCAGATCTCGGAAAAACTCAGCAAGTACTTCCGTTTTTCCGCTTCGTAGTAGGTCCACCACGTTTTGGTCAATGAGGGTCTGAACAGGCTCGCTTTTGAAGTAATGTTCGCAAAAAAACTGTAGAAGATCCTGATTATTGCATTCCACTATGTCTTCTATAAGGGAATTCTGACCGTAAAGTTCAAGGCATGCTAATCGCAGTTCGTGAAAATCACTTTTTCGGCTAAATAGTTCGTAAACTCGGCCAAGTCGCTGCAAAACTTGTGGATTTGTGGATTTGGATTCCAGCACTAATTGCTCGACGGACTTTGGTTCTAAGTGGAGCTTCTGAAGACGTCTGAACAGCAAATGCCCTAGT